>VZSV01000040.1:1307974-1346696 GCA_013398735.1 Nothocercus julius
GAGCCGGGCCCCAGAGCCCTGCGCCAGGCGGGCACCGGCCGGCCGCCCCACGCGGGGACACGGGAAGCCGAAGAGCAGAAATGAGAGTATTAGCAAGGCTTAATGGATAAAAAAAAAAAAAAAAGAAAAAAAAAAAAAAGAAAAAATAATAATGATGTTTTTATGTGTTTTAGCTCTGGAGAAACCTCAGACCTTCAGGAGAAGCTTCAGTTCTTTCAGAGCCGTGAAGACACAGGGAGCCCAGCCCTCTTTCCCCGTCCCCTGCTCCCTTGGTGACCACGTCCCAGCTCTCACACACACAGCAGCAACGGGGCGAGGGGAGAAGCGCTCCTGAGCAGTTACGCGAGAAGCCGGACACAGTGCGGGAGGGCACCGTGCACACCCGAGCACCCCGCGGAATGCAAAGCGCCCAGCTAACCTTTGGAGGAAGCCCTTTCCCAGCCCCACCGCCCTGATCCACCTGGCCCCGAAACACATTTTTCCAGAGCCTGCCAAGGGCTGTCCTAGTAGTGTTTATAACACAGGGGGATCCCATACATGGAAAACTAACGTGGTTATGCATGAACACATTGAAAATCTCACTGTAAGGTAGATTATGTCGAATTCTCTCTAAACCCAGTAAAATAGCGATAGCTCTATACTAGGTTGCCATACTGGGCCAGCCCCTCTTTCAGAGGTTTCCTGTTCATATCATACTTTAAAAATAAGAGCTTGCTGTATGGAAATGATATAAAGCTCTGTTATGTTGATGTAAACATATCAACATGCAATATGACACAGTAAATGTGTTTGTACTGATTGCAATCATGAAAGCATTATGATGAAAAAATACAGTCATTTAGATTATTTTTAGGGCATTATTTTTTTTTTATTCAGCTGCTAAGGTTTGAGTCCTGTTCTTCATATAATCAATATTCTGTTTTGCTTGTAGCCTTGCTTTGATGCAGACTTTTGGTGTGGCTGAGAGCCTGTTTTTAAAGGGGACATTTTTCTTGTGCGCGAAAAAGTCTGCTGCAAGTTTTATAAAGATGCTATCCTTTTCTATTTTTGGCTTGCATGTCATTTATACCCTTTCTTTCTGTGCATAAGTCCTATGGTTCTAATCTATGAATCTGATTAACGTGGTCCCAGTTTTTGCAGTGATTATTGAGGTACATTTGTAAAATGTCCTAGTAATGTGTCAACATGGAGATGTAGCTCTGGGCATTAGGAAGACAGTGATCACAAGCAATACTTGGCAACAGAGATCTCTGCATTTGAAAGCATTGAGACCCTGGACATGCCTCAATCTTGCAATCTTTGTTAAGTGTGAACAATCTTCAAACTGGATATCTGCATAGATATGCAAGTGAGTATGAACTCAGAAATTTATAAGCAAAGATGCACTGCTCACAACACTTTTATTCAGCACTTAATTACGAAGCTGTGCATAGAGAAGCTTTTGAGATTGTTGCCATTAGAAACTGAGCCCTAGTCGCTAAGGTTATGGTCAGGGTGCCGTCCCCTCTGCCACCTCCCTCCCTGCCCAGCCCCTGCTTCCCTGACTGACCTTGATGCGCTTGGCAGAGCTCAGCCTCGAGGTGCTGCGGTGCTTTACATCCCTGCGCTGTAGCATCTAGGCTGCGAGCGTGCAAAGGGTGGTGCCATCATCAGGAACAAGAGTATTTCCTTTTGCTGAAAACCTGTCAGATGTGGTTTAGTATCACTGAATATCATGTAACAAGTATAACAGTTACATGACAGAGGGAATGTCTCTTTTCCTACTGATTTAGGCTGGAAGACAGCAAAGTTTCTGTTTACTTCAAGACACTGTGAAGACAAAGCTCTATTGACCTGTTTTGACACTAAGCCAGGGAGGTGACTACATCAGTCAGAAGTTGGTGATTGTTGTTTCCAAACTCACTCACCAGAATTTTAATACTATGCTTTGTTTGAACAGAAAAGCTGCCATTTCAGGGGCTTTTTATTCACCACTTATCTCAGCATTATGTATTTTACATGGTATATTGGCGATATAGCATTAGCCATCATTATAATGTTCTCTATGCACGCAAAACTATTTTGTGTGTAAGCCTGAAAAATTTCTCTGGTGAATACTCACATTATACTGTGGCACCAAACAGACTTCACTGCAAAGATTTCATGGGCTTGCTTGTCTTCTGTACTTCCCGGGAGGGTCTGATCCTTTGCTGCTCAAGGCATTTGAAGTTGTGCAGTTAACTTCTGTGGGATCAGAAGTAAGCCTTGAGATCACCTAATTTTACATGTCTCTAAGCACATCCCAGATGGGAGCTAGGGATGTGCAGCGTAGGATGGAAACAGTTCCTGAATTAATTCTCCTGGAAGCAATTGATCCTCAAAATGATTTCTACAGGGACAACTTCCAAAGGTGCTGATACACAGCAGCACAATACCAGCTTTGCAGACCAGTGAAGGGATGATCACCTGAAAAAAAAAAAAAAAAAATTGGAAAATGTGTTCAGAGAAAAATGCATTAGCACAATATTAGCCTCTTTAACTTTGTCAACAGGCTGAACTGAGTCATTGCTGACGTGCCAAGGGCCTGCTTGAGTTTTTGATCACATCAGTTTTGCCAGAGAGAATTCCTTGAGGTGAATCCAGCAGCATTTATGTTAATGGTGTGAGAGGATAAATTTGGGTCAGGTTGTCCAATACTGACTACATTTTTTGTTTACTTGTTTGTTTTTGTTTTGTTTTGTTTTTCCAAAAGATATAATCATCAATTAAGTGCTGGTGTTCCTCTCTCTATCAATCATTTGATTATCTCCCCCTCTGCATGATGCTGTCTGGCCTCAGGGTTAGAGCAACATTGCCTTGTGCCTTGGTGAGACTGAGGTCCCCTATGACGGAAGCTTCTGTTGCATTTCTCTTGTTAAGGAAGGAGCTCTTCAAACCTTCCACTCATTACCCTTTTACTAACAATACCACATTCAGTCTGAATATGTAGTAAGTCTTGGATTGCAAGGGCAGGCGTAAGACTAGTGCCTAGAGTCCTTGTTGAACAGAAACGAATGTGTCAGTTGGGGTGACAGGCAGAAGCTCTAGTCTCTATCTATTTGCAGTACCCAGAAGACCACTGTTTCTGACTGCTGTGGATGTGTATGCGAACAACATAAGTGTGAAAAATACTTCTTATGTTAAAGCTGATTCAGTAATTAAGCAGTGTGAGATGCCAGTAATTATCTTTTAACATTACTTTCAGAACTATGCTTAACAGACAATGTGGAAATTCAAGTATGTCAGACATTTGGGAAAGTCAGAAGATTGACTCACTGATAAAAACAACAGTTTTAAGAAAATAATCATGAAGTACAATATCTAAAAGTGTTGAGATATTGGAGATAAATCTAAGCAGGAGAACGTAAAGTTAAAATTGAAAATGATATAAAGTTAAAAATGAAAAATAATTTTCATGGAGAGATGGTGAATATACCCATTGATGTAACTTGTGGTAAGACAAAATATGATGAAAAGAATAGAAAAAGAAATTGTTCACAATTTGGGACATCCTTTTCCTCTGTGGCAAACTCAAAATCTATATATTGTCTTTCCCTTTCATGGTCAAAACATTTTTTTTTTTTTCAGAGAATACCCTCCCACTATAAAAAAGTATGTTTACAATAAATGTCTGCCAGACATTAACAGTGGTTTGTTTTAAACTAATATATTTTTCTGCAGAGCTTTGACACTTCGTCAGACTGTGGAGATCCCTGTGTATATCCCACCCTGTGTTTGCAGGAACTCAGACTGGTAGCTTAGAAGCTAAAGCACGAACAAGACACACTACACTTAGCTTTGTGTTCTTTGTAAGCTTGTTGCCCTTGTGTATTTGACATATAGTGACCAGTATGATGGAAACACCTCAAAAGGGTTATGGAAATCAACAGCATATATGGGTTGGGGTTCCCAACAACAGAAGTGCTTGGAACTGAATCCATAATATAACAATTCAAAATATTTTTCCGAAGGGATCGCAAGTATTTTTACCACTTTAGAGTACTCTGGAACATATTTATGAGTAACTCTTTAACATAAATGGCAGTTAACCTTTCTAAGCTCTTAAAATGTTATTGTTTGTTTATTTTATACAATAATCATTAACATACCTCATTATTTCAAGGGAATGTTCTTATTTTACAAACCAAAATTTGTTGGCCAGGGAGGAATTCAGATGAGTGTTTTCCTAAGCGGTGAGGCCTAGTATTAGTATCTTTGTCTGGTGCAGCAAATGACCTCTGGCAATTGGTACCTTCTCCTCCTTGGCCATACAGAAGAGCAAAAATAAAGGGAAATTCTAAGATCATCTCATTCTCTTTGTATGGCTACTCGCAGAGACTTCTGAACATGTGACTATATATAGTTATTCAATCTATGTTTGAAAAGCTAGACAGCAAAACGAAGATTTATCCCCTCTCTCCAATGAAGATGAAAAGTTGCTTATTCAGTGTCAGCTTGTCAAGGCACCTGTTTAAGGGGTGCAAGGTTTCCTACCTTACATATTCTCTAGGGATGATCTCTTACATTAAATTCCTTTAAAAGTCTTTCTGGAACAATCTACCTGTAGATTGTAACTGAAGTGAGAGCTTTACTTCTCCCTGTGAACCCGAATGTCTGAACAGCAACAAGAGAGAGCTCATTCCCCGTCATTCTGCAGTGTATATCCGCATGTGTCCCCTCTTTACTGCCGACTGTCCTCTTCACCCAGAGCTGTGGCTAGTGTGATTCAATGCCCGTTGCAGTTTTGTGTCGCTCAAACACAACCAAGCCTTCAGAAATCTGATTATGACAGTAGCTGGGAAGTTGACAGAAAAGTAATGAAGCTTGCAAAGGTTAATCTGAATGAAAAAAACTCATGATGAATCCACGGTACAGAGCAATATTTTCTAATCTGTGAGACTCACACTCATACATAGTGGACATGTAGTGGGAGGAAGGAAATTAAAAAAGGGTTTCTTTCAAGCTGACAGATTTGTTCATGAGAAATCTTGGGCTCCAACTCTGTGTTTTGTTTAAAATAAATATCTTCTTGGCAGGACAGGCTTCACAAATGAGGAAGTTGTTCTCACACTGCAATAATGTTATTTTTCTGACACTAATGAATCTATATCTCTAACACAGACAAACCACTCTAATTCTCCTTTATAATATTCGGTGTAAGCCCCCTGAAACGAGTGAAATTACTACGATTTCACTGGAATACCTAAGAACAGGAACTGGCTAAGTTGATGACCCTTACCTGTATTCACTAGTGTGCACATTCTCTTTCCTGTCTTTAAAAGAAAGAACCACTATAATCATTTTACACCTTTTGTTAGAGGTGTTCTTAAAGAATTTGTAAGACACACTAGGAATTCCTCCATCCAGTCATAAGTTTCAGGCTAAGAACTTGTCTTTGGCTCTTATGAGAAGGATGCACTGATAGCTTTCAGTAAATTATTAATCATGACAGTGAAACAGGTTTGGATCGCTTAATTTATATTTAATACATCTCTATCCAGAGGTGGCTGCACTGAAATAAATGTGGCTTGTTCTTCTGTAAGAAGACACCAAGAAAAGCAATCAAAAGCAGGCCCAGTCTTTTCTGATTTTTTGGAGAGAGATAGTACAGAAAATACGTGATGTGTTCATGACACATGATGAGCCAATTGGGCATCAAGACTTTTTCCTTAATAAGAAGCAGTACTGAATGCTAGTTTATGTCTTTAAATAAACAGCTAGATGAGTAAAACTAAGCATATAAAATTAAAAAAAACAACCAACAAACCAACCAAAAACAAACAAACAAACAAAAAAAACCAGCTGAGATTTAAATGAAGTAAAAGCCTTAGCTTCTGTTACACAAGGCATGGCAACATTTGAGCCAGTTACCTGAAACTATGGGTGTAAGACAGACTCTTCCTAGACATCAGTCATACATCTTCCAGAAAGGAATGAAATGTTGCTCTTGCTCACAGCAGCCAAGATCTCCGAATGTTTTTTGTTGCTGCTGTTTGTTTTGTTTTGTTTTGTTTTCCTATGACTCCATCCTTTTTGCTTTGCAGTGTTGAAGAGAGGGAGGTGATCTGACTGAATTGAGGGACATACCCTTCCAAAACCTTCTTGTCAAAATAATTTCTGAAACTGCAAGAGCAGTAGTTAAACTGATGTTCAGAAGATTACAGGACATGCTAACATATAAACATCCTCAACGGGAGAGAAAAGTGTGATTCAGTTATTTTTTGGGTGTGAGATTTGGCTGCTGAACTGCACTTGACAATCTATAGTCATTAATAATGCCAGGCTAATCTTAATGTTGTGTTTTCATCAAAAGAAATTATGCTATTGTGGACTTTGGAGAAGAAGGTGTTTGCTTGCTTTGGTGATAAGCATGAGAATCTTTTCTGTCATTGTCACAGATTGGGCAAAGCACTTCAACATGTACTTCCTTTTACATACAATCTTTAAGCCCTTAAAACCTTTCTTGGTTTTACAGACTTTACTCTCGTGCACATATACTTGTGTACTGCATTAGCTAGAGAGATTATGAATTACGGGATCAATATAGGCAGTCTCTAATTTTCCAAATTTGTGAACAAACAAAACTTTAAATTAGTAAGGGTTGTGAAAGTTCAGTGCCATCAAAAAGCAAGTCATAAAGATCTAAGAAAGGCTAGGAAGAAGCCTGAGTTCAGGGATGCTGCCAAAAGGTGAGAACACGTTCTACAAGTTTACAAGAATGCCCATGAGTAATTGTTCTTGATAGTAACATATAGACAGAGTGAGAAGCATTTATCACCCTCGATAAACTGAGGGGAGATTTCATGGGGATAGTGAAGTAATCTTATAAGAAAGCAGCTGGATTGCCTGTGGAAGGAAACAGCAAACAGAAATAAAAGCCAAAGAGCTGGGCATGTAATTGGAGATTGACCAGGCTCAGTAAAAGTTAAAGCAGTGGGGCTGCAAAAGCAATTGCAAATAATGAAGGAGTAGAGAGATTAACAGAGAGAGAAACATCAGCCTTGGCAGGGCTTTGCTTTCCCCTTGCATTATGTAACATGGAGGTGTTCGATGCAGAAGATGAAACAAGTACACATAGATTTGGAGAACAATGAGAAATAACAATGACAAAATATTGAGAAATTCATATTTGACCCCATAAAAATTTGACACAGAGAGAGCAGTGTGTTGCATACCTTGACTTTAGGAAGGTCTTTCACACAGTCTCCCATAGTTTCCTTATAACCTAATTGGGGAGATACAGGCTGGAAAAGTGAACAATAAGATGAATGGAAAATTGGCTGAACAAGTTGTAATCAGTAGTGCAAAGTAACTGTCTGGCAGCCAGTAACTAGTGCTGTCCTTTAGGGAGCAGTGCTGGAACCAGCATAGTTTAATGTCTTCATTAATGACCAGGTGACAGGACAGAGTGTACTCTTAAGAAGTTTGAAGATGACATCAAATTGAGGGAAGCAATCAACACCCCAGAGGGCAAGATTGCTATTCAAAGGGAACTTGACAGGTTGGAAAATGGGCCGACAGGAACCTCATGTGAAGTTCAGCAAAGGAAAATACAAATTCTTGCTTCTGGAATGGAATAGCCCCTTGCAGCATTACAAGCTGGGAGCCAAATGTATGTGAAGCAGCTTTTCTGAACAACTTGGGGAACAGGTTGAACCAAGCCAGCAGTGTGACCTTGGAGAAAGGAAGTCCAAACACTTCTGGAGTTGTATTAACAAGAGTGCCTTCAGCAGATCAAGAGAAGTGATCCTTTCTATACCACATTTGTGAGATAACATCTGGGGTACTGTGTCCAGTTTGGAATTCCCCAGGACAAGAAAGGCAGTGACGTGCTGAAGCACATCCAGTAGCAGCCACCACGCGGGTCAGAGCCTGGAGCACATGTTGCACGAGGAGGGCCTGTAAGATCTGGGCTTGCTCAGCTTGGAGAGAACTAGGAGAGATCTAACTGCTGTCTGCAGCTACCTGCTTGGAGGATACAGAACAGACAGAGCCAGACTCTTCTTGCAGAGCAGCAGAATGAGAGGCAACAGATGAAGGTAAAACATGGGAAATCCCAATTAGATATAAGGACAACTTGCTTTACTATGAGGGTGTTCCAATACTGGAGGTGGTTACCCAGAGAGACTGGAATCTCCACCCGTGGAGATGTTCAAAACTCAGGTGAGCACGGAGCTGAGCAATCTGATCTGATTATCTCTAAGTAGAGAGTTGGACGGGATGATCTCCAGAGGTGTCTTCCAGCCTACTTGAATTTGCAGTTCCCTATTCTATTTTCTCTAGAATCCTCATGTCCTTACATAAATTGCTTAACTTGAAGAAAGGACAGATATTAAAAACTTGGTATCAAAATACTCAAGGGTGGATGCAAGTTCATTTACAACACCAAGATCAAATGAAAACTAGAAGTTACCATAGATGACCACACAGTCACAACCCATAGCACTCTAAATGCAGGTTCCAGGTAGTGGTAGAGGGAGTTTCCACTAAGTCATCTAAATTTAAGATTGCTCTGCAATGTTTAATGTTGAATCTATAGCTGGAGTTGGACCAGCAAACATCTGTGATTAATTATAGATTCTATATTTGTCTGGGCAGTTGGAAGCTCAGAATTCAGTTTCAGTCTCAGAATATAATTGATATAGAGCCAAACAGCAGATGTGGCTGACCAATTTATGGCAAATATGCTTATTCAAAATGGAACATGAAACTGAGCTAAAATAATAACCATAACAATAGCCTGTTGAGTCATGAAACACAGAGGTTTTAGTGCCATCAGCAAAATTTTGTCCAAGGTGTGCAAGAGGAAAACAAAAAAGTGAAATGTATCACAAAATTGAGTCAACCTTCAAGGGACTATAACCTGTCTAAAAAGAAATATCAACAATAAGATGCTGGGAAAGGCTGAAAACTCCTAACGGCACACTACAAGTGATGCATGCTACTTCAGTCCTCTGTGAACTTGCTTTTCCAGTGAGGCTGTTCCAAGATGTTAGTAAGAGCACCATAGCATATGGCAGACTGTATTGGTAATGCCAAAACAAAGGGAATATGAGGAACATAAAAACATCAGACAGCTGCCAAATACTGATTTTCTTTAAAGTAGGTAGCCAAGATATTGGGGCATTTTAAGAGTTCAAAAAAATACATGTATTATTTACACGCCTGTCCACAAGAGATGAAGACGTTAAACATCGTGGTTGAAATGGTTTTCATATATTCACATTCTGTGCATAAATACGCTTGGGGAATATATTTGACAAGAAACCAATAGCAATGTGTCACTGACTGTCTAGGCATTCCTCAGTTGTTATCATGCAACAAATCACAAGTCCTTGCCCTCAACGGAATCACACTTCTCCTCTAAGTCCCTACCACCTGAAGTTATATTAATAAATAAATAAATAAATAAACAAACAAACAAACTGCAACAGGGCAAAAATAACTCAGAAAAGTCAAATTCTAACTTCGCTTCTTCTACAAAGTGATAGACTTCAGAAAGTATGTCAATGGCAAATGCTCTAAATGAAGTATGTGAGAACTCTGTCTTTAAAGAGTCCTCATGCACGAGAAGTGGGACTGGTCGTTGGAACTGTACAGAGCCAGAGCCATTATGCCCGCTGCTGAAGACAGAGAATTCAAATCAAAATTCAAAGAGGAGCTCTGCCAGACTATTTGGTGCTAGCTACTGAGTTAAACATAGTATCAGCAATAAAATGAACTACAACTTTCCCACAGGGAGAAATGGACCAGTAAGAAGTTCCACGAAGCTAAAGCTCTGTGAACGTAGAGGACAAGTGGGGAAGATTTAAGCAGTTCTTCTCCATTGATTCAAGTAGTATGTGGAAGTACAAATAAGATCAGAAATTAGATTTATTTCTGGCAGGAGCTAGTTCAGATGTATTTAACATTTTTAATATTTTTCAGTTAACTTTAGTAGAGGAGGCTGACCATGAAAGTATTAAAGAAATTTGAAGAAAATGTCTCTCCATATAAAAATGAAAAGTAAGAGTGATATGTTTTTAAACCAAGAATAAAATCGGAAGATGAAAGCACAAGCACTTGTGAGTGATTTAAGGGCTTTCATTCAGCATTGCTTAGCAAAACAGTTCAGATGGTTTAAGATGTTACTGCTTCCAAGCTGTTTGTTATGGTCTCTTTGGAAGAGGTTATCACCCCTTAGCAGAATTGGCAAAAGAAAATATATGCCCAAGCACAAACTACTTGTACAGGAATCGTATCTCTTTTCAGCCTAGTTCAGTGGTGATTTAAGCTGGGGTGTCAGCCTTTGCATTATCCCAGCGGAGGCTCAAGTGGCCATTCCCCTGTCCAAGCGCCATGCTGGTGATGGTGGGAGAGACCATTTTAACAACAGCAGCAAGATTTGTTGGGTCTCAACTGTCAAAATACTGAAGCTATGAAGACAGTTTAGAGAGTTTTGTTGTTGGTTGTGGTGGGCTTTTTTGGCTGTTTGAGGAACCTGAGGGCCTGAGTTACAGAGTTGTGGAGCTAAGTGAAAGATAACTGTTAAAAGATCAGCATATAATTAAGAGCTAGGACTTAATACTCAGACAGTCTATTTTGGAAAGAAGAGGACAAGAGCATGACAGCATGTACCAGTGGGTTGCAGGATCTCTGTGGGTTTTGGAACATAGCTGAGAAAAACAAATCATCTTCCTTTGTATACTCTCCAGCCTGTTCAGGTTCATACTCCTAGAAGAAGACCCTTCGTCCTGAAGTAGAAATTAATTAAAAACAGGACAGAGTTGTTGTTCTGCAGGACAAGTGCAAATGAAATTGCTGGTAGCATGCTTACAACTTCCAGGCCATTGCAAGAAGTCTATTGGGAAAAAAAAAGTTGGAATCCTTCACTTTTGTATATGTCCTAAACAATGAAAGTGGGAACATTTTCCAGCATGCACTAGGGCATGCACTTCTGTAGAGATGGATACCTGGAAATGCTTTTCTGTACTTTATACAGGAAAAGAGTTAAGTAGCTTTTTGACCTCCCTATTGGAAAACTTAAGTTAACCCAACTATAAGTACAAGGAAACGAAAGCAGAGCCGAGGCCATCGCTTGCCTGGCTTAGCAAGCTAGGAGCTCTGCCTTCGCACAACTGTGTGATCAAATCCAGCAATCAGTGCACAAAGGAGCTAACAGAAAGAGAATGGCAGTGAGGTGAGAGCAAACAGAGAGGAAGTCTTTGGTAATTAGGTGCAGAAAGTTTTTGTCTTTATCAGTGAGAATGTAATTTATGAAGTGTGAACAGAAGCTAACCATAAACTGCTTTTTACCATTGCCAAAAGTCCTTAACAAACACTCTTCCTGCACCTTGGAGAACACACAATTCTTTTTTCAGCTCTGCATATACGATTTCAAATTGAATTCACATATGGGAAAGATTTATTGATTGCAGGTACATTCTCAAAGCATGGCTCTGCAACTGGCAGTTTAATCTGGCCAAAGAATGTACCTGCGATCAAAGTCCAAACGTATGTATCTGTTGACCTGGTGAAGAAAAATAATCAAACCGCCTGGCTCCAGATGAAATTTGGGCACTGCCGGGAATGAGATACTGAAGAAAGTAACGCGATTATTGTGTTATGGTCTCTAAAAATAAAACATATATATATAACTTTATAATAACAAAATAATAACAGCATATTTTCACCTATTGCTATTGATTTATAAATGGTCCTCTCAATAATAAATGAGATTTAATCTAAAGACACTAAAATAATGTTTCTAGGATGTTACACAAAAAATATTTCAGGAGTTACACAGAGGGAACTTAGGTATTGGATATAAAAGGAATCAAAAAGAAATATTTTAAAATTTGTTGCATATGCCCAAAATACAGGCCAAGTAAAATGAAAGAGCTTGTATTGGTACCACAGAAAATGTTGGATCCCTAGAGCAAAGGAGGCAAGGGTTTGCTTATGCTGGCTGAAGAAAACTAGCATTTGTCCTAGCCTACTATTTTCCTTTTCCTATGATAGCTTTACTAGAGAATATTAAAAGTACGTAGGCAATTAGGCATAACAAATAAAGTTCTGATTTAGTAACATCTGAACATGAGCCACAAAAATGAGTAGATAAAGCATTTTGTGGGGAGTGGAATCATGTAACTGCCAGTCCTTGTTATCTCCCATCTAAGGTGTTGTTAGGAAACAGTATCAAACCTGCAGAACCAGACTGATCCGTATTTAGATTAAATTGCAGAAGGGCAGTGATCAAATTTAGGTTGTCATCCCTTGACGTTTTCCTTGACAGGATGCTGAATCCTGCTGCAATCGGCCTGTTCTGATACCTGCTTTACTCTAGAGAAAAGCACAGCCGTACAGAAAGACTGCTGGGCTCCCACGGCTCAAGAGCGGCCATCGCTTCCCAAGCTGATGCTGTTCATCAAGGAATGACGGTCTCAGAAGACAATGTGGTACGAGAATATCCCTCTTTATATACTGTGGAAGAATGGGTGACCCTCTTTACAAAAGGCAGATTAAGCAAACTTGCTGGACAGTGCCATCGTGCTGAGAGGATCAGGCTGTCTCTCTGGAGAAGACCTCTGGCACAAGCTGAAGCAGATCCTAATGGCTGAGCATTATGAGGCTGCTGTGAGGGCCTCGAGAGGCCCTGCTGACCCTGCGTAGCCTCACCTTGGACCTTACCTGCACCCCTGCCCTGAGCTCGGGGTCCCGGTTTCGCCGCAGCACCCCGACCTGCCCCAAGCTACGTTACAGCCGTGTGCCTCCGGCTGGCCGCACAGGTTGCTTGGGCATCCTGGGCTGACCTGACTTGCAGCTACGCGTGCACTTGGTGGTCACTAACCTGTCATCAGAGCCTGCCACCCTCCTCACCTTCGGTGTTCTTACCCTCCTTGGGCACTGAGGATCTGCACCCTGGCTGGGGAGGGTCCTGCCAGCACCGAGGCACCCGCAGCTGCCCCTCTGAGCAGCCTCATTCCTGATGCTCCCTGGCTGCGGCACGACATGGCTTAACAGTCGCACAACCACGTGCCAGCGTTCCCATACGTCCCCATCGTTAACTCAGAGCTGCTAAGGATGTCCAAAGACATACTTTGTGTGTACTTATTTGCTATTGATCTGAGGTGAGAAAGGAAGAGATATGAAACTTCTCTTTTTTTAAGGCTGTTAAAAGTGTTATTTGGAAGTTGCTGTCTGGTTGCACTGGGATTTGTGCTACATGGTGTTGTTCATCAGTTCAGACTCAGATATTAAATGAAACAAGCCAGCATTAGAGCCTCTGACTGCATGTGGCTGATGAACAGCATAAAAATATCATTCATACGAGTAAACTCTGTTAGGCACTCAGCACTGGACATGATATGTGTGGCAAATACACATCTGAACATTTTATAAGTTTCAAGGCCTCCTTCTTATTTCTGTCTTTGTGAATGGGCTGACTTCAAAAGTTCCTAAGAATCAAACTATCTCAGCATCCAGCTGAGATGCTCTAACTGTGCATATGTAAAAAGTGTCCAAGCTTAAATATAATAGCCTGCTCACAAGGCTTCTTCTCTTGTGCTGTTGGAAGAACCATGTCCTTCTCACCATACTCTGCCACCTGAAGCACTGAAATTGTTAATTACCATAAGGGACGGTAGCCTTTTCTTGGAGGCCCAGAGCTGATGGAATTTCAGTGCTATTTCTGACGGTGCCTCTGTGATTCCAGTCAGCTCCTTGCTGTTGTTCCTGTCCGTCATCCTAACTTCAGGCCTTTAGCTTTTTCAGGCAGGACAACCCCAGGCTTTCACCATCATCTCCTCACACAGACATAGCCTGACCAACCACTCAAGCAGGATCTCCAGTGGTGCTTTGAACAGGGAATGCCTCAAAGTCCTCCCCCGACAGGAGCGAGGGAGCCTGCAAAGCTCCCGCGTCGCCCGGGCTGTGACTGTGCCGCAGCCGCGGGGAGCCAAACTTCTGCTAACGGTGACAACGGGTCACTTCGCTGGGAACTGGCCTTACACCGCCTTCCTGATTTTCCCTAAAATGGATTGGACTGTGCACAGTGGTATGGAGAATATCCTGTAAATTGTCCAGATTGATCCCATCTGGTTTTCAAAATCTTCCCATTATACGGAGACAACAGATAAAAGATGATTTGTCAGAGGACTAGCTTCATTCTGCCAAATTCCCATGCTGAATATTGCACATATTAATCCTCTGATAACAATCAAAGTCATAAATCATTTTGAAAATAAGTTCCTGAAAGTCTTTGGGATTCTCTTCTGAATGAAAATCTCACCAGCAGTTTCTACTTTGTTGGTTTGTGTTTAGGTAGCAGAACTAGACTCAGCATTCCAACAGGACCAAATACATGAGTATATAACTTTCCCACACTTCCTTACTATTGCTTTGTTACAGTTAACCTGCTTTATCGTGGGAGATCCTGTTCACCTGATTTATCCGCCACCAGCATCTTCAGATTCATTTTTCCCCTGTATTTGTAGATAAATTATTATTCATATCGCCATGCTGAAATACAAGTAGTTTTATTATACTTTATTTGCCAAACTTTAAAGTTCTTAATACTGACTGGTTGCTCCCAATATCTTTGTCCTTTCTTTAGGAATTTTTGATAGAGATTTTAAATAGCATAGGTGCCCAAATCATCTAAGCATATACCTGCAGTGAAGAAAACCTTACAATTACAGTTTTGTTAATATGACATAACCATGTTTTGTATTGATTTTATGTTATTTTAGTTTCTCAATCTATATCTTCCAGCTAATTATCATCTTGAAATGCCTTCAGCTCTATTACTGTACTAAAAACCCTGCCCTAAAATGCAATAATTAAAATTTCAGTCTGCAGAGGCAAGGTTGCACTACTACAAACAATCCCAGCCTCACCTGTGACAACCATTTTCAATGACAATGTTTTATAGAGTCACACGAGATTGCTAGGTTTGATTTTCAGTTCTTGTCTCTTGCTCATTCAGTCAGAAAAAAAAATACCTAGTTCTCTGCTCCTAAGGTAGAAATATTTCCCATCACCCAGTAATGTTTATTACAAATAGCTAAACACAGCATGGCTGGTCATCTGCCACTGCGCTGGTGCAATGCAGTGCCTCTCAGAAATGGTGCAAGGAAAGAAGGAAAGAGAAGGAAAGCGGCAAAAAGGACCGAAGACTGTAGAACGGTTTCCAGGCTCAATCTCACTTCAACTAAAAGGGAGTCATTCCTTGAAAATTTTTCTTTAAAATGTATGGTACAGCATCAGTTAAAGAACGTGGAATTCTAGTGTAAGAAAATATGTATTTTTTTTGCAATGGTTTAATATGAATGGTTTAATAAGAAATAAAAGCCATGGTGAATTTGCAGTCTCACAAAGTCAAAAAAGAATATTTTCATCAATTTCAATAGAACAAGGTTTCCATTTCTGTTTTTCTAATTCTGCAGGAGTGTTATAATCAAATTCAAAATGAGTTTTCCATAAGGTCTATTTTAATATTGTAAAAAGTATATGAAAAATGGTACTGGCGTATTTATTATAGAAATAAGTCAGAGTAGAAAGTAGCTAAAAAGCAGACAAACCAACTGAGAAAAGCTTAAGCTATTATCTCCCTCTCCTGATAATGTAAGTTCCTTGTTAGTTTGTTACTTATACAACCTTTTTTTCTTTAAAGAAAATAATGAATTTTAACTACAGAGATGGGCTGCATCCCATTTGCCCTCTACAACTTCTCCCCCCCCCCAGATTCTTTCCATTAGTCATGGAGCATTAAGGGCTGTTGTGATGGAAGGCCCAAAACATCATATAACCTGAAGTGTATCATCTCAGATGTATCCAAGAAACTCCAGTCGAACAACTAACCATGAAAGTCTAGGGGAAGCTAGGCCTCTCTGACTACAATTAAAGCATGTGGAAAAGTTGTTTCACCATCAGGTTTTCCTGTTTTAGGAAAACCTGATGTGTCTAGGGCTAACAAGGTTTGCACAAGTTCCACTTACTCATACTAAAATTTGTGCATAAAATTATTACCACCCACAGGGTAAATAAATCCTCTGCAGATTGGGAATACAAAAGTGATGAAGCAAACAAGGTAATAAACAAGGATATAGTTTACGTTCCTTTATATTTATATTCCTTTCCTTAGCAAGAGATAGCCTTGTTCTGACCTTCAAATCAGTATTTTATTGAATGAATACAGTACTGGTCTTCTGGTAAGAGCCCCCAGCTCTTACTGGATAACTTGATGATGATGACTGGTGTCCTCTTCTGGGGATTCAATTCCTTGGCCTTTGCTCAGAGTCCAGAAGAGTGCTAGCAATAGTTGTGGTTTTGTAATTAAAATTTCTGTCCATTAGGACTTTCACTGAAACTACTCTTTACTACTCTTTTTTTTTTCCTTTTTTTTTTTTTTTTCAAACCATCAAATAAATTAGAATGATTTTTGTCAATTTTGAGTTGGTATATCCCTAGTTGCTTTTTCATGGTGCTTAATGACACAGGAGATGTCAAAAATCTGCTTCTAAGTAATTGGTCTCTGAATATTTGGAAGCAATTCTGGGTTTCTCTCAGCAAATTTTATGTACATCTAATACCTTTGCAAATCACGTTTGATGACTTGTATGCATCAATGTTACAGTAGTTGAGGATAAAATAACTATAGGCCACTTTCACCACCAGATTAATTCTCGTTGCAGCCTCGAATTTCTACTGTGTTTTGATGATGAAGGACCATAATAATCTGTCACAACTCACGTCAGATGTCAGTATCGCTGTATGTAGAGTGTTGGACTGAATTTGGTACAGGGGCTATTATTGTTACCATGAAGCAACCTTACTGTTTCATTATTAAGAAGCAAGGAAAGAGCAGCATGGATCTGACCTTTGAATAGCATAGGTGCTTTCAAAGGACACATTCTTCATTTTCAGATTATTTTTTTATGCTGGCCCCTTTATCTTGTTGCTAGTTATGGCTATTTTTAGACACTTTTTTTGCCACATGAATATATACAGTAGAGGGTATGTGTAAATTAGTGCTCAACTGAAGTCAAAAATCATCTTCCAGAGCTACAGCTATTACACGTTCACTGAATTTGGGCGTAATGGCTGGCTCCTACTCAAGAAACACAGTGCTTTCAGGGGAGTTGCTGAAGATTTGCTAGAGAATGACCCAAATAAAATCAACATACAGCATTGCTTCTGCGAAATTTCCATAGTTTACATTTTCATTCTGTAATTAACACCAAATGTTTCACCCTTTTCTTTATTTTTTTTATATTTTCTTTCTATTATACTCATAGGCTATGTCTTTATGGAAAAAAAAGCTTTACAACTGGTGATCTGCTCTGAGAGCAATTATGATCATTATAGTAGTTATATCTACCAGCTTATACTTCTTCTGTATTCTGTATGGCCAGTGGGTCTGATTCTTGTCATTGTAGTCAGTGAAATATTCCCAGGTCATATATTTGCCTAATCCAAAAAAACCCCAACACTAACAGATATCAATTCAATCCATCTGTTACGTTTATTTATTTATTTATTTTGTAGCATGAAGCCACCAGTATTGTTTTGAATAGCGTGTGTATGGACTACATGCATGCAGAGTCCCTTCTGCAACATTTTTGCATTTTCTTTTTGCATTGGACTATGAAATACCAGTGGAGTACTAAGAGAATTATAAGAACTCAGAGTCAGGTTCACATGTTTCTTTATTCTGACAGATTTTTTTTTCTCCAAACATTTCTGTAGTTTCCTTCACCTTTTCTCACTCCTACCATCTTACATGAGCAGCTCCTCAGCAGACCAACAGACTTCAGTTTGCCTTGAGACTGGGCATTTGAGTGAAACATATCAGTAACTGCAATAGCTGTTTGGAGAGTGGTCAAAGTAAGACAATCTAAGAAAAGCAGATGACTATAGGTAACACACGAAAATTGCCAGGTCTTATAGGCATTTGTTGTCCAGAAGCAACTACCACGCCAGCTGTGACTGAGCAATAAGTACCTGAGTTTGTGGAAGGAGCTTTGCATAAAGGCATTAGATCATGATAGGGATATATCCTGACTTTTTTTTTTTTTTTTTNTTTTTTTTTTTTTTTTTAATCCATAAATATAAATGAGAACTATTCTGTAGTTTTGTTACCTTTACTAGATCACTGAGGTTGTATCATGAACACTGACTGTTCTGAGGAAGCAAGTTAAGCCCGTATGAGAGACAGGACTTAAGAAAAAAAGTGTTATCATAGACCCTTTTTTTTTTTTTTTTTCATACTAGAAGTTCTTCCTGAATGTGAGAATACACTTTGCTTCCTGGCCTTACTAATCCCTATTCTGGTTATCAGGACCACTGCAAGGAAAGATCTATTGCTGTACAAGCAAGTAAGGGATGATTTTCTCATGATGAAAGACAAAAAGAGTGATTACAACAAAGTTGGCTCTCAGCAAAGAAAATATTGCCACTTCTCTGTGTTAAATATTGCATGACATGTGAAGCTAAGGGGAAGACATGATTATCAAGGTAAAGAGTGAGGTTTAAAGATTTGATTTTGAACAGTCTGTCAAGCTCCGGTATTGCTAAGAGCTTCCTTATGGTTTCTCACCATATGGCAGCATGTCGTGTGCATATTTTGCCATGCATTTGACTTGCATATGCATTTGAAATCACTTCCCAAATACCTGTTTTGAATTCAGTAGGAGCTTGATGAATTGCTGTCTTATCTTTTTGATTTTTAACGTGGATGTGTAAATCATTACCCGCTAAAGCCTATCTAAAATGTATTGGATTATAATTAACAAGGATCAATTTAATAAAAGTATTCTAAAAGCACATTAAATATAAGCAAGATTATCATGACATTTAAGAGCAAAGTGCAATGTGCTTAGTGTTCCAGCATTAATCCTGTGATAGTATGGATGGGATTCATCGCACTCTTCATCTAAAACAACAACAACAAAAAAGCATCTAAACCCAAGTTATCTTACCTTATCTACTCACCTAGGTTCCTGCTAAATCAGTGGATAGAGAAAGGAATGCTGGAGGCACTCCAATCCCATCTCAGATAGGTGAGATGAGCAGCCATCTATTTCCTAGCTGTAAATAGAAACGCAGCTTAAAATAAATGTGGTAAATAAATAGTGAGATGTAGGAAGCTAATTTTTTTGTCCACACATAAGGATCTAGTGCCATCTGAGATCACTCAGAATATTCAAGACACCTACATGGCGATAGCAGATATGACACAGGACAGAACCATAGAAGACCCACGTCTTTGCGGTGCTAACTGGAGGTGGCTAAACAGGTGGATGGCACACAGAACTGCAGATGCCCTGCAGTTCCTCAAAACATGTGACTTTGGGCACCTGAATCCTGTCCTCTGACTATACAGATAGCTGGGACACATGTAGATACTGACACTTACCTGAAAGCAGGTAACCCAGTTAGTCCTAGACACTACCTAAAACAAGGTTTACATCAAGAGGGAAAACTCAAAACCCTCTAACTTCTCCTGTAAAGGCACTCAGAAAAATAAGCAGATCTGAAATAACTCCTGTGGGATGAGTGCAGGGATGGTACAGGAAAGAGAGAAAAACATACTCTAGGCAGTAGTTATCACCAGTGCTCTAGGCTGATGAAGACAGATGAAAGTTGCTTGTCAAAGGAGCTTAAAATCACACTTGAAATAGCTCAAAATCTCTAATCAGAGAGCATGAGGAAGTCGCTTTGGAAGGAGTATTCTGTAGCATCCTGCTGCTTCTGTTGGCTTCCAACACTGGTGATGTCCAGGAGAGGATCTAAGAATGTCTTACTGAACATGCAAACAGGATCGCTAGAGGACAAAAGGAACATTCATGCTTAGTGTGACAAAAAGCCCACAAGCAAAAAATTGTGTCTTCCTAGCTTCCTACCTGGAAGAGGCTGCCCAGAGAGGCTGTGGAGGCTCCTTCTCTGGAGACCTTCCCAACCCGCCTGGCTGCCACCCTGTGCCCCGTGCTCTGGGTGTCCCTGCTGGAGCAGAGGGTTGGACTAGGTGATCTCTAGAGGTCCCTGCCAACCTCAGCCACGCTGTGACTCCGTGATTCCCAGCTCAAAGCAAGGTGGACCCTTTGAGCCACCCACGCTACCTTTATCCCTTCCCCCTGTCTCAGTTCAAGTACCACAGGACAGTGAATTGTGCTTGGCTGGAGCAACATGAAAAACAAACCTCTGCTTTCTGCAATGTTTGCACTACATGGGCAAATTTACCCTTAGTATCGGCTGATTTGGCAGTGCACAATACTAGTGATTTTTAATATTTTCCAGGAGTTCCAGGGTCATTTACGTCCTGGGCAGGAAGACTCAACTTGTGGCAAAGGTCACAAGTCACTGTTACAGTTACCCCTATACTGGGAACTGTCGTTTGTTACTGAAGAACCGTTTTGGGCGCCAGATACAAGACGGTGTTTAGCAAAGGACTCCCTGCCTAAATGCTAACCCCTATTCTCCCTGTGAGATCTTAACAGGATAACAACCTTTCTAGCACCCCGAGAACATGAGCAGAGGAGAAGAGGAAGCTCCCACAACCTTCATAATATCATGCTATGCGTCAAGAATAAGTTGCTCTTTTGAGGAACTCATTTTTTTCCACAGGTAATTCTGATGGGAACTTTTCAATTCCCTCTGAGGAATTCCCAAAGGATTTTCCCAGTGCAAAGCCCACCTCAGCAATGGACACAAATAGCATCAGCTCAAATTCCATTTGTACTCTTTATAATATATTCTTCATATATAAGTTCTCCATGTCTGTCTTCCTGTTTTTTTTTTTGCATAGGTGTGTATGCTTTGAATGTGTTTTTGGTCGTTGCTTTATGCTTAGTAGAGTCCTACATGGGACAAATATTTCCAAATGTGTCCAGATCTCAAATATGGTGTTATTAAACACATGCTATATCCCAGTCTGCAGATGGCTGCACTTCCCTGAGAGCTCAAGTGATGACCGTATGTCTGATTTAGGTGCCCTTGGAATGAAAAGTGTCAGATGCTCTGCACTGCTGTTTCAAAATGTGACTCCATACTTGTTTTGTTTTGTATTGTAGACTTGTATATCAATATTAAAAGTTGTAAAGCAGTTTAACGTACATAAGGAGAAAAAATACATTGGCAGGGTTACCTCCCGCTCTGGCATTCTCTTGTTGAAACAAAGAGGTCTAGTGGAATATTGGCTCTTAAAATTACACAGCTCTGTCTCACAGAAGCTGAGCAGTAATGGCAGCGCAGTAATTGTATTTCGCCTTGGAGTTTTGTAAATTGTCTGAGCACCAAAAAATAATGAAAAATTTTAAGTGGCTGATTCAGTTGGGGCTGCACAGGTTTGAGCAGTCGCTGCTCATCAGCGTTTCTGTCGTGGCAGTGCCGAGGGACATCAGCGGAGAGCGGGGCCTCATTGCACGGGCCCTGTACAAACACGGAGCGCTTGCCGGGGAGAGTTTGCCGGCTAAAGACACAAGCGAGAAGATATGGGGCCACATATCAAACAGGAGGGCCCTAACCCCACGCTAGAGCCTCTTCCTGCCAAAGCTGCAAGCTTCTGAACCAGTTCACTTCTCCCCTTAAAGCGTCTTGTCTTTATGACTTCTCTTAAAGATCTTGTCTTTATGACATTGGTCTTCACGCAACCTTTCAAGCCAGCCATATATATATATATTTTTTTGATGAAAAATGAAAAACCTTTAATGTTCTGCATGTGAGGTACACAATATCGATTTAAAAAGAAAAAAGAGGAAAAAAAAAAAAAAAGAGCAAGAACTGTCTACTTAAGAGCTGTCAAGATTAAACTTGGAAACGATCAGTCACCTTCCATGAAATGGAAGTCAGCCAGCGCAAACCAGCAGCCCTTCTGAAACATTTCTCCTAGCACTTACTTGAATAATTAACTCCTGTGACCCTGCCTTGTCACTTGCTGGTTAACATGGTCAACAGCGACCATTAGCTTGCAGCACGAGACGAGCTTTCCCGCGCGTGCCGTGCGCCGGCGCGAGGAGCCGGGCTCGGAGCTCACGTTCCTAACCGGAGGCCGCGCGGAGCCGAGTGCTCCCTGCGAGCGCAGGGGCCTTGGGGACGGAGGCGCCGCGGCGGCCCCGCGTTTTCCTTGCCCTCTTGGTGCCTTGTTCTGGGTAGGCGCAGAGGAAACGCGGGGGAGCGCGCGGCGCTTGGCCTCACGGCGGCCCTCGTTGTGAGCAGAGCCAGGAAGCTGCGCAAATCCCTGGCACGCGTCCGCCTTGGGCTGGCTGAGAGCAGGGCGCGCGTTCCCGGCGGGCCGCGCGCCGTGCACGGAGGCAGGGTGAGCTGCCGCCGCGCGCCGGGCTGTGCCGCGCCGCCTTCGCCCCGAGCCTTCCCTGCTAGCCGCGAAAAATGCACGCAGTGCAGCACTGCGGATTTGGCGGTTTATTCCGGCCTGCAGCGTGACAGGGGCTCCTCGGAATACTATCGAGGACTCCTGGAGTCTTCCCTACTGGGCCGAATTTTTCAGGTCTGAATCCGGTGGGAATTTCTGTCTTGGAGACCAAATATATGTTTTCATCCGACGTTTTCATTTTGCACTCCTAGGAGCAGGGCAAGAAACTGCAACACGGGAAGCTCCTTCTGTCCTCTTGCCACAAAGCAATGAGCAAAATGTCATTAATCTCAAAGAAAGATTTATGCTTTTGTCCTTTTAAACCCCTTCCTTGGCTTACACCGTTACCACAGCATATGAAGTAAAAGCAGAACTTGACTGAGTCGCGGGAGACCCTCTCACCTGGATTTAACCCAGACTTTAAAAGCTGCCTCCTCTGCATGGCCGCAGAGTGGCGTGGTTTTAAGCTGCAGGAAATGCGCTGCGTCCAGCCACGTTGCATCATGTTAACTGCTGCCCCGTGGTCCTCAGCATCGGTCCTGGAGGTGACAAGCAGGGTTAGAAAGCCAAAGCTCTATGATTATCAATGTTGTTTGGCACTCGCAAAGATAATTCTTTGATTAGGTAGGTTGTTATGGGGCTTGATTCAGGGGCAAAAAATTACTTTTAAATCCACTGTAGTGGAAAATCTGTAAACTGCTCGCTGGTACGTGCAGGAATTCCTATGCTCCCTGAAGGAACAACATCTAGAACAAAATCTAACGCGATGGGAAAAGGTTTGCCCCAATGCCAGAAATGTTCTAATTAATGTATCTGGTTTTCATGGTGATAAATGGGGTCTGTCAGAGGGTAATAATTAATTATTAATAATGTGAACTTCTCAAGGTCATTTTGCCGCTAGCTTTTCCAAGAGTCCTCCATACCCATAACTGATACTGCAAATAAACACATCTTGATTTGCAAAATATGCGGTACAGGTATGTGCTTGTGTTGGTGAACTCGGCTCCCCATAGGAGCAGATATTTCATTTTTAATGCTGTAGCTCCTGCCCTCCCACCCTTTGTTTGCACTCACTTATCTGTAGTGTAAATGGCAGTGTTGACTCACACTGTCTCTGCAGAGCCACCTGGCCTCTTCATAGCAAAGATTGATCCACAGCCCATTTTTGATGCCAGCAGCTACCATGTAGATGAAACGCCCCATACCTCTCTGTTTTAACATTCTCACTTCTAAAATTATGGTCTGTGGGCAGCTGGAGGACCTGTGCCTACAAAGAGAACACTAAATGTTAAAATGAGAGGGCTGTTTTTTTAAAATGATCATAATACCATGGAGAAAAAAAAAAAAGAGAGAGAGAAAATCTTTTTTAATAAACTCTAATCTGCATTGTGCATCTGTCTACTCATTTACCCTCTGGTAACACTTTCAGCTCCCCCTTTCCCTACAGTTCTCTCATGGAAAAACTGGGCAGGAAGAGGTCACTGAAAACATTCTTGGGGATTGAGGCTAGCAGGGCTTGCTGCTGTACAATTACGCAAGCAGATCCTTTTGAAAACAACTTTAAGAAGGAAATAGGGAGCTTATAGTGAACAAGTGAGAACAGTACTTATTGTAGCTGTGTGCCTAGTACTGACTCTCCAGCCTTGTGCTGGAATTGTGCTAAAGCACAACAGGAGGGACATAAAACTGAGCGAAAAGACCTGATATCTATCTTTTCATTCAGCATTTTAGCCTTTATTCTGTAATTTAAATTCTTAATAAACAAAACTTTTAATAAGATAAACTGCCTTTAGTAGTAAAGAACATGCAGACCTGTAAAAGCCCAGGCGGTAAAACCCAAATCCTTAATACATTACGTAAGACCTTTTTTTTGTGAACATTTGGGCCCTTTTGGTTTTTAACATGGGTTTCTTTCAAGGCTTTTGAAAGGGCGGACTTAGGATCACAGAGCTGAGCTGGGTAAACACAGTTACGGATTCTCAGCAATCTTTCATTGCCAATCAAAGTAATGACTTACTTTCTCTCGCCCTTTTTCTTTCCCACTCTCACTTTGATTTATACCCTGGAGTTTTGCTCCATGATTTTTCAGAAGCTTCTGAAAAGTTAAAATAAACATGTTTAGTGTTGAATAGATTCATCTTCTCTTTATATTTCCCCCTAAGTCTTTTGCCGTGCTCACAGAGCTGCCATGCAGCCTCAGCCATCATCCTCAACGCAGAGCCGTCCCAGGCATGGAGAGCCTTAGATGCTGAGGAGGATGTGCAAGTTGCTTGCCTGGAGCAGCGGCACAAACATGTCCTTAAAACTGACTCCGTTAGTGTTAGGAAATGTGTCTTATCCAAGCCACTGCTCAGGTTATCACAGCTGAACGTGCAAACATCGGGGCTTCTCTGGAAGGCTGTTGGCAACAGCGGGAGGCTGTGCAGGGACAGGGTCGGGGGCGAAGTCATGGTCCAGATTTGGGAAACACCTTCTGGATTGACTCTTCACATCATAGGTACGCTTCAGGGGAAAACATTAAATCATGCACCAAAAAGAGCTTCTGACAGTGGCATGTTCAAAGTCTCCCTCTACTCTCTTCACCTCTCCTTTTGTCTCCAGTTTTGCTTTTGGTGTTTTACCCTGTCAAACACAAATTCATCAAGCTGAATGCAAATAATATTACACATCCTGATTCTCTGACCTGGTTCATATATACTGAAGTTTTACTTTAGTAGGGATTATCTCAATTTCTTTCGGCTACAAGTACAACCCACCTTACCATATTATAGAGTCAAGTCAAAAAGACTGTTTAGCATAAATAAGGCCAGAATTTTAAGATAAAAACTTAGAATATCACATTTATTTTTGAATACTGTTACTTTTTTAAGAAAGCTCAGGGCAAGCATTTAATAGACGCAGAGTGCAAGCCACAAGAGTGCAGCTGTTTTTAAGCTGTGTTTATCCAGTTCCTTGCAAACTGATTTTAATGTAAATTTGTTTTTACATTGGTACCACTGTTGCAAGCTGGACTTGAAAAAAAGGAAACAGAAACCCTCTGATACAGCTGTGTGGATGTCCCTAACTGATGCTGCTTTTATATTAATGGCTTTAGATATTAGTACCAGTGAAATACGCAGCAATTGGGTAAATGACACCCAAACTTCTGTGTATGCCTCCCTTTTGTTTTGTCTGGTTTATGGTTCCCTCCTGTTGTTACCCTTTACCATTAACGTTGCTCTTCATCATTGACAGAGCGCAGGCTCCCTGCGTTCACAGCTGCTGTTGTGCCTTCCTGTCTGTACGGCTTCAGCCACAAAACGCACCGCGTCGATGCCTCGCCAGTGTGGCCAAAGGTTGAAAAATGCTGACCTGTGTTTGCTTTCTCAACACAAACCTTGTGCCTGTAATGTTAGTGGCTCTGATTGCCTAGGGAATTTCCTGAAAATAAAAGGAAACCTTCTTGCAGGGAAGTCCGGTTCCCCCCCCCCCCCACTGAACTGTTTCACTATGAATCCAGGTTATAACCAGAACTGCAAAGCACCAAAGAGAGCCGGAGCTTCAGTCAGGCCCTGCGATGGGGTTGGGCCTGCATTTTCAGGACTGGGGGCACCTCCTGCTTTCCGTGGAAGTTCCCGTGGCCGCAGAGATGGAGATGCCGGGAGCTGAGGAGGAGTCACGAGGGCCTGGGGCACAAGCAGCGAGGCAGGCGAGCACCAGCATAGCATGTATAGATGTATGGAGAGGGGCCTGGTGAAGCCCTGCCTCCGCAGCTGCGCAGCTGGGTCTCACCTCAAAAGGTTACTGGTATTTTAGGTAAAACACTTGCAACTTCTTGTGGTTTCATTTGAACTCGTGCCGGGCAAGGCTGGAGGCTGAAGGCTCTGTTATTGTTGGTACTTTCCCACAGAGTCTGCCCTAAATGAAGAACGGCAGGCTCGGTGGGATACACAAGGCTTCCAACGCCTCTGCTAAAACAGGGTGTAATGTGCTGAAGAGGGAGTGTCACACATTGGCTTTCTTAAATTTCCTGGCCATTGTTGGTCATATCAAACCCTTCAACCTATTTAAACACAGTGTTTTGTTTGCATTTCCTTAGTAAAATGAGTGAAGGGGATGACATATTTCACTGAAGTTTATGTATGATTTTTTGCAGAAGACCTGAAGCATTCCTTTGCCGTTACTGCATTCCTTAGGCAATTGCTGTTAATGTGCAGAACACCTATCAAGTAGCCTTTATGACTCTCAGAGGTTGGTCCTGCTATATTCCTTTAAATAGATATCCATAATATTTTGTATGTGGCATATATATGGAATTGAATGTACTTATACTATCTGCCAAAGCATCCTCCAAAAAACTGTTCTGATTTTTCTTATAAAAACACTTACTTAGGATATATGATATATATTGAACATTTTTATACTAAATTAGACTTTTAAAGCTTTCATGCATGTTCAGTTAGATGATTTATTGGGGTCTTTTAAGAAAAAAAGTCTTACAGAGCCACCAAAAGGATGTTATACGATTACTGCCAAAACTTACTCAAAATTAAATAACTTGAGAAAACCTGAGATAAAACATATCTGAGGTATGTTTTATATCTGAGATAGCATCTGAGATAACAATAAAAAGCATATGAAAATTAGTATCCTTCGTGCCATTCTGTTATGATAGTAATTCTTGCATTTTCTGTTTGTAGGAACACTGGAGCGCATGACAATTCTGGGAGCATTCCACAAGGATATCCCCTTTCTACCCATTTATACTTGCTCTGAGTTAATGCCTTTTTCTTTTTAAGTGTGAAAAGTACTTAAATCTGTAGGTCAGGGCTGAATTCAAAGCTCCGCACGTGTGCCTGGAGGCAGACGGACCCAGGCTGCCGTCACTACCGACACAAAGTCCCTCCGGGTGTTGGTGACCCCTCAACCCACACTGCTCTGGCCAGGGCTCAGCCAGGAGCTCAGGCCGAGAGCAGCACGGGCTCAAAAGCGGAGAGGGAAAATCAGAGTGAGCACCTGGATGGACAGAAAATATTCCACCGAAGGCTTCCTTTGACCTCTTTCTCTCTAATATCAAAAGCTATCTTTACCAGAAAATTCCCCGGGAAACTTCGGGACCGGCATCATCTTTAAAACTTGTGAGCGGATTCCCCCTCTCAACACTGAAGACTTTGAGCTCAGCTCCTGCTATGTGGCGCTTCAAATGTTCAGGTTAGGAGCCCCTGAAGTCTGGCATTTGCAGTGGCAGCACTGCCAAATCTCTACCGCCGATTCTGTGAGGAGTGTCCTCTTTCACCGCATGCAAGGGTTGGAAAAACTGGGAGCAGTTCCAACGCGGAGAGCGCAGCAAACAGATTTTAAAACCTAAATCATACCTTTACCACTCACTGGTACCTCCTGCAAATCACCTGATCTGCATTAGGCCGTGGTTCTTAAACTCAGGCCATGTGCAATGACACGGTGAATCAGAATCCAGAAACAGGAACACACCTAAAATGTGGGAAAAGGCTCTACATTTCATACTTCCTTTTTTTTTCATACATTTTTATTACTTTTGTTAGTTGTTTCATCTTCAAAATATAAAAAGGAGAGTTACTTGCCTAACAATTCTGTCTTTTTCAGGACTCGCAAATAAATTGCTGGAAATATAGTAAGTCAGTTCACACCGTCTAAAAGAAGCATAGCCTAAGCTATTGCAGGTTATATCTAGTAGATATGAAGATGCGCCTTTGACTAGCAGGTGCAACAAAAATATCATTTTTCCCAATGAAAGATAATGACAAAGACTAGCTAATATAGGTGGGCAAAAATTCAATATAACTTGAACTACAGGGAAATAGTTGTGTCTTATGCCTCTTATTTTAACACACAGGCAGGGCAGTGGAGAGCTAGAGTGTATCCTTTTCATAAACAAGGAAGATTTTTCTTTTCCTAAATTGAACAGTACCCAATATGTCATAGTCTAAATCTCAAAACAGCAACAACAAAAAACTCTATGGGTCCAGCTGATAAATTGTTACAACTTAAATAACCAGAGTAGAATATTAGTTAAAAGCTATTCCAGCTAAGGATTTGATAAATAGTTTCTGAGAAGAAAAAAGAAAGAAAAAAAAAAAAAAAAAAAAGAGAGATAATGCTTAGTTTTTGAAAGGGACCCTAGAGATGCTCAGGTATTATTTGATAGGAAGAGAGTTTATCCTGGAATAGACCATAGTGTGTGAGATGGACTGAACAGGATAAAGGACTCCAGTAGCAGAACGACAAAGAGGCATCTATCACTCCAACCTTTTCATTTTCCAGCCAGACATATGGCTGAATCTTGTAATTTAAATGCAGATTATCTGTCCCAGCAGGAGTGCATGAACATCCTGGAACCAGAGCATCATGTTTCAGTAGGAGTGACAGTAACTCTTTCATCTTGGGTAATTTCAAAATATTTCATTCTGTGTTAAATTTAAATATTAATTTTCACATTTTTAAAGGATGAGTCTTTCTTCCAAGATGATTTTTACTCCTCTAAGGGGAAAGCCTTTGTTATTGTTTCTCTGTGCTACCTGACTAGTTTGTTTTCTCCTTACAAAGGAGGGATGAACCTTCCCATTTTATTGCACCAGGATGGCGGAGTTCCCGAGTGTTTGGCACCGCAGCCTGGGACAGAGCTCCATTCTGTGGTGGCAAGTTTGTATCAAGGGTTTTTTATACTTAGAGCCTGGAGATACATCATTTAGGCATGCAAATAGAGGGGCTTCATTAAAAATCAAAGTAAGGAGGCACACAATGGTGTGTTAGCAACACATGCAGTTCTTTGCCAGATTTCCGTAGATGAGGGTATTCCGAACAAAATACAGATTTCAAAATTATGCTGTGAGCCGGGCAAAATCCAAGTACCCAAGTCAGCTTCTGGGATCTTTGGTGCCTGCCATCTCACCTTGCACATTTGAGCTGGCAGGGTCTTAGGCGGCAGCTCCCAGGCACCAAGAGAATGCTTCAGTCACTTGTTAGAGACATTCGTATGGGGAGAAAGCTGCTCTCTGCTAAAGCTAAGCCACCGTGTAGGTGGCAAAGGAAAAGTCATGCGGACAGGAGAGCAGGGAAGAGAAGGCTTGTTTGCATTTCAGAAGCTGCAACATAGAGGGGAAGAGGGGAATAACGTGGATGTGGGACAGTGATTGCTCTCAGGGATGGCATTGATCCTACGGGTTCACGAAAGGCTCTGTCTGACGTGAAGTTCAAGTAGTAAAACATGGGAATCTCCGAAGAGGCACTAACGGGGCTGCTCAGCAGGGCCCTTGTTCCCAGGCTGCGTCCACACCAGCAACCAGGTTCAAGCCCTGGCCTGCAATCAGCTCCATAGTTAAACTGCTAGTGTGGGCTCTGGCACTGGCTCGGAGATTGTCACCGAGGGAAGGACCACGTCAGGTCTAGGACTGATGTGAAAGAAACAGTTGTAGAGATGGCAAGGACAAGGAAGGTTCGACTGCTAGGACTCATCTCCCAGGTCAAGGAGAAATGCCTCTAAAAGGCCGTATTTTAAACTGTAATTGGACAGCAAATTACAGTGCAGGGCGCCTGGGAAGTGACCAGATGACACAGCAGTGACAGAACGGGATTCAACCCGAGCTCAGCAGAGGAACCTGCACCACACAGCTGATCTTAATCATCTTAGTCTTATGAATGGTGGGCAGAAGGAATATAAACAGGCTCTGAGCATGCTTTCATCAACTACAATTACCTTGTGCATGTCCAAACAATGTAACTTCTGCTTTAGTTCATGGGCAATTAAATAATTAATTCAGGTAGAACTCAAATAATGGGTCATATCTCATAACATATATTATGCTACAGTAATTTTACATGTAGACTAAGGTGCATCCTCCAGTGGGTTGTTACTACACTTATTACCTGTAACAGTGTGTGTGGTGCTGTAATGGGCAATTGTATATGTAAAGAATTACATCTCTAAGATGTAAATGAAACTAATATGTTTATTTGAGAAACCCATAATCATTTATTTCAAAAAGTTGTTGCAATATCTGTGCAGAAGTTCTTTGATTCTTCTTCCACTGCACGTTAGAAGAGCTTGTCACAGTCCATCCCAAAAGCTTATGAACAGATTGATTAGCAAGCAACACTGGAGATGAAAGGGAGAAAGAAGACAAAGCACAATTTTTTTTTTTGGCATTACTTTTCTATCCATTGAATCTCAAAATGTCTCTTCAGCAACACATATTCAATAGGTTAGGACTCCAGAACTGTCTCCATATTTTTTGATACTCATTAGCAAGTGGTTAGCAGGGAGAATGAATCAACATTTGACAGCCTTTTTTTCACAACTGTAATCTTAAAATCTCTGCACTACATACACAGATTTTGATATGCTCATTCTCCAAAACCCTGGCTTTTAGGTTTGTCTTTGCATATTTTGGTTTAAAATCTCCACCATGAAAATCATTGTTTTCTGTGCCTTGTAGGCTTCGATCTCTTGCAAATGTGATTTAATGAATTCTGCCTTTTGCCTCTCAGTTAAATAAACAGTCTCTTAAAAAAAAAAAAAGAGAGAGAGAGAGAAAAAAAAGCTAATGCCATCAACAACATTAATAAATGTCCTGTCTGTGAGCACAATTAGTAAGAAAATAGCCTTAGTAGTTTTTAGCCTGCAGACACCCTGTGGAACTTTGCAACCATAGATTCTAATTAAGGGATTGACTTTTCAAGAAAGATTAAAATAACTAAATGCATTTAGCCTTGCTAAATGATGACAGAGAAGGAACAGAAGAACCCTCATCAACAGTAAGAAGATTGTAAACACCAACAGTGGACAAGTGCTGTTTAAAGAAGGGAAAAAGCCCACCATTTCTTAGATACCATGATAAAAAATAGATGAATAAATAGAATACGCTCAATGTTGATTATTGGTATTCTTACTATATAAAAATTTTTGAATGAACACAGTGATGTTACTCATCATGGAGCGATTTATTCATGACCGAAAAAAAAAGGAAGGCCTCTAACTACCTTCCTACCACTGCCAAATGTAATAAGCCCTTTCACAAGACAAGGGAGAGTCTGTACCCCTGCCTGTCCCTCTCATCATTAATATTTTTTGCATCAGTTTTGCTTTCTAGGCAGTTTTCCCGGGCAGAAAGAACACTAACAGAAATTCAAACCCACCTTATCCTCCACAGAAGTTCAAACCAGCCTTATCCTCCAAAGGAGTGGAGCTGAAGCCACCACTGTCCTGCAGAGAGAGGAGGAATGACCAGGAATTTTGTGGCCATACAGTGCAGTGTGTCCTTTGTTTTGCTGCTACTTCCAGGAGCAGGAGCTGTTCGGTGTCTAGGGTGAGAGCAGGTGGAGCAGGATCCCAATCAAGAGGATCCTTGACCCCTCCACTGGGACTGCTTTTCCAAGGTGTCTAACCAACTTAGAGGAAACAATGACAAAAATAAAGCTGGAGCAATCCCTGCTGAAAATACTCCTTTGGTGCTATATGAGCCTGCTGTAGGGATTTCTCCTACTTACTTCAGAGAAATTCATATTTTTGTGCAAGAATTCTTGACTGGCTCCAGAGCCTCTGAGAGAATGTAGCTTCTAACTCATATTTAAAAGGCCAGACTAAACATTGTGTTAAGCATTTTTAAGTTACCAAGTTTCAAGCTCAGGCAAAAGTCCAACTGCATAGCTGCTGATGCTAAAAACTCTCACTAAAATACTGTGGTGTAACCTGTCATGTTCTAGAGGCCTTGATGGTGGGAATGTCTGCTGTCATTGCTAAAAAAGTCTTTCATTTAACCTGAAGTCTTTGAATTAACCTGGACTCTAAGCACTCATAAAGAAAAAACGTTAACATTTTCATTCAAGTCTTCGGACACTGACCTGAACCCAGAGATAGATATGCAGCCAGCACTGGAACCAATGAACCAAATTCTGTGTGTTTGGAAGCAGCAGTGAACCCAACAGGTCCCTGAGACTGGCCTAGTCACCTGGGGGTGGTTACTGAACTCCCTCCCTCTTCTCAATCAGCAAAATATTACTCTTGCCCTTACTAAACTTCAGGTGCCCTGCTCTTTCCCCTGGCACAAGAGCTTGCCAGGTGAGCACCTTCCCAGGGGCCAGGGCCATCTTCTGTCTGATGCAATTCTAATGCAAGGGCTTTTATCAGCATTTGCCAGTAGTTATTCAAACACAGGGATATCTGGGTATTTGGGAGTTTGTTCCATTACAAAGCACGCAGGCGAGCGTAGCATTACAGCACCTACCATGCAATTGAGATGCCACGTAATGGCAATGTTTCCAAATAGTCTGCCCCACCACAAAAGGTCAGCAAGGAACCACTCAGACACACACAATGACAGTCTTCCTTTTTGCCTGACGTGCAATCTTCTCAGAAAATGAAGACTGAAATTACCGGGTACATTTGTAAAACATAGAGTGAGAGGTATGTGTACAAAACCAATTAAGGAAAGAATTGCTTTTTGCTGCCTTTTTTCTGGTGCGCTCTTTTGGAAATTTACCTCCATATACTAATTAACCCCTAGGTGACTTCATGTAAATTAGATGGTGTCCGTTGCAGTGTCGCTGTGGCAGCGTAAGTGATTTTAAGTGACCCAAAGTGATTTAAAAGTAGCTAACAAAGTTTCGTTTCAGAGTGTTAAAGACACTGGAACCATTGAGGTCTCTTGGAATGAGAGCCAGATGAGCAGGAAAAGGAGAAAAGGTGAAAAGTGATATGAAAAATACTGGGGGAGATAAAGAGAGTTCATGGGCCACATCCCCCAAATAAACATGCCTAGGGCCACTGAGTCGTGTAGCTGTTCAAGTTGACACCGGCTCAAGAGCTGGTCGCATACTCTGAAAATAGATATTGAGGATTTAAAATGGAGTCCGAGAGTCTTTGTTGCTGTTGGAGAATAAATTTTGCTGATTTCCATCAAAGTGTCCCACTTAGAGAACCGGGTGACTGGTTTTCCTTGTGATGGCAGACAGTTTTCCTGGGGGGGGTCTGAGACATGAAGGACAAAGAGTGTTTTGGGGGAAATTGAACTGAGGGAGCAGTGGTTGCATTCATAAAGACTTGCTGTAGGGCCTACAAGCTCTTCTTGGTGTCCAGGTTATAGCAGCAACGACCAAGTGGAGGTGACCAAATCAGTGTCAAACAAATGGAGCCCAAACTACAGGAAAATGGGTCTTTGAGTGGCCACTGAAGTAAACAGCAAGACAAAGGTTTATGGCCATATGTATAAAATGCAGACATCTATTTTAGGATCACATTAGTCAGACCCTGAAGATGCCTATTGCTCTCCATCAGAGAGGGCGCGTGGGCTGACTGCTCCAGATGTAAATACCTACACTCCACACACAGTCAGGAGCATCCTGGTCCCTCAGGCAAGCCCAGCTAATACAGGGAACTGTGCTGGCAGGTGAGAGGTGTGGGCGACAATACTTGGATCCAAGTGCTATCACATAAGTGCAGGCTTATATTATTATTATTCATAATACATATATTAAAGTATTATTACATATTAAAATGCACTCATTACCTATTGTATTATATCCCCCGCACATGCTATTGCTGGAGCACTACCGCATCATTCAAAAGAACAAGGCAAGTGGATTCAGCCCCTGGGAAAGATGGCTAAGGTTACATGTGGTGAAACTCAGTGTTGTCACATTGTTTAGGAATGTAAATCCAGGTGTCTAAAAGTTAAGCACAGTAGCAGCCAGCCTGCGGACTTGCAAATTTTGCTGGATTCAGCCTGTAGTCTGTGAAACATTTAGACCAACGTCAAATAGCTACATGGTTCATTGTCTATGCTAGGCAGGGCTGGCAGATCTACTTCAAGAGAGTCTGCCAAGCCCCAGAAACTTAAGCAGAAATATTAAGGGAAAATTATATCGTTAATTATACCATAATAGCATTATGCAAAGTTGCATCAGTTTTCAGCAGTATGTAGAGGCAGGCCTGGTTGTAACTGTGATGATGATGATGAGGGAAATGGGCAGCAGCTTCCTCCCCTGAGCAGGTTAATTTCCCCAGTTCCTCTACTGGGAGAACAACCTGCTGAATTTCTCCCCTCCGCCCACTCTTTTCTCAATAAACTCATTCCTGGACAAAGTGGGAGTGTGCAAATACCAGTTATGCACAGCCCCTTTGCTGCTTTCTGCCTCCCTTTCGACTAAGCGCAGTATTTGGGCCGCAGCACCGCGTCGGAGCAGCCGTGGGGAGGCTGCTGGCCGGGCGCTCTCGGACGGGGCCCCTCGCTCTGGAATGCACTTGCAAACCCCCACCCGCAGCAGCCTGCGCTTGCTCACGGTTGGGTCACACCGGCAGGTTTCCCCTTGGACAGGAGTCAGAAAAAAAAAAAAAGAAAAGAGAGAGGAGGCATTAAATGTCGGGGCTGGGGGGTGCTCATGAATTGCAAACACACCCAGATTTTGGAGGGTTGGTGCAACTTCGCATTATTAAAAACAAAGACACCTGGCTTGTAGCATAGGAGGGACATGCCTAATGTTCTTCAGAAATAATAATAAAAAAAAAGGCACGCTCAGAGAAAATACGCAGGAGACGAAGAAAAGCGACGACGCTGCCTTCTCCCGCTACCCCGTGCCTGGCCTCCTGCTCCGGTGTGTTTCCATGGAGGCCGCTGCTGTCACGGCACGGCTCATGCTGGAGTGTCACGCTGGAGGGAGGCCAGTGCAGCAAGGAAAATGAAGTGAGTTTTTAAGAGGTAGCGTGGTGAACGTCCTCCTCCGCCTGGCCACCGGTACGTGCCGCCCACCTGAGGCCTGCGGCATGAACGGGCGCAGCCGCGGAGGTTTGGTACTTTCCCCTTCTCGAGCCGCTTCCCACAAAACCGAAGCACACACATGAGGCTGACTGAGGGGAAAAGAAGTGGAAGGCACGGAGGGGCCAGGCCCAGCGATGGGACCCCAAGGGGCCGTCACCGCCTGCTTCTGGATTGTTATTGCGGGGCTTCCAGGCTCTCCCACGTGGAGGGGGTTTCGCCCCCCATTTCACAACAGGGGTGAAGTTTGCTCTTTGGGAACGTGCGCCTTCTCACTTAACGTCTTCTAAGGCACTGCGGCAGTCATTTCACCACGTGCCTTTGGGAAATATCCCAAATAAAAATAATACATCCATATAGAAAAACATATACAAAAAAAATAAAATAAAATCCCATTATCCCGCTCTTTTTCCCACCTACCAGTGACCATGGGGCACACTGGAGCGTCCCTCAGCTCGTCTGCTTCCTGTGGTTGGCAACTGCCAAGTGGTGCCGTTCGTGAAAATCGTGTCATCGTGTCATCAAAAAAAGAAGCGGGAACTGGCATTTGCTGAGCTTTGCAGTCACACAGATTAATTCAAACTCTTAGTTAAAGAAAAAAAAAACACATAAATTCAGGCATTACGTAAGTAGTTGCTGCAATGTGGTGGTTAGGTTCTTCAGCTGTTAGACCGATGCCCAGTGGCACAACTATGGTTAGCAACCTGTGAAATTCCCTGTTTTTTAAAAATATACATATATATATATATCAGCCAAATAAAAATAAACCCTTACTTGTATGAAATGTGCTTCGTACATGCAGACTCTTAATGTTTGTGAGACTTCAACCTTTGATCCAGAACGAATCTTATTCACCACAACCATGGATACGTCCACCATGCCCACATGCTAAGCCTGGCATTTCTGACCAAGCTAATGAAATCGGCAATGCTGAAAAGAAATCACTCTTGACTCTGACCCTTTCCCATTCCTGGGCCTGCATAAATATCTCCAGAATCTGAGAATTTTTGGAAAGAGAAAAGTGGTGTGGATTGGGATCAAGCAGTTATCAGCATGAATATCTTCTTAGTAATGCAAGAAAGCATCTGTAGGAGAGAATGGAAGATGGAAAAGGAGGAATGCTGTCTGAGTAAGAAAACAGCATCTGAGTGCTTATTTGCTTGGAGATTGGCTCTGCTGTAGTTTATATAATGCTTACATGGAGAACAAAGCACTCTGCTGAATCAAAAACATGATGGGGTGTGGGGGGGAAGAGCTCCTTGAGAATGATGTTTTCTATACCTCATGTTTGCCAATAAAATATTATGTTTTATAAATCAACAAAGATGACATCCCAGATGTTTTTGGCCAAGTACGTCTGAGCCACAGGTGCCCAGCTGAATGTAAGCTATTGCTAACTTGTGTGCAGAACTCGAGTTCTCAGTTACATGCAAAAAATCCAAGCACTTCTGCAATGTTTCTTCCAACTTGGAATCTGCTCCTCCCATCCTTTGCCTGCAGAACTTCCTGGAGAGCGCCTGGAACCGGCACACTGGGAACAAATTAGACATGGCTGATTATGCAGAGAAGTGGTGGCTGCAAAATAACCAGACCTTGTGGAGAACACAGCACTCCCCAGTGTTACATGAGGAAAACCTGAGAGCATTGGCCCATGGCGCGTCTCTCCCTTACCAAGAGAGTAGTATCCTAAATGTTGGTACAAAACACACAATATGCTACGTCTTACTCCTCAGGAGATTCCCAATTTTTCAGTGTCCTAAGCAATCAAGCAGAACTGTGAGCAACATGGGGAGTTGAACATGGAGAAGTTCTCTCTGAGTGAATTCTAGGCCCATAGATTCAACTACAAAATACAGAGTTTTTAAGAGAAAATCCAGAGGAAACCAAAGATAAGATAGTTTCTGGTCTTTGAATTGACATGGTGTCCTGAGCCGTGAGATGCTCTTCTCATTTTTTTTTTCCTTCAGAAAGACTAACCAAATATTGGAGAAATGCAAAAAGACCCACAAAATCTGCCTTTTTTTTTTTTTTTTTCCAGATCATATTTCTGGATGGCCACCTACTTACTATTAACTTTTGCTAATGCAGGATTGTACAATTTAAGGAACCTGCCTCCTGTCCTTCCGAAGGTAGCCCCGTAAATGGGATCATGACTCTTTGAAGGCTCTTGCTAAAAGAAGGCAAGTTGAAAAAAAAAAACCAAACAAAAAAAAAAACATGATCTCGATCCAAGGTTATAGAAAAGAACAAAGAAACAGGACTCTTAGAGATCCAGCTAGTTTGCCATTAATAGCATTAATACCACGCAGTCCCAGTTTCCTAGAATATGTATCTTGGCAACATTGCTAATCTAAATCTGAAAGATTGAATATTTTGGTCTCTATCCCTGGAGAAAAACATCCACCTACTCGATCAGATTAGAATCTTCCTCTTTTATTCAGTGTAACTAACTGAACTATTTCCCCACTATAAAATTTATTATATCAGAGGGGCTGTATTGCATACACCACAATTGCCATTTACACACCGGGCTAAGGCGCTTGTTTGTTTTTAAGGAGGGTGACCTGAGGAAATCACTGTCTAGTTGTCAGTCTGAGAATGAACAAGTGGTTTATACAAAGTCCAGGCGAGCACGAGTGCGGCTTACATTGCAAAACTCTTATCTCTTATGCCCAGGGAATACTACTGAGGGCATATTAGTGAGGCATGGGAAATACAGTAGCGTTAGCTGCTGGTTCTATTGCTGAGTTTTAGGTTGTCCATCTTGACTAGCGGCCAGCTGCAGGCTGGCCATAAGCACTGAATTTGATGCCACAGTGTATACTTGCCATATACACGTATAGGCGATTTCCAGGCCGGTTCAAAGCCACAGAGGCTGAGGGTCCTGCCCAAGGCAGTCTGCAACCCAAGGCCTGAACAGGGCTCTCAGACAAAGGGGCAAGGCCCACGTTTTTATGTTAAGCTTAACACCATGTTGGCTGCACTGCACGAGAGGGAAGCACTTGGCAGATGATCACAGGCCGGATTGCAAGACAGCAACCAACTCCAAAGGGCTGTATCTGCTGATGCGGTCAATTCCTCAGGAAAAAACCCACCCACTTATGTGCCTTTATTCGAAGGGGAAAGCTTGTGAAAGGAATTAGTAACACAATCCCTCAACTGCAGGTATTTGAATTGATTATCTGTCAACCCAAAGGTTTCCCTAAGTTCAGCAAATGAACACAATCTGTCTTCTAAAATATATCAGGTAATTTGTTAGAGCTTTTGTCTAACCATGCATCCTAAATAAAAACACATTTTGTTTTTGGTTTGAGAGGTAAAGCTTTTTTTTTTTTTTAAATTTGATTTTTGAGTTAGAAAATGAAATACAATTTAGGAATGATTTCTTTTTTTAAGACTGGTGTTAATTGAAATGGCAAAATTTCTCCATGTTCCACAGATTACTGATGTCTTTCAGATGTATCTTTATTTCTTTCAGGCTTATATTGTTAAAACATGCTATTGATTTTCAGTTTTCTTTTGTTCTGAGGTTCCAGTGTGCTCTCTGCTGGTGATGCCATTGCCCATTTTGAAAACTGATTGTTGCCTTATT
>VZSV01000040.1:1354532-1384599 GCA_013398735.1 Nothocercus julius
TTTTTTTTTTTTTTCTTTTTTCTCAAAAATTAAATGCATACTTTATGCTGGAAAAAAGGGAAATGCCTTCTTTTTTTTTTTTCTTGCTGTAATATTAAAGGCACTTTTAACAGTGTTGTTCAGTCAGTCAAGCTTCATGTAACCTTACCCTGTGAGACTACCGTGTTCAACAGATGAACTTTAGACAGTCCTTGTTACAACTAAGTGATTTTTTTTTTTTAAATCAATATTAGATGTGCAAATAAACAAGGAGCAGGAGTTACATGTGAGGACTCACACTGTCAAAATATTTTGTTCATTTATATCTAGGTATAACGCTACATGAGCAACTTGGCTAGAGTGTTGTCTGGATCTAATACATGTATCACCATTGCAAAAGGGGGTAAAATTGGACTAATGCAAGGATAACTGCAGTCTTTAAGTTTATTATGAAATAAGGATAGCGCTGCTGCATTTGCATTGGGAAGCTTGTTTCTGTGTAAAAGGTCTGCCAAGATTTGGTGCCCTAAAGTTTGTGAACTTTCTCACACTTTGTAGAAGTTTGGTATGATGGTAGTTTGGGATTTATTCTTCATTTATGCCTTCATATTTGTTCATGAGCAATACATCTGTGGTCTGCTCTTAAATTAAGTTTGTTTATTTAGTGTTTGGTAGCAGAGAAGTTGGAAACGTGTCCTGGAAGGGAGAAGGAGGGGAAAAATCAGAGTAGCTTTGGCAAGAATCAGGATGCCTCCACTGCATAAAGCACTGAGTGTATAGAACAGTGTAATCTCTTGGTAGTTATCAGAAAGCATGATCTAGACTCTGGTCCAGTCAAAATTAAAGCATAATATTAAAATGTTCTTTTGCATTCATGTCTACTGCCAGATAGTATGATTTGAACTGAAGAAAAAGGCCTTTAATCATGGCTGTGTTTTGGTCTTAAAACCGGTTCTTTTTTTTTATTAGTATCCTGCATTTTTGGGAAGGGATGGTGGTACAAGCCATCCCTCTGCTACTCAATTGAAGTATATGGTAAAACTTGGCTCAGGAGTGAACGTGTGACTTCATGGGAAGTGCATTCAGGGGCTGAAATTAGCACAGGCCAGTGCGTAATCCTGGGCGCTTTTCCTGAAGGAAAGGGATCCTCTTTCTCTGCCGCCTCTTCCATGTGGCATTACAGGCAGGGGTGACTTGGTAGAGCCAACCTCAGACCCCCACCTATATCCACCCTCATGTTGTGCTGTTTGTACTAAATTAGCCCAATCTTGGATCCCCTCGTGCTGCCTCCTCCTTGGCTTGCAGGAGCTCCCTTACCTCCAGCTTTAAGCCTCACACTGATTTCTTTTCTTTCCACATCTGTGTATATCAGCTCCTTTGTTGCAGGAACCTCTTCAGCTGCACACACAAGGGTAGCTAGGATTTGTCCAGCTGCTGTCTTGCTGATTATTCCTTTTTTGTTGCTTTAAGTCCATTAAATCATTAAGTTCAGAATGTAAAAGCTAAGATATATCAGAACTGAAATTGCTTGCATAGGGTCAGATGAGATCACATAATTAAAGACCATTAAATTACATGCGTTGTGAAACAGAATAAACTTTTCTGAGACTGCTGCATTTTTTGTCTCCTAGTTTGTTTGTTTGTCTGCCTGTTTTTGGGGTGAGTGCTGGAGGAGCAGGAATTTTGGCATGCACAGTGGCATTTATCCTCAGCTGGGTCACTGGAGGTGCTGGGGTTGGCAGGCTGGGAGTTGCAGCACAGAGCAGCAGCACTGGAATTGAAGGAGTGCAGGGTTAGCAGCAGCTTTTGCCCTTCGTGTGAACCAGCCTGCGGAGCAGGAGTGAGCTCTTTGCTGAGGGCTGGCACTGCGTGCGTTTGCTACATGGCAGAGTGGTGATGGGGTGCTAGAGTCCCCCGCTTTGTTCCTGGATCCGGGGTGAGTGTGTTCCAGCTGTTTAAGCACAGAGCAATGAAATGCATAACCGCAGCCATCGCTGCAGTAAACAGGGTAGTCAGCTGGAGTATCTTGTTGGAGACCTCAATGCTGGTCTTGGATCTGACAGGAGTCACCTCACACAACCACTTCTCTACTCTCTCTAGAAGGTGGGAAACAGCGAGCCTGATCCCTAGTTACCACATGGCGATACTCAGTGGTCAGTGCTGCCAGGAGCATGAGGTTGTGGATGCTAATGCTCATTCTCACACAAGTACATAGGGATGGTCTCCTTAGCCACATCTGTCTAGGCCAGCAGTGCTTCTCTTGGTGCCTTCTCATCAGTGACTGCAAGGTAGGAAGCACTGGGGGACCTGCCAGCAGCTCAGTGCGGCTGAGGTGCTCAGGGGCTGCTCAAAGTAGGTTGAGTTCATTAGGAGTGTCCAAGGCTGCACGTGCCAGGCCCGGGAAGCCTCCTCAGCATGCTCAGGTTGTACTTTCTAGGTGGGTTGTCCTGAGAGCAAGAGACTGTCGCTGAAGTGGAAAAGGCAAATGTGCATTTTTCCCTTTGAAAAATATATATTTTTTTGTTTTTTAACCTTCTCCCTGAATTGTGGGAAGTAGCGTACGGGTTGGTGCTAAGAACGTTCAACCCAAACTTCGCAGTAGCGGACACTGGAGAATTTTGTCTGGTAACAGCTAAGGTTTCATAAGTAGAATATGGTAGTATTACAAATCTATAATGCGGTTATAGAAAAAAAAAAATTACCCATGATGATTGTCAGTGGTTGTCATTTACCCTGAAGGTTCTTCCTTTATTTTTCCATGGGACCAGCTTTTTCAGGGAGAATTTAACAACAGTGTTTTCATAGAGGTAGTAACAGTTGGTGATCTAAGCCATAAGGAAACTTAGGTTTTGTATTCTTCGTCGTCAGTTCTTCGTAACTAGGCACAAGTAGATCTGTGGCTGTATTATAGCACTGCCATGAATCTGAGCAGAACTTGACTTAAAATCAGGATAATGAATGATGAAAAATCAGATTCAGAATGATGTTGAAGTCTTATCTTTTGTATCCATTTGTTTTTATTTTGAGCATGCAATGCTGGCATAAAGCAATTTGCAGCTAGTTAGGCTGGCGTGCTCTAAGAGATCATGTAGAGAACTGTGATTCATGGCACTTTGAAATGTTTCTAAATGTTGAACAGTAGTTGGAGCTCTTCCAATTCCTTTTTCATAGAATTTTTGGTTGCAAGGAAATTTTGGATAAGTGGGAAATGAAGCAATTTTCTTAAAACCTAGAGGTGGAGAAAAAAAAAAAGCCTCCTTTCTGATTCCTGTAAATCAGTAAGAGTTCTAAGATGATTTATTTTTTCAACAATTCCATCTAATCAAGAGACTTCTGCATCAACAGTGTCCTGCATTATTTAAAAGGAAAAAAATAGTAAAATGGATAGGTTTTTCTTTTCCTCCTTAAAGGGAAAGCATGTAAACTCAGTCTGTTTTGCAGAAAGACTTGGAGGCTGTTAATTTGTCAGCAGTAGCTTTTCCGTTTTCACTTTTACTTTCCAGATCTGCATTCAGCTAAATCGCTAAATCACCTTTTTTTTTTTTTTTTTTTCCTAACATGTCTTTGAGTAAAGAGTATATCTCACTGATTCTGGATTTTCTGTTTTGAGAAGACTGAGAAACTGCCAAGTATGTAATATTTGGGTTATGACCAATAGATAAACCTATAGTCCTTCAGTTCTCATGTGTTGCTGGATTTAAGAATTATATGTATATATATGTATATATCCATATTCCAGAGAAGCACGTGAGCTAGGAAGCGATGGAAATCTGGAGTCTACACATAATAGTCGTGAACACACAGGTGAGATGGGGGAGGCTTCCGAGTTGTGAAGAAGAGCTTCAGTAAAATGCGTTGCTGTCTTTTTATAGGAGCAGCTCAAGCTCGCCTCAGAGATAGGTCTAACATCACCACGCCACAGTTACTGCTTATGGTCAAAAGCCTGTGTAGGTGTTCCGTGCAGGGTGAACAGCTCCTGTGGGAAAGGTGCTGGGCTCCCATCTCTGAAGCTCTGCCAAGCTCCTGCAGTGGAGGATTTGCAGGGGATACACAGGGTCATCCCTGAGTCCCCAGGAGGGGAGGGGAGTTGAATCGGGTCTCCCCTGTACCAAGGAGAGGCTTCTCTAGTGGCCTTCATTGGAAAGGTAAGAATGGAGCCGGCATTGCCTGTTGGTGACAAGAAGGTGGCACTTTTAGAGTGCACATCTAAAATACAAGTTATTTCTGTAAGGAACCTGTTTGTCTCTGTGAGAAGCCCAAGGTGACCAGCTCACGCGTAGAGATGTACTCTGCGTTTAAAGATAGGTGACAGGAGTCCTACTGTATGTTTAAATCCTTAGAAAACCACTCCCGTCTCTGCAGGGTTCACTGCTGGGGAGAAATAACACGTTTCTTGTTCCATGGGCTCATTCTGTGGCTTCCATTATTTGTTTTTTAATTTGTCAGGCGCATTAGGATTGCTTTGGCAGGATGAGCACCAGAAACATAGTTGTCTGGTACGTTTTGTGGGCATAGCCTGAAGCCCAGCAGCAGAAGAGAAGAATACTTGTACTTTCAGATCCCTCCCATGCACGTGCTGGTTTTATGGGCACCTCTTTTTCCATCTCTAGAAAGGAAGAATTAAAAGAGGAAGAAAGTTTCTTCTTATGGTTACTCCTGATGCACTCAATTAGATGCACTTGCATCCATCGGTTCTTGTTGCATTTAGCTATTGCTTTGTAACGGTGCTGCTGGGCTGCCCTGTAGGTGAAGGGTGCTGTTGTACTCTGACACCTCTTCTTCTCTGCAGCCCTTCCACTAATGCTTGGAGTGGAGCAGTGGCTTATAATTAAAAGGCTTCTTTAATTTTTATTGCCACTCAGATTTTCTGGATTATTTTATGTCTGTCTTCATTCTGTGAAAAGTGTAGCAACTCTAATTACTTTTTTCTCCAGCCTATCTTTTTTTCTTTTAGCTTTTTTATTGCTCAGACTCTTGTTCTTCTTCCAAGCCCTTCCACTGAATAAACCAGTGGCCCTTAATCCTGTTTATTTACTTAAAATTGTTGCTTACTCCCTGTAAGTGCTCAATATGAGTGATATCTTCCAATTGTTCAGAGACTGACAAAAAAAACTGATAAAACTTTTTGTGCTTTTGGGCTGTGATAGAAAATGGGGTGATGATAGTTGTTGCTGCTGGTAGATATTCCTGTGCTCTTATAAATAACAATGTAAATGCAACACAAAGTGTCCTCTTTTTGTATCAGTGGAAAATTAGAAGCAGGAAGATATTGCCAGTTGAAGTGCTCTCCTTTTCTTGAGTTATGCAGTGTTAAAATTAAATCAGCAAAAACAAAAGAAAATGTCCTTATAAAAAGAATTTGGAAAAGTGATTTTTATAGAAGGGAGTAAGAAGTGAGGCTCAGTATACTGAGGTGTTCATTTGGTGTAATCTAAACTACTAATACCAGTCAGTGGTCTTCAGAGACTATAGTGTTTTTAGGAAAATGTTGCATGATTAGACTCCTGTGAAAAAGTTTGACGATTGTGTGAAGCACAGCAATCGTGTCGTAAAAGCATCTTGACTTGGTATTGTAGAAGCCAAATTCCACTAGTATATGTTCCAAATCCTTGTAAGGATTTCTGCCTGGGTGAAGAAGGCACTGAGTGAGGAATGTAGTCATAGCTGCTGAATTTGATTTATTCTATTTCCTATCATCGCTGGCTTTGGAAAATCGTCTAGTGCTATGTCTTCCAACTTCCAACTAGTCCAAGTCTTCCAACTTGAAACTGAGCTCTTATTTCAGCAGGTGTAGCAGGAGCGACTTTGTTCCTATAAAACTACCATCGTTGCCGTGGTCTCTCTGTTCCGCCCTACATTTGGCCTGAACATAGACTCTTAGAGCTAGTACTGAGAGGGAGATTTGCCTCTGTCATAAGTTAAGGAGGTTTGTGCGCCTCAGTAGAGCAGCATGTAAAATATATTTTTAAGTTCACAATGACTTAACAGAAAGATTTGGAAAGCGTATGTGTAAGTGTGAAGCTACATGTCAGGTTCAGTGTTGATTTGAAGGCTGCTTTCAGAAGGTGCCTTGTTCCTTTTGATGCCTTTAGTTGGTGGAGGATGTATTAGCGTTTAAGTAACACTACTCAAAGGAACTTACTGTAAGATCAAATTAAGTTGTATTCATTGGGGAAAGGGCTTAGTGAAGTCAGAAGAAACATTTCTTTTAATTTTTAAGCATCAAATTGTAGATTCATAGATTTGCAGATCAGAAGAGACCATTGTGACTATCTGATTGCATTTGGATAATGCAGCCAGCAGAATTTCACTTACGGCTGCATGAAGCAAATGTCTCTGTTGGAGCTAGGACATTTGGTAGATTGTGCCATAGAAGACTTCACGCGAGGAGGAATCAACAGGTTTATTTGGTAAGTTGTTCCAGTGATTACTGTAATCTTTAGGCATTATTTTTACCCTGAATTCATCCATGTGTTTGGCTTCCAGCCATCTAACCTCGTTATACCTCTGTCTTCTAAGCGAGTGGTCACCCAGTGTCCTGTCAGTTCCTTCTCTGCCTTCCTTCTTGGAGTTTGCTTAATTGAACAGTGCTTTAATTTGCTGCTGTTGGAGAGTGTGAATTGATTTAAATCATTTTGATTTAAAGCAGCAAGCAAGAGACCTTGCTCTAAACAATTAGTTTAAATCTTTTCTTATTTCTGCACATTTTATTCCTATTTCTATTTAATTTCCAATGACTCCCATTGCCTAAGTGACATTACGTACCTTGATATGTAGCAGAATAACTAGTTTTTATACAATGCTGCTCAAGTTCTGAGTTGTGATAGTGCATTAAATGTATATATTTTTACTTAAAACCTTTAATATTCATTTACTCATGTTTTTAATTTTTCCATGTCTAATTTTTCAGTAAAGCTAATGATACATTTTTATTTGCTAAATGGCTTAACTTCACTACCAACTTTGTCAAGCTATGTTTTGATAGAAATTGAGATTCATAAAAAGTGTATAAATCATAATTTAAGATACTTTTATTATTTGAGTATCTTATTGTGCCAACTTGTGCCAAGTTTTTAAAGTAACATTAAGAAGTGTCTGTTTAAAACCAACTGATGTGTTAAATAAAGGAGAAATGCTATTTAGCTAATAAAACTAAGTCATAGTTTAAAATGTTCTTGAATGTTTTTGAACTAGCAGATCTCATCCTTCAGCATATTGGTTATATTAAACTGGAAGAGAAAAGTAAATTCACCTATTTTTGTTTTTCCTCCTACCAGATTTTTAGATTTTGAGCAAGCTAGTTATTTGTCTGTTGTAGTTGAATAAGCTGTGAGGAAGGTGTTCTTGTGTGTGCACCTGCTTATTCATCAGTTTATTATAACTCCATTTGGTTTAGTCAGTTATCAAGTTACTATGACATTTTCCTTCAAACTAAACAGCAAATGAATACTGCTTGAGCATTCCCAAAAGAGGAATTGAAATCATTGCCATAATTTCAAACTTATTTTTTTATAAAAGAATAATCTAAATAAAAATCAGAATTTTTCATTAGAACTGATAATATTAAAGAAAAGCATTTTACCACGCAATTTTTGGAATACTCTTTGTTAATCTGCTTTTTTCTGGGGTTATTTTGCTTTGTCAAAAGATACTGTATGTGTGTTTGTGTTTCACATAATTTAGTCTCAGTTGGCTTTACTGACACTCCTTTTCTCAAGTGACTTTTCTGACGCATTTATTCAGTGTCATTTATTTAAATATGAAAAACACTGCTTAGATTGGCTACGGAAATGATCTGAGCGCCATCACCCATGGTCTGTTTTTCGTCCACTGTGTTAGTCTTTTTAGACCTTTCTCTCTCTCACCCCTTTTTTAATCTTGATGTATTTTTCCAAGATTGTTTCAGCTGTAATAATGCTGTTACTGTGCAGAGACTCCGTTTCCCACCATAATTACTGTTTCTTAATTATACCTGCTTTTAAAAAGTAAGAAATTCAGTTGATTTTCCTGAGCTTTGCATTTTTTGTCAACCTTTTTATGGCGTGATTTTGTTTATAACTCCACTTCTGCTTGTGTTTCTTGGAAAGAAACAGAAGTAAGTAGGAGGTAGAGTTCTCAAACCGAACAGCTGGAAATGAAATTCCCTTCCTCTTCCCTAAGGAGAGAAAAGGAAATTTTGGGGCTCTGTCGTCTTCTTTTTCCAAGCCAGCATGCTACTGTGGATCATGTAAGACCAGAATTAGGAACAGGAGCAGTTGTGCAGTAGCGTTTTGTGCAGCAAGTCAGAAAGCTCAGAAGTTGCCATTCTCTGGAAAGGTGTTTTAGTTCTTCAAGCTGCCTGGGAAGAAAGCGAAGAGCTCCCCATGGAAAGAGCGCTGGAAGTGGAGACTCTTTGCCGGGAGAACATGCTCTTACACCCTTGGGAGAAGTTTCCATCGGTATTTATTTATCTGCTCTTTAAAAAAGGAGGAGAAAGACATTGTAAGAGAGATTTCTGACACAACTCATGCACCACTGCCACAAAATGAATTAGTCTGTAGGGAAACAGCACCTTTCTAAAATTAAATCCTATCAAGTGGTACATTCCCAAGCTTTGCTCCAGTTCCTCCTCCTACCAAACTCTCCTTCCTTTAACTCTGCAGTGCCTTGATTTAGGCTTCCACCGAGGTCCTTGAAGTGGACTTATGCTTTACTGGGGGCCTGCAACTATTCATGATTTTTATGCTCTTTATGGGCCACCGGTTTACTAAAAAAGCCTCTTATAATCAAGCTGTGGTGTTAGAGGCTTCCAAATAGCTCTCAGTGGAGCTTTTGAACTTGGTTTTCCGAGTATAGCGCTTCACGTGGCAAAAAAGGAAACGTGAGCCTGAAGCATTTTCAGTCTTTACTGTAAAATCCTTTCTCTGCTAAAGCTAATAATAATTTTACTTTTTATTAAAGTAGAGATTTTTTTGATTTTTTTTTTGCTACTTTACCAGCAATACTGGTTTTGTTTCCTTCCCTCGGTATCTATTGGCATTTTTTTCCTGTATAATTTTAAAGTTTTCTTATGCAGAATTAGTTTCCAGCACACATGTTTCCAAATGTGAAAAGAGTCATTTCTTAATTTATATTTTCATGTTATAGATGACATAGCATGCTACAGTTCCCTAGAGTCCTCAAATTTAACTAAAGATTTAATACAACAGTTCATGAAAACATAGCAGTAAAGCAGCGACCGGTTATTCTTCTGAGTTAATGCAGTAGGTATTAATGCATGAGGCATCTCTATGCTAGTGTGTTCTGTTACCTCTGGGAAATGTTGTGATAGCCACAGCTTGCCATGTGGAAGGAAAGTCCCTGTCGTCCGTTCAGGTCAAGCTGCCACGTGCGTTCCATGTCCTGCCCTTTTGCAGTTAACGGCACCTCGGGTTCAAGGTGGTGACAACTTCGCTTGCAGCCTAGAATGAGTTTGGGCCCTTGGGCCCTTTCTCAGCCTTGCATCTGGGTAAGGTCTCATGTTGCAGACAATTTGGAGAAGGTTTTTTTAAGTCAGGAATTAGTTTTCACTGCTTGACAAAAAAGTTCGTATCGCTGGTGTGATCCCTGATACCTTGTGGAAATAATTCTGTGCAATGGTTTCATTTATTTGGTGTGTGGAGGCTCTTCTCTTTTCGTGTCAAGAGTCTTTCTGCTGAAGTTGCTAGGGTTGTTGAAACGTTGCAGAAATGTTGCAGGTTGGTTTCATGTGTTGTTCTCAAAAATGGATCCTTCTAAACTTCAGATTCACGTTGCATGCAGTAAATTCCGTTACCTTCTGCCTGCTCGGATTCTGCTCGGGGTCTGTCATGTTGGGAGGAGGTTGAGGGGCTCTCACTGGGGGCTGATGTTTCTGTTGTAGCACTGAGTTGTCAAAGAATATTAATTTCTTACCTGATGTTGAGTTTCTCTGGGTGAACAAAATTCAGCAAATAGAATTCTGTGTACAGCTCTGGAGAGATTCTTGTAGGAGATTGCCAAAGTAGGTGGATGTGAAATAAAGTGCTAATGTGGGAGTATGATGTGTATTTTCTAGTCTGGATTTTTTGATAAAACTTCCAACTCTGTTTTTCAGCTAGGAAGTGGGCACGTAATACTCTTTAAACAATTCAGATGCACTGTCTTTCCTCTCTTCTCTCCTCTCTTCTCTCTTCCAAGGTTTGGCTTTGAACTGTCTTCAATGTGCAAGAGCACAAAATGTGGGTACAAAATGTTGTTTTAAAGTTATAAGTACTCACATTCATTGAAGGGAAATTCATATATTTGTTTTTCCTGCTTGATGTCAGGCTTTACTTTTTTCCTCCTCTCTTCTTCAAAAAGGATTTTTTTTTTCATTGCTGTTTCATGGATGACCTTACCTTTTCCAAGGCATCAACAAAATCACTTCAAATGTATCCTGTGCTCCTCACCATTTATTTTCTTACGCCTCAAGGATACTGTAAGCTAGTCATGCCTTAAACTGATTTAAATGTCTGCCAAATAAGAAAAATAACTCAAAAAAGTAAGTGGTATTCTGTTATAATGTGTTACTCTATCCCTAGATTTAGTGTCTATTTTCATGAGCATTTGAGCTTTATTATCAGGAACTCAGTGTTTGGAGAGGGTGAGTAGGTGCATTCTAACCTCAGGGGGTGATGGGCTGGCTGATAATAGAAGGCTCTTCATAATGTTACAGTGAACATAAAGCTATTTACCCTGAACTCTTTTACATCTACAACTGGGAAAAGGACTGTAGAAAAGCCAGGTAGGGTTATTACTGTGTGTGCCCCAGACTGCTGCTCACAAAGTCCACGGGGATTTTTGTAGGTAGTGGCTGCGTAAGTAGCTTCAGTGGCTTCTGCAGGCTGATTTTTTTTTTTTTTTTTTCAGAAGATGTAAGGAAAAGTGTAACTTCTTTCCTTTGTGGCACCGCGAATAAACTTCTATGAACCATGTAGCCGTGGAAAGCGTATTGAAGGAGGCTGTTTGCAAGAGGTATTACCCACTTGGTTTCCCTGGAAACATGATTTACAAATACTGACTTGAGAAAGCTGCAGCTTAGAGGAAATCCTAAACCATTGGTTCAGGCTTTTAAATTAATATCTCTGAAGAGTTTAGGCCATATTGAAAGTTACTGCATGTCCACAAACTGTTATTTATAACAATTCTGAGTTTATACGGTTCTTGGTGTAATGGCTTGATTCTGGACGCAGGAGGACTGGAGAGAATCTGTGAACATTTTGTGGAATAAGGACTGGTGACTTAGAATCCTTGGTGCTGGTTTGTGTGCTGAACAGCCCATCTCCCACTGAGATTAACTGAGGTTAATGAACGAATACTCTTGAGAATCAGATCCTTAGGGCCTTGCTCAGCTGATGGTCTGCAGCCTCAGATTCTTCTTGGTTAGACATACAGCATTCAGGCCTTGCAAATGTGTCTAAGCTCCTTGCAGGGTGTTCTCTATGTTCTTTGCTGCACTCATGCCACAGATTTTGTAATAAGCCTAAGCAAACTGCATTTCTTAAATGTTATTTTTAATGTATAGAAATATTCATATATACTTATTCTTAAAGGGTGCTGATCAGAATTTGGTCCTGCTGGGCTTGCTAAAATTTTCAAAATGGAAGGCTCTTTATCTCTGGACCATGGTGTCAACTATACAGAGCATTCTGATGTTGGCATTAAATTCATTATTGGGCAAAGGCGAGTATGGGGGAAAAAGCATACAGCAGAAACCAGTGTACATTTTGAGTGCTGACTTGTATACAGCCTGGCAGAGAGAACTAGGGATTGATTCCATACGCTCATTAATGAGAAACAAGTCTTGATTCACTCTGTCAAACCAAGATATTGCCGACTGTGGCTTTCCATATGCTGCTTTTAGTGTCAGTGCTGGCTTAAGCCGTTGCCATCCAGCTCCCGGGGTGCTTGTCCCTCCGCATGCTGTACTCATCCCTCATCCTGGTCATACTCCTGGTAATGCCACCCACCAAAGTGGAACGAGGAACTTAGGCCTAACTCCTTGTTTGTTGCTAGCTTATTCCTAACTTTGGCCAATTCTCTAGTCTGATTTGTTTTTCACCCCCCTAAACAGTTCTGTCTGTGCAAGGGTGGAATTGGAGGCTAGTGTCTGGAAAAGACTTACATTCCCTACATTTTTAATTGGGAGGAGTATCTCCAGAGCAGATCTTAGAGTTTGGGCTTCTGCAGCTCACAGTCAATCCTGTCTGTATTTGGTGACTGTGGTGGGAGTTATTTCATAGTTATGACCTTGCGAAGATAGAAGCAAGGCATGGTTTGTAAGGCAAGGCATGGTTATTGAGACCAGATGGTGCAATTGGAAAGAATACAAGCATGCAAGCCTGATCAGACCTGAAGAAGAACTTGTGTGTTGGGACAAAAAATACATTTTTTTTTTACTTTTTTTTTTTTTAATCCAAATGTATTGCTTGTTCAATGCAAAATATTACTACTCCTTCCAAGTTGTGTCTTGATGATTACAGAGTAGCTTATGATGAGCACTCTTCTTCCATGGGTGAAATGGGTCCGGGTTTACCTCCCTCGGCAGCTGCAGGGGTATTCTGCACTGGAGGTAGGAGGCAGGATGCAGGCAGGAAGCTGTGTAGATGCTGGAAGGGGGCAGGTACTAAACATTCAGAGGCACTGGTAGCATAGGCAGCCAGAGACCACCTAAATACCTACATCAGAGTGTCACAGGTGAGAGAGCTTTAAGCATGGGGCTCTTATGTGCTATGGGACTGAATATTGGAGACCGCAAATAGGAGGCCACAGAAGCCCTCTTTGCATGGGCCAACTCTTTCATTAAGCCACTTTAACTGAGGCGAACGGCCTTGTTTAATGCTTCTGTAAATAATGCTCAATGTCCTGAAGGTTACATGGATGTTTGATGTTTCTCATGTAGTTGCTAAGGAGGGATTCAGCTGTATTTTTTAAAATAAAAATGGTCCTAGCAGGTTAAGCCAGTCTGCCCTCAACTGGCCACGTGCAGAGGCTGTGAGAGACGCTGGCAGAGGCTGTGAAATGGCGAAATATTAATGGTGGGAAGGAGGAATCGGGGACCTATTGAAAGGGAGAAAGTGCATACATAGAAAAGAGTGGCAAAAAGGCAGTGATGGCGAACTCCATGGAGACTCCTAGTGTACAGAAGGGTTAAGTGGAAGGGAAGGTCCATAAATCAGAAAGCGAATTTTCTTGGTTGATGTTTTCCTTTGCAGAGGAGGAGGGAGAGAAAGGGAAGTGCTTGTTTGCTTGATGAGTCTTGTTTGAAAGTCCTCAGAGCAAGCACTAGAGTTTTGTATGGTTAACGTCCGCAGGAGATGATTACGTATGGTTCACGATGTCAGACGTAAATACTAACAAAAAAGGAAGATTGCCATGTCAAATGAAACGTGTTTCTTTGTGTAACCAAATAAACTACATGGATTACTGCAAAGTAAGATGAGATGGAAACAAGGATTCAGATTCTATTACTGTGTAATAGAGTTCTGATAAAATTACATGATCTTTTTAATATAAAACAGTAGAAACAATACCAAGGGAGCTTCATACTGAAAGATTGATTATAAGCTAGATGCCCCCCAGATGAAAGCAGAACACAAATTGCTGCTCTGTACTTAACCTTAGAAGGAGGAAGGGATAACTGCAGTGAATGTGCGTGGAGAATTTTCAGAATATGACAGAAAGGAAATGTAAGAGAAGGCAGTGTGTTATCACTGAGACCTGAAAACATGGGTTTATTCAGGGTTCTGTTATTTCATAATTTGATGTGCATCTTTTGAATATTGCTTAATTTAAGTCATTAGAATAGTAGCCACAGAAAGTATAAAGCCTCTAATTTGGTGATCAGAAAAAAAAAAAGTATACACTTGTCTTTGTAGCTTTTTCAATTTTCTTTGTTTTTCTAGGCTGTGAGCAGTAAATGATTAGTTGCCGTCTTGTAGAGGTTCAGGAGAACTTTAAATTAGCTCAGTGTTTCTTCAGATGAACGTTGATACCATTTCCAGGTTTATGTGCCTCATTGTTGCTAGCGAGTATGCTGAGATTTCAGAAGCAGTTATGTGATATTCATTTAGCTATTGCCTGAGTAATAGTGGAGGCTCAGAGTGTCCTGGAGCTCTGCAGGGGCTCCAGGGGAACAGCACCAGCATCAACAACATCAGGCTTCAGAAGGGTTGGCTTTTACTTCGGGTTATATTGACTTTTCAAAGTGGGATGATGAAAGAGGTTGGAGATGACCTTTGTCGCAGATAAAGAGAAATATCAGTTCAAATAGAAAAGAAGTTTCTCCTTATTTACCTTCATCCCTTAATGCCCATGAATCTTTGACTATGAGACAGTTCTCTACTCAGGCACCAGAGCTGCAAGGTGGTAAAGATTTCTAGATGGAGTACTTGAATTCTGTATCGGTGAGTATTAGTAATCTGAGATAGTGATTTCTGGTGGAGGAAATACCAAAACTTTGTTTACAGCACTGTGACAAGATATGCTTTGTGCTGATACTGAAATAAGAGAGGCGATGTGTAGAAAAGGTAGACGTGTTGTCTCTCGATTCTGAATCAGTTCCTTGTATCTTGTGGTACGTGTTTTCAGCAAACAGTCACTGCTACAGGCTGTCCTTGATGTTAGATAGGGCAAATGCCAGATCTATCTTCGAAGAAGAGAAAAAGGTGGGGGCAAAAAACTGACTGTGGAGTGGACAAGACCAAGGAGAGTTTTCTTCACCGAACATAGGGAACTAACTATTCTGGACTCCCATATCAGACCATTACTTGGTTAAGATATGCCCCAGTGCAGCTTGAAAATACATTCACAGAGCAGCAATATAATAGACTGGGCATATGTAAGTGGTGAAGTTACTAAGCGAATAGGAAATACTGCATCTAACAAGGAGAGATTAGTTTGACAAATGGATTATTGAGCAAAATGCTTGGTTTTAGTATACTCAAAAAAAAAAATCTGAGATACTGGCAAGCACCGTCTTTAGTTAGCAAACTGCAGCCGCAGGTCTGGGCAAAATGAGAGCTGGTTGGCTGGCCAGTTTTCTGAACTGAAACTTAAAGGCATCATGAAAGGTATGACTGAATATTGGTGTGGTCAAGAAAATCACTTGCAACACAAGTTCCAAACAGATGGACTGTCAATTGAGGACCTTTTTTTTTTGGAGGGGAAAAAAAAGAGACAAATAAATATGGTCCTTGAATTAAAAATCAACAGGAATATTGCAGAGTGAAGTGTCATGTTCACTACAAGTAGATATTCATTATTGTAACTTAGAGCTTTTGCATGAGGAGCATGTTTAGTCCATGTGTCCAGAATGTCGCTGTAGGTAAATAAAATTATTACTTCATAGTTTCATCAGACTGTTTGGATTTATAACAGTGAAAAGCCCGTTAGTTTGCAGTGACTTTGGGTGTCTTGCTTACTTGCTGAGTTCCTGACTTCTTAGATACTAAAGCTGACTTTCTTCAGGGTTATCACAGAGCTGGTACTTAAAAAGCTATCTATGATCTAGGCAACTGTACACGTAAAAACTGAAGATTTTCATGGTTTATCATTATGACTGAGTTTCAGGTTAAAAGACGTTGTCTTACTCCGACCTACCATAAAACTTGGACTGAGGTTTTCTTTCTGTTCATCGGCAGTAATACAAGTGCGGCAGGTGAATTGAGGCCTCCCTCCTACACTTATATGTATGCAACTGCATTGTGTTTAAAACTTTAGATGATAAAAAAGAGACAGAATAGGGGCCTGTGGTGTGTTTTCTGTTTTGTTGCTTCTTTTCATTTTTTTTAAGACAATAAGTAACTTAAATTGGAAGAAAAAAAATACCTTTCCAAGCTGGAACAATATAGAACCTCCACTGTTGTTTTTTTATCTGAATATAGTCTTTGGAAGAAACTATTGATTCAAGCTTGCAGTTGCATTCTTTGTAACATTTATAATTTCTTTTGGCTTTGTTGCCAGCTCCTTCCCCTGAATTAGTCTTTCTGTGTACAATTTCTTTCTCCTTTTCTGTGGTGTTGATGCATTTTTCTTTCTTGTTTGAGGTTTGGGATCTTAACAGGTAATTGGGCAACAACCTTCTCCAGACTCACCTAACCCTCTTTTGGGACCCGTCCTTCCATTCTGCATTATAAATTAATGATGCAGTCACATGCAGAAGAACATTAAGACAGGAAAGCATGGACAGGAGTTTCTATTTCCTTCTCAGGTATGGTGTGTTGATATGACTTTGGAAATTCTCTTGACATTCATGACTTCTGGTTCAAATGTTGATGATAAAACTTGTAGGAGAACACTGCTGTTGTTTGGGCACTAAAATTGGTTGTACTAACCCCAAACAATTCAGATGTGGTCTAGAAACGTGGAATTGTTTCAGCTTATTTATTGAAACAGTTAAGTTCTAAAAATTTACCTTCAGGGTCTGAAGTTAGGCCCCCAAAATGCATGTCTGCTTTTGAAACAGTTCAGCTATTTGTGTTAATTTTCATACAATGTGGATATGTTTGTAAATAAAAGTGAGGTATTTGCAGAAAGTATTCTTTGTAGATTATGATCCATAAAAATTCCTGCATAATAGTTGTCCCAGCTGCATACTTACCCTCACATCTGTGCGCGAACCAAGAGGCAGCTGAAGAAGTGATTAGTTCTGTCTCTTGCTCAGACGCACAAGGCTCAGTTTAATGCCAAATGAGAGAGTGGTTATTCTTTTCCAGAAAGTGCTCCCTTCGTTACCATCTGTGCAAATTATAAGTGATAAGAGATGTACCTAACATCACCATGGCTTTCAGAGTTATGGGTTTTGCCTAGATGATGGTTTCAAGCAGATGAAGGTACCGCGGTCACTCCCTGGGCTTCGATTCCACAGCAAATCATAAAGGCAGCTGTAGGTGATGGGGAGTTTAACTCTTGCAAGTTGTAGCACAGCACTGACCAGAACTTCAGGCCTTGAAGAGCTGACTTTGGGCAGTATGTAATTTCTTTAAGTGGTTCTGCTCGAAGGAGGTAAGGAAGAACAATTTTGATCTTTGTTTCTATACTAAAATGTGTAAACATTTATAGTATTTATGTGTGCTTAGTGTTATGTTTTGGATTTGATGGAAAAGTGAAGTGTAAAACTTTGCTTTTCTGTCTTCATTTTGAGCTGTGTTGGAATTACGGTGCTTTGAAATGGGTTATTACTGTTCAGTAAGTTCTTGCACAAGGTATATGAATGCAATGATAAGCCTGTTTGCCAAGAACTTTTGCACAGGTTTTTTATAATTAAATGAGCCCCCAAATTACGCTTCAGTTTTGCCAGCAGTAATGTCTGAGCAGAGGGCCATGGAGAATAAGAGTACATGGGTGGCCCCGTGTAAGAGAGGCTGGTCTCCTCAGAAAGAGTAATCGTTTGGGTCTGTCCAAAGACTCGGTGATTGCACATTGTTTAATTTACAGTCTAGAGTCTAAAAGCTCTTCAGTTGTGTTAATCAGAGGTTTTGCATCATCAGAGTAGGGAGCTGCTGTCCTTGTTTTCATAGAGATTATTGTCCATAAAGATGTCAAAAATGTTTCATATTTAGTTTCATATTAGTCTTTTGCAACTGTCCTTCCCCTACTGTGCTCTTTTCTGGCTTTGCACTGTATGTGTGTATTGGTGTGCGAGTGCATGTGTGTAAATATATGTGTGTGTATACATACATATACATGTATTTACAAAAACAGAAGTAGAGTTTTTCTGTGTGTTTCAGCTGCCCTTTATTTGATTGCCACAGTCACTCCACGGTTTCCTTTATGTTTATACCATTTCAGTGCAATTGGTGCTGACACAGTAAGAGGGAGCAAGTATCAGTGACGGTTCGTGGCTCTCACTGCCCCCTTTGCTCTTCTTGGCCTCCTCTTGCCTCTGCACGCAGGAGGCAGCTCTTTGCATCTGATCTCTGGACCTGCTCGTCAGCTCGGGTGGCTGTCCCTTCCCAGCCACCCGAAGGGGATCAAATTAAGCTTTCTCTTACCTTTTACAACTACTTACAAGTCTTTGCAAATCTTTCCAAGTCTCTCTTTTGTTCCCCCTTTTCATTAGACCTGTCTTCTCTCCCACTTCGCCTTATTCACAGATTCCGTCAGTGCCCGCGCGTGCAGCTTGAGGAACGTGTAAATACAAGTTGGTGTCACGGCGGCCCAAACTGCCCGTTTAACAAGGGGCAGCTTTTCCCCCCGCTGAGTGGTGAGTTCCTTCAGGTCTCCAGGCCCTTACTGGCCAAACTGCTGGTCTGCCTGAGCCCTCCGGGACCAGGAACCCTCACTGGAAGACTCCCACAGCCTGAGCAAGGAGAGGAACATGGGAGGACTGAGGAAACTCGGTCATTCTTAGAAAATGAAAAAAGGGTGGTGGTGGTGGTGGAGGAGGCGGGGGGGCTGAAAAAAATGTGATGCAAATACCCCAGGGGCCAGGAGAACTGACGGAGGGTAAGGAGGAGGCAGCGGGTGCCGCGCGCGCCTGGGCGCCGCAGCCCGTGCGGTGACGGGAAGGACGGTGAGGCGGAGGTGGGGACCCCCCGCACCCTGCCCCGCACTTGGGGGGCATGGGGACCCCCCGCGCCCTGCCCCTCGCTCGGGGGCCGTGGTGGTTTCGGGTGGCCGCGTTGCAGCCGGGCGCGCCAGGGAAGTCGCCCCCTCGCGCGGTGAATCAGAAGAGGGGAAAGGCAGCGCTGGCAGTTCTGCGGCAGCCCGGAGGTTTTTACGCAGGTCTGCAAAGTTTGTGACGTTGTTGGTAATAACGCGCAAATCCTCATGCTTAACAAAGCTTTAGTGGGCTATCAAGTAACATTAGCCAGCGACACGGTGCTTAGCTCTTATGTCATAATATATGTTGCTGAATAAGAAATATAAAAAAAAAAAAGCAGGCGTCTCTTTTAGGTCACATTTTTGGCTGAAAATGTCACGAAAGAGGTTGGGCTTTTGTGTGCCCTGCCGCTCGTGTCACGTCGCGCCGCAGCATCTCCAGGCAGGGCGGCTGCTCCTTGGGCGGCGCGGGGGCCGGAGGTTGCGCCGGACTCGGCCCTGGGCAGTCTCGCGTGGCTGCTGAGGCCCGGCCTGTGGGGCCCGACGGCCGCTCCCGGTTCGTGGAAGGTGGAAACGGGGATTACGCTCAACTGCCTGGAGGGAAAGCGTCCAGGTGGGGAGTTTCCTCAAGGAGCCCTGGACGGGGCTTGGCACTTCTGCAAGTCTCAGGAATGGGTAGGAGAGAGGGGAGGTGCTATTGGAAGCACAAAGACCAGCATAACTCTCAGAGCTCGCCTGCGGTGACTGAAAGATTTATTTTTAGATACACGGTTTGAAAACAAGGCCAAAACAATCCCTAAAATTGCTTGGATAGTTTTAAGAGCAAGGTTTGTTCTGGGTATATCATAAATCCACTGTTTCTCTCTGACTTTTGCCTGAGCTCTCCTGTACGACTCTGTTGACTGAGCCATGTGCGTTACTCCAGTGGGAGGGCTTCAGTTTACCGGGGCACTTGGAGAAGTTCAACGCGGAACCATTCAAAAACCTGACCTGCAGCATCTCCGACACCAGCAGGCTCTGTATCTTATTTGGCAGTTGTCTCTGTTCGGCAGCAACGAAAGTAGCAAAGTACTAAAGAGCTTTTAATGCTCACTTTGAGCAAGTTGATAAAACGGGGTTGGCAAAAATCCAGAGGGGATTAATCAAGCACAGTTTGCTAAAGGTGCCGTAGCAAGTGATGTTAGTCTGGGTGTTGCCTGGGAGCCTCTTTCTCTGCTCTGCTGCTTGGAAGCTTCTGCCCCACGGCAGGGGAGCCGAACTGCCCTCTGAGCAAATGGGGCCTCCTGCTCCTTTGCTCTGTGCGGTCCCCAGTGATCGTCGGTCTCAGCTCTTCGTGATCCTGTTTCGCAAAACTTCCCGTTGACAGCAAGTGGCTACATCGCTAATGCTAGGGGCGCTGAAATCCTCTCTGGGGCACAACCTGCCCTTAGGCACAAGCTGAATGGTTGGGGTAACCTTTTCCTGCGTTATCCTCATCTTGGTGTGCGTTAAATTAAAAAGCAAAACAAACAGACAAAAAGAACAGAAGAAGTAGAAATATCAGATGCCTGTGGTGTTTGCGGTATCTGCAAAGCAAGGACTGAATCAAAGACAAAGGTTCTCTGAAGACTTTGTTTTAATAAAGTGCAGTGGATGGTTATCAAATCAGTTCAGGCACTGAAATGGTGGCATGTGAACATGTCTGAATAAATCTTCCCTACTACTTTTTTATTTCCTTTTGCCTTCCTTTCCTTTCCTTCTGCTGCATGCTTTAGTAGAATTACCCAACTAAATAATTATATTTTTTCTTCCTTATTCTGAAATTGCCTCTTCACTCCTTTCATCTCATCTCTTTCTAAATCCAGTCTATTCCTTCACTTTTCCCCTCCACCCTCTCACAAATTTATTCAGACTTGACTGGGAAAGGGATATGAAATAGTCATCTCCCTCTCCTCCTTCTGAGAATTTTATCTGGCACGTCCATGAATTTCTTTTAGCCTCATGAGCAATTCATAAAGGATAGAGTTCTCCTCCCATGTGCAGCCAGTGTGAGGTGATTGCCAGAGCATTGTTCTTCTAAAAACTTATTTTTCTTCTGTGGATGGAAAAAAAAGAAAGGCAACCAAATATTTTTAGAGCAGTGATTTAAAAAAAGTTTGTGTTCAGGCATCCCTGAACACAGGCAGCGATTGTGGGAATGGTCTGAGATCCTGTGTGCTGGGCAGAGCACTAGCAAACCCATATGTTAAAGCTCAAAGGAAAAAGGTAACTGAATTTTTCCCAGGCAGTCTAGTAAAGCCCTAGCCTGGCCCTTCCATACAACAGTGCGGGCTTCCAGCTGGGCTCTTGCAGCCCAGTGGCCCCTTGCTTAAGGGCTGTGAGATAATCTCTGCACCTTTCTTGCTACGAAATAAATGGCCCAACAGAAAAACGTGAGGGAAGCGGATATACTGACGATAATTCCCATCTGAAAGGACCCAAACTGGCTGGTACCAACCCGTGCAGACCGATTTGACCTGCTGGCCTTGGCCATCACAGCTTGAGGTGCTTCAAAACATTCAGTGGTTTATGTGTGAGAGGAAGCAGGACGTTCCCTCAGGCTTCACTTGCGCATGCCCGTGAGTAACTGGAGCATACAGGGGCACATAGGGAACGGCTACCATGCCCGAAGGAGGGTGTTTGTGCAAGGGATTCTTCCAGAGGGAGGCTGCTACCAACCACTGGAGGCTCCCAATCCTGCTTCCTCCTGCGGTGTCCCCCCGGTAGGGGGAGGTTGTAACTCTGACAGCTGTGCGGGCAGTCAAGGCTCTTCTTCAGTCACCCCCCATTTCATATGCACAGTCTTCCTAATTTTTCTTCTTTTGCGGGCTGGGTCTCCTGCAGCTCCTTGGTTCATTGCTGCTCGTCATCTTGCAGGTGGCTAAGACAGATGACTGTTTTGAAGTTACTTGACCAGTATATTATGGTTCACATGCAACTCCCACGAGATGACTACAGCACATGTCCAGAAGCTGATTTGTGGCACAGAGGTTTAGGGTTAATCTGAGTGCACAGATGGAGGAGGAGGTGAGCCAGAAGCCTCCGCTGAGGCTCTCACTGCTGGATCACCCTCATGTGCAGCTCCGTGTCCAGCACTGGAGACACGAGACCTCTGGAGATGGATTATTGTCTTCCCCCAGCTCCTCTAAGGATGAGATAAGTATCTTGCAGATCGCGGAGCACACGGAGGTTTTGGTATGTGGACTGTAGGTTTGGGAAGGCTGGCCGACCTGTCTCACTCCTGTCCCTCTCCTCCGTGCTTTCATTCTTTGCAGCTGTGTTGCTTCCCAGCTGCTGCCTCTCTGTATTCCCTGCTGTACAAGGCTTGTAAAGCCGAACCACTGACCACAAGCAGAAGGTTGCTGCCTCTCCAGCAACTATTTGTCCCCTCAGAAGCAGCGCTCGTTTCTTCCCCGTGTACCAGTGCTGTATTGCGTAGCACCACCTTAAATGTCAGACTGCGACTGTTTCACTGGCATCACTTCGCTGAACCGTTTTTCAGTGGTTTGGAGGTGAGGAGGGCTGAGACTGGTCAAAAATGGCTCCTGAGTGGACTGCTCCTAACACCTTCGTATTATCTAACTGCTGTGTGTGTATGTCTTTGGTGGTGGTTCCTGTGTGATGTGCAAAACTGCTTCACCGTAGTTTTGTAGTGATGCCATGCTGCTCTGAGAGCCCGTGCAGAAGCATCTGTTTACAACTAAAATGCAGTTGTTAAAATCCAGTCCCCAAAGCAAGTGTGGCTTCGTAAAAGTTGTATTCAGTTCTTCTGTGAGCCAAGATTTTTAAGGTGGCTAAGGAAACCTGAGTAGTTCTGTTTTATTCAGGGCTTCACTGTCAGTAGCACTTTTTCAAAAGTGACCTGTGTTTACTAATACTGCTGAGGTATCAGTTTGGTTTGGGAACAGGACTCTTAGACATCCTGAACTGCTTCTGAATTTTCTCACAGAAACAATATGATCTGAAAAGATTCACAGAAATCCAGTAACAGCAATGTGGAAAAACAAACAAACAAAAAACTCCTTTCACAAAGGAATCCTAAAATGTTGCAGTAAGTGATGGATGTTTGGTTAAAAATAGAAACGTCTCCTAAGAACTGCTTCTTGTGTAGGATTACTCAGAAGTACAAATTGAGGTGTTTGTTCTGTTCAACCGGGTTTGTTCCTTTGCTACATGTGCACCAGGTCCTTTAAAATACTAGAAGAGAATTTGTTCCAACAAGTTCTTGGTGTGCTGGAGTTGTACTGAATCTAAAGGCTCCATCTGCTTTTATTCGCATAGTGGGTTATTTCCAGTTTGCAGTTCTCTCTGTATTTGCGGTTCTTCCTAAACTGTTCTTTTTTGTAGTCTGTCTGCAGAGTTTTCCTTCTCACATGGCAGCCCGTCTGCTTTCACAGAATCGCAGAATGGGTGAGTTTGGAAGGCACCTCTGGAGATCATCTAGTCCAACAACCCTGCCTAAAGCACGTTGAGCAGGATTGTGTCCAGAAGCGCTTTGAGTATCTGCAGGGATGGAGACTCTGCAGCCTCAATGGGCAGCCTGTTCCAGTGCTCTGCTGCCATCAAGGTCAAGAAGATTTTCCTCATGTTCAGGTGGACCTTCCTGTGTTTCAGATTGTGTCCATTGCCTCTTGCTCTGTCATTGGGCACCACTGAAATAGTCTGTCTCCATCTTCGCTACATCCTCCCTTAAGATATTTGCATACATTGATAAGATCCTCTCTCAGAGTTTTCTTTTCAAGGCTTTTCTAGGTGCACTTGCCATTTCCTCATAGCAGAATTGCTTAGCTCCCCTAATAATCTTTGTAGCCCTCCGCAGGACCCTCTCTAGAAGCTCCCTGTCCCTCGTCCTGGGGAGCCCAGATCTGCCCCCAGTACTCCAGGTGTGGCCTCACCAGAGCTGAGCAGAGGGGCAGGATCCCCTCCCTCCACCTGCTGGCAACGCTCCTCCTCATGCAGCCAGGAGACCATTGGCCTTCTTGCCCACGAGGGCAAATTGCTGCCTCATGGTTAAATTGTGCAGTAGGACTTCAGGTTCTTCTCTGCATTGCTGCTTTTCTGCAGGTCAACCCCAAACCTGTACTGGTGGTTATTTCTACTTATGTGCACTAGCCATTGTTCAGTGTCATGAGGTTCCTCTCTGCCCATCTCTCCAGGCTGTCCAGGTTCCTCTGAATGGCAGCGCAGCCCTCGGGAGTATCAGCCACCCCTCCCAGTGTCATGCCCTCAGCAAAGTTGCTGGGAGCGCACTGTCCCTTCGTGCAGGCCCCTGAGGAACAGACTGGACCCGGTACAGACCCTTGGGGACGCACTAGCCACAGGCTTCCAACTAGACCGCCACTGATCGCGGCTCTCTGAGCTCTGCCGTTCAGCCGGTCCTCAATCCACCTCACTCAGGTCATGGAATGCACACTTCCTGAGCTTGCCTACAAGGGTGTTACGGGAGTCTGGAAAGCCTTGCTGAAGGCAAGGTAGACAACATCCCATCTGCCTAGCCAGTCATTCCATCACAGAAGCAGCCCTTGTTGTCCTTCACATCCCTTGCCAGATTTAATTCCAAATGCCCCTTAGCCTTCCTTGTCGCATCTCTACATACCACCTTCTTCTGTTCCTCCCGGGTGACCTGTCCCTTCTTCCACATTCTGTATACCTCCTTCTGCCTGAGTTTTGCCAGGTGCTCTTTACTTATCCATGCAGGTCTTGCGTCCTCTTTGCATGACTACTTAATCATAGGGAATCACCAATCTTGAGCTGGGAGAAAGTGATGCTTGACTCTTGGACCCACACCTTCCTTCTAGAGCCCTAACGCATGGGATTCCTCCAAGTAGGTCCCTGATGAGGCCCAAACTTACTCTCCTGAAGTCCAAGGTTGCTATGCTATTTTCTGCTCTGTGTTGTCCTTGTAGGATCATGAACTTCACCATCACTGCAGCCAAGGCTGCCCCCAACCGTGACATCTGTAACCGGTTCTTCTGCAAGGACTAGCAGCACATCTCTCTTGGTTGCCTCCTCTACCACCTGTGTGAAAGTTTATCATCAGTGCTTTTCAGGAACCTCCAGGACTCTTTGTGCCTACTTGTGTTGTCCTTCCAGCAGATAACCAGAGTGCTTGAAGTCCCCCATGAGAACCAGAGTCTGTGATCATGAGGCTGCTTTGAGCTGTCTGCAGGAGGCCTCACTGATGACTTCTTCCTGATGAGGTGGCCTATAGTAAACACCCACAGCAGCATCACCCATATCAGCTGCCAAGCTTTGAAATTTATAGCTACAAATAGCTTATCTGTCATAGAAGACCATTTGCTCATCCCCTCTGTTGTGGCTTTTACTGGAGTGTACAGCAGCTGGCTAGGGAAATGCCCCAGATCCCAACCAGTGATGCCCCAGTGTCCCAACCACACCTCGATTTGGCAACCATTAAGCTACTGATGTTGTGCCTTTTATACTTTGCCATAGTGGTGTTTAATGTGATGTTATTTCTTTTTGATGGAAAATATGTGCTGCTGATTTTCTAATCAGGGGATGTGTCCCACCAGTGTCCAAGGCTGGAACTGGGGTTTGTTATTCTATATATGTTATGGTGTAGGTATTGTTCTCTCTTTATTTGAGATGATTTTTTTTTTTAACCCTAGGAGAATGTCTTGGCATTTTGGATGAACTTTCCAGGTGTGTCAGCCTCTGACTTTGAAGACAAATCACATTTTTCCTGTGTGGATCTAGGTCAGCAAGTCTATTACCATAGTTGAGCTTTCTTGCTTGCCTGCTTGGAGTCAGGCTTAGTATCGGAGAGTTGAGAGAATGAGATTTTAATCTTTTTTGAAGTCTTTCTCACTCTGCTCTGCTCTTTCAAGGGCCAGCTTCCACGTGAGTGGCACCCTAGCAGTTTGCAGCAGCCAGACAGGCTTCCCCTGTGGTTTCAGCTTGGTGCTGGGTGCGCCCGCCGCTCATGGAGGTCTCAGAGAAACTGTTCAATAACCAGTAGCTCAGTTGTTGTTATGTCTAGTCCTTCAACTTGAGAAAGGATGGCAGAAACATTTTTGGAGCTGGTTTGGAGGCTGGCGCATTTGAGCTTCTTTTCAAGTTGTTACTGGATCAGCACACGTAGTCTATTTAGCAAAATAAGGGAAAGAAGCTGGCCATCCGGTAGGCTTAGTCCTGCTGACTTTATAGGATGAACAGGGTTTAAGGCTGCTTTTTGATAGGAACGAGTCCTGCGCAGCCCTGCGATAATGATGTTATGTTTCTGTCATCACGACTGTGTGACACTCATTTTCCAGCTGCTCTTTAAACAAGCTCAGTTCCATATCTGCCTGTATTTGAGAGGTTTTTCCTATGGATGTAGGAATGATTTAGCTTCTCAGACTTTTTTTCAGTAGTGCCTTCCTGTGTCGGTCACCCTGAGGAGCTCCTGCCTCCCCTCGCAGCCCTCTGCCAAGCTCTTTGATTCCCCTTGGCTGTGCTCCTCCCAGCTGCTGTCTCCGCTGTCTAATTTGAAGGAATTGAAGCCCTTCCTCCCTGCCTCCTTTGAGGTCCTGTGGGAGAGATCTTGGAACATGGCAATGACTTTGTCTGCTTCTTTCCCCTCTGTGTTGATCAAGTGCTAACTGGGGAATGGTCAGAGGAGACATTGTTTTCAGGGACTCATTCTGGTGCTTTTGTGTGTAGCTTTAGCGAGAAAGCTGTATCCATTAGGGCTAAGGATAAGAGAAGGTCCAAATATGCTAAGTAGATTATGTATTTTCTGTTCATTTTTTTTCCTTTGTTTTTCTCATGCACAGATCTCCAAAGCAGTAAGAAAGAGGTGTAATGCTCTGCAAAGCGGTTTTGAAGGCTAAAGCAATCAAGGATGCAAAACTTAGACCACGGTGTTCCCAAGCGAAGGATGCAGGCAGAAAGCTCCCATCCACATGAGTTATACTCCATTCCAATGGTGGCAGATAAACTTGAGAGAGTAAACCTGAGGATCAGGCAGGAAATGGGAATTAGTGATGGGGCTGGATTCTAGGTGTGTCCAAGTCCAATAAATATATTCAGCTGCTTTTTCCTATTAGAACTGCAGTTTGCATTTGACATAAGTTGAATTTTGGAAGGCGAATTGGACCTCCCACAGCACCCTGGAAATGCCTTGTGGCCTCTGTGAAGACCTGTATAAGCATTTATGTTCTCTTGTGCTGACAGTTTTAGGAGGCCAGTGCTAATAAACAGGTGGTGGCTGTTCAAACCATTCATGTCTGTATTTTTTGACAGGACTTAAATTGTAAGTACTTTACTTCCAAAGGCCTCTCAAACATTTTTACTTTAAATTAGAAATAATTCAAATTTAGCAATGGGACTAAAGCCTCTGAAGTAGGTAGATGAAAAATGACCTATGAGGTACTGAGATGGTGAATTCAGGGTTTTTTTGCATAGATCCAGGTTAATTTTTTTTTTTTTCATTATGAGACCTTCTTATATTGATGCAGAGGACTGCTGCAAGAGCAGCGTGTCTGCAGCGTGACCGCCCCGGGCCCCGCTGGGATTCTCATGCAGACTGCTCACGCTGTTAGTAAGCTGGTCGTGGAAAGGTGCAGAGTGGTCATGGGCCAGAAACGGTGCAGCAGCAGGGAAGCGTTCGACTCTGCCGCCTGAGCCAGAGTGCTCCTCTATGGCTCGATGTACAGAAACTGCATGTTGCTGTCTTCCAAAGTGCCAGCTCTGCAAGCATGGGCAGTTGTGATAAGGAGGCTCCCTTGGCCGTGTTTCACTTCTGGCTGTGTCCAGGAGTTGGGCTTCTAAGTTATGATGTGTTACAGGCACTGTGCTCTGTGCTGATTTCTGCATAAAGATTTAAAGCATCGATAAAATATCCCCAAGTTATGGGCTTGCCAGACCGAAGCTGGCTGACAGAGACTTCCTAATGAACTTGTCGGTATGCTTTAGATAAGTTTATTTAGGTAGGAAGATGGATTTATGGAATTTTTCTTACTGTTTATCCGTTTAAATCTTCATCCCTTCAGTCTTTCAGCTACATGAGAGGTTCCTTGGAGGCTTCGGGTCTTTCAGTCATTTCTTAACTTTCCTCTTGCTTTTCAGTGTGCCCTGTGGCTCTTGCATCTTTTTTGCTGATGCTTTTCTCCGGAGTCTTCCTGCAGCAGGGCACACGGCCAGAACAGCAGCAGCGTGAAACTGTTCGGTTTCCTGGTCAGCATCAGGATTGCCCCCAGGTTTCCTGGCCAGGAACACCTTTGCTCTGAAGCAGGGTAGCAAGGTACAGCTGCAGCATTGGGGCTGCTCTTGTTGTTCAGCACCTCGCTGTGCCTCTGCTTGTGTTTGGAAGGTTATCTTTGCATTTAGGCTTTCTTTTTTCTTGAGGGGAAGATTCGGTTCTGCAGAATAAGGTGACACTTGTGAAGGCTTCCTGCTCCCCAGGCGTGGGTGGATGTGTGGATTTTTCAGACTGTGTTCGAAAGGGAGATTCTTTTTTTTTCTTTTTTTTTCTTTTTTCCCTGTAGTCAGAATGAAAGTGAACATTCAGACTGGAGGGAGGTGGTGAGGAACAACAACAACAAAAAAAACCCCTAGCCTTTTCTACTGCAGAGCAGACTGCTAGTTCTGCCAAGTGGCCTATTTGAGAGAAGCAGTGAAGTCATCGCGCCAGTTCTATTTTAATACCCTGACACAGTGCACCGAGGCAGCTGGAGGTGCAGGCTCACCGAACGCGGGCAAGAGAGGTTTCTTCCTGTTTCCCCAGCAGCAGAATTTTCTCTTGGTGACCAACAGCGTCGCAGCTGCAGCCCCGCTGAGGTTTTGGGGCACCGAGTAATCGGAAGGGGCCCGCGCGTGGCTCAGCGTGCAGCGCTGGAGGGACACCCTTCCGCTCGGGACTGAAGAAGTCAGTCGCAGCCTCCCGTGCACTTGGCTCGGTGTCAAGCCAGTCTGATGCCATCATTGTGCAGGAGAGGCTGCTGGGGTAAGTAAAATGGTGACTGGCAGGGGCTGCAGAGAGAACCCTTTCTTTAAGCAGCAAAATGGGATTTTTTTGACAAAGTAAAGGTCAGAAATGCCAAAGCTGCCACTAAGTGACTCAGTCCTGCAAGGGATTATAAGAAAGGTAGTACTACAAGAAGTAGGGCACACATCATTTATAATTCATCAGTATATCGGAAATCACATTTAATGTCCTGTTGTGCAATAAATGGGTACAGTACAGGATCGCCAAAGAGTGATAAGATGCTCCATGTTTTTTTCTTTGTTTAATCCACCTCTTCTCACCTAGTAAAGAGTAGCTTATGTTACCTAATGAACGGCTTTGTTTTATGTGCTTGCACCTGCGTGTTTAGAAGAACATTCTCGATGCACGATTTGCTTGATTTGCTCGTGGGATCCTGCCTTGAGTTTTCGATGTTTGCTGCCACTGCATTTAAGGGTGTTCCCCAAACTTCATATTGCCGGCTTTTAATGAAAACAGTGTTATTTCTGAAACATGAAAATATGGTTAACCATATGCTTCCGAAGGAGCTTGCTGGCAGGTCCCTAAATGGTTTTGAGAAGAGATCTCCCGTTCGGGATGTAACTTCAGAAATGCCATCGCGCTGCAGTGTGAATAGGGCTAGACAGAGCTGTAGCACGAGGCGCTCGGGGTCACAGCTGTGAAGGATGCCACGGTTCAACATGATTTAGCAGTGGGAACCTTGACAGGAAGTGGCCGTGTTTGCGAGAAGTAGGGTAACCACAGCTGCAAACAAACCTGAAAGATTCCACCGAGGCTTTCAGTATGAACTGCAGGCAGGAGCGCTGAAATTTCATTTAAAAAAAAAAAAAAATTAAATACCTGTGGGAGACGGTATGTAACGGAGACATAAACTCCCTCATAAAGTCTCCCCAAAACAATAAAATTTATATGTTTCTGCATGTCATAGTTGTAAATGATCAAAGATCAAACCATTCCAAAACACCACATTTTAATATGAAATTGTTACTGGAGAGAAGTGGGGAAAGAGGAAGGCCACTGTCATTTTGGTTGGTTTCACTAGAAATGGAAGGGATGAACTCCTTGGAATCTGCGTTTTGCTTCACTGTTAAAAGGCAAATCCTATCAGTGTTTCTGCTGTATTATAGAAAACAAGTTCTTTTGAAAAGGCTTTCTGAAATTGATAGCCTGCATTAACCTGATTCTCATTAAATTATGTCTTTTTTATCATTTGAATGCAAAATAAATATGTTTCAGTTGCAGTCTGGCTTGACTAGACTGAGTGGTAAAGAAACTGAGGTTTACAGTAATTTTTATTTTGTATGAGAGAGATATTTTTCTCTTGATCTGAATGGAAGTCCAGGGAAGTTATAAACCTGGGTCAAGACTGAATATACTTCCATGTGTGTCTAATTTTCCACTGAATATTGCAGAATCGCAGAATGGTTGAGGTTGGCAGGGACCTCTAGAGATCACCTAGTCCAACCCCCTGCTCCAGCAGGGACACCCAGAGCACGGGGCACAGGGTGGCAGCCAGGCGGGTTGGGAAGGTCTCCAGAGAAG
>VZSV01000040.1:1387224-1399745 GCA_013398735.1 Nothocercus julius
GAGGTGGAACTGCCTGTGTTTCAGCTTGTACTTGTTGCCACTCGTCCTGTTGCTGGGCACATTTAAAAGAGTCTGATCCCATCCTCTCCACACCCTCCCTTCAGATATTTATAACCCTTTGATAAGATCCCCCTCAGCCTTTTCTTCTCCATGGTTAACAGACCTGGTTCCAGTAGCAGTTTCTGGGGAGCCCAGAACAGGACATGATGCTCTAGATACGGCCTCAGCAGAGCTGAGTAGAGGAGGAAGTACCAATAAGGAAAGCTTTGGGATATAAGCATGGTGCTACTAGAAGGCTTACCAGCACAGGTATTATATTTATGAGCTTCAGAAAGTGATTCATCTGCCGGAGGTTTAGGCTGGCAGTATTTGTGACTCCTGTAGTTAAGGTTGCCTCATTTAACTCACCGTCATGAATCACATTTCACACTTTCCTTTTTTTAAGTTTCTTCTATTATGAAGACAGGAAGATTGAATTTCCTATTACATGGTGATCACAGCTATTGGAAATCTAAGTCTTTGGTGTGTAGTAGGGATAACCTGTTAACACAGGTGCTTTTTAAATGACACAAGTTGCATGAAAGAAGAAATGCAATCCCAGTAAACCCCTCAGATGGTGGTGGAACATGTTGCAACTGTTTTCTTGTTTGGGGCTCTCACCTGCAGGTGGTTGTTCAGCCAGAGTTCTCCAGCATCTTCCTTGGCTCACAGATGCGACTGAGTGAGAATTTCTTAATATTTTAGGAAAGGAAAACGTAATGAGAACTGGGCAGAGAATTGCATGTGTAGTATATGGAAAATAATTTAGAAGCTCTGAATTACATTTTCAGATACTAATTTTGTTGTGGTCTTAGAATACTGTTGAAGACCTAGAGGGAACTTCCTTCAGTATGAGTGAAAGCTGAAATCAAAGGAGCGTGGCTGGGCCGCTGAGAGGCCGGGCCTCCTGCCTGCGTGCCTTCTGAGCTGGTTGTCTTTTAGAAACCGAAACTGCGCACAGGGTTTGTTATTTTTTATGCAGCAAAAGGTTTTGAATACGATGAGTTTAATATCCATTTTCTCCTACTCGTTTTTTGATTTCTTTGGCTCACTCCTACAGACAATCCCTTTTCTTAATGAGTCTCAAACTTCTCTAGACCTTGTCGCTCCATCGCTCTTCCCTGAGGTCATTCTCAAATCATCCAGGTTCTCGTGACTGAAGAGAAACAAATGTGCAGATGCTTGTGGGAGACGAAAAGCAAAATAAAATAGCCCCCTTCCCCCCCCCCAAATACTACAGTTCACATGTGTTTTTTCCTAGGAAGAAATGGAGACACACTAAGCTCTAGATGACAGATGTGAGATGTGTTTCCTTACGTACTTTTGGATGATGTGCAGATACTGTGGAGCAAAGGACCTGTTAAAGCAGAATTAATTCCATTTGTTTAAGTGTCCCTGTGCCTTTCACATTTTCCTTTCTTTATGGTTGATAGACTCAAGATTGTTTTATAACTGTGTGATCTCTTTGCCTGCCTGGGGCAAAACGATTTAAATAAAGTAATAATTCATGCAGCCTTTTTTGAGAGAGATTTTTTTCCTTCCCTGGGAACACACACACACACACGCGTGCACCCACACACATTCATTCACCATAATGCCAGAAAAACAGTTTTTCTCTTGGTAGGCTTGGTTTGTGCAGCTGTGGGAGCTACCCTCACAAAGCGCTCACCTGAATTTCAGTGACCGAGATTTGGCTTCTTAATGCCAAACCATTTCTTAAAGTTGGTTGTTCCGACCACTGCGTTTGTGAAGAGAGCGAAGTTTATTTGATTTTTCAACATCTGAATTTTCAGCTGGAAGGAGAAGTCTGAAGTTACATTTTTAATTCAGGGCAAGCAAACGAAGGTCTGTGGATGAACTCTGCTGTCGGCGGCAGGCGAGTCGCTTAACTCTTCTGCACCTCACTGTCCACTTCGGTCACTGGAAGTGTTAGCACTCTGGAAGTTATTGCTTTGGAAATTAATTCGATTTGGAGGTACTTGCATGAAGATGGTCATGCAGGCCTTATATATATATGTGCGTGTATATATATATATATATATATATATATTCAATGATGAAAGTGCTGCACTTTTTTTTGTTTGTTTGTTTTAGCAATGAAAGGCGCTATCCAGATGAGAAGGACTTTTAATGTTTAAGATGAAACCAGTCTTGCAAGAACAACTTACTCTTGGTATGTTTTATGTCCTGCTTGCAGAGTTCAGCATATGTTAGGTGCTTTTCAGTCTTATTAAATAGTTGCTGTACATGCATTGGGGGCAGGGAAATGAGGAACAAGGATTACTCAAGTAGTACCTAACCAGAAGGCTGGTTTTAAAGCTTGTTGTGGCGTAGAAATAATTTTGGTCAGAACGTAGTATATGCTGTGCTCTGTTTTGCATATTGGGCAAAATAAAAGGGCTAAAGCAACAAGCATCTCCAGACTCACCTTCAAGATATAATTCCCTGTAGTTATATCCATACAATAACAATATTAAAGAAGCTTGTATTTGACAGGAAATATTGTAAAAGAGGTAGAGTGCCTGTATTTTTGCAAAGAAGTCCTTATGAACAGTATGTGTGTGGGAGGGTTGTGTGAATTTAAAATAAAGAAGAAAATGCATGAAAAGGAGGGAACTGTATCAAAATGAGTATGGAGTTTTGTCCTTTTTAGTAAGATGCTTTAGTAATGTGTAAGATGCTTTAGTAAGGTGCTTTAGTGATGATTTAATACGATGCAAACAAGCAAATGTGTAGCAAACCAGCCTACATTGGTGTTGTAGCCATGAAGCAAATGCTGCTATTTAAGTTTTCCCACCTGGCAGGCTTATCTTGTGCGCTGGGATCCATTGCTCACACACAGACTCACAGAACGGTTGAAGTTGGCAGGGACCTCTAGAGACCACCTAGTCCAACCCCCTGCTCCAGCAGGGACACGCAGAGCACGGGGCACAGGGTGGCAGCCAGGCGGGTTGGGAAGGTCTCCAGAGAAGGAGCCTCCACAGCCTCTCTGGGCAGCCTCTTCCAGTTCCCCAGTGTGTTATCCTGGTTTTCCTTCTTGTCTCCGGGCTGTGATGTTCACAGGGACCAGCCTTAGCAGTAAAGACTGAAGCAAAGGGGCCGTTTAGTAACTCTGCCTTCCCTGCATCCCCGTCACCAAGGCACCACCCCATTCAGCAGCGGGACCACGTTTTCCCTAGTCTTCCCTAGCTGTGTTAACTTTAGTGTATACAAGAAGATACTCTTTCTCCATTCTTTCAAAGTGCAGCTTCCATGTGTGAGTGAGCGTAAGCTGCCGCAATCTTTTGATTTTCAGCAGTTTAAAGCTCAGAGCCTCAGAGGTGTGGGTTTGATCTACGTGTTCCACTTGGGTGTTAAATCTGAACGGGGTAATGGTTATATTGTTGTGGCTTAAATCTTTGCTATTAATCAGTCAAGTTACAACACAGTTGCTTCCCTGGAGCTTCCCTGGCTGATTCCTGATGTCTGGAGGTCTGGCCTCTGCAGCTGAAAAAGTCACTATAGGGGGACTGTGTTGTCAGAGAGAAACAGACCCTTATAACATCCTAGCAGTCTGGTCTGTTAGGATGAGAGGAATCAGCCCCAGAAGTTCCTCTTTTTCTCCTTTTAGAGCAAGGGGAACCATGGGCCTAATCCAGCCTTGGGTGATTGGTTCAGATGTGCTGCTGCTGCGAGGTTGTTCAGATGCCTGTGCTTGATTAGGGACCGCCATCTATCACTGTCCTTCTTGCACAGTCCCAGGGCATCATCTTTTACTTCCCAGGGCAAAGCTCCCTGACTCTTCAGCTTCAGTAGTCCAGCTTTCGGGATCCTTTCTTTATAGCTATTTTATATGTTTTTAAACATTCTGCCCGCATAGAAAAAAAAAGGGGGGGGAGGGGAATGGCTCAAAAAAGTAGTAGGAGTCAAGGGTGGTAAGTGTAACCATAAAATATCAAACAAATATTGATTAGCAAATCAATATGGTAATGTTGGAAAAATATGTCCTGATGCAGTGTGAATTTCTCTTTAGAAGGGGATTTGAATCAGTTGCAGAATGTCAAGAATATCAGGTTTAGATTCATCCGACCTCAGCAGGGCACCCAGCTCCGTGCTGCAGGCTGTGCCGCCCTCAGCACGTGTTGTGGAGCAACGGGAGCAGATGGAAATGCTGCTGAAGCCTCGTGTCAACACTAGCTGCAGCCTGAGGATTTTACTGTGACTCACATTTGGCCTGGTCACCTTTATGGAGCATTTGAAACTTGAGGGTCACCAAGCTCCTGACTAAGGTACTTGAGTGCTTAAAGCTTGTTGGAGTAAAGCTGAACTTCATGGCTTGAGGAGTAGTAGGAACTCGCCCCATTTACTGCAGAATTTATGGTCCTGTGTTGTCGCTCTCAATGCTCAGGTATTGCTGCAGTGAAATGATTGCAGCACGCTAAATCTTGCAAAGTTTAGAATGGTTCCAAATTCACAGAAAAATGTTTTTCTCACCTTCTTAAAAGGGAAATGCGTCTCTTTTTAGTTAGTTAGCACTGTGCTTGATCTGTGGAGTTGTCCCTTTATCTGGCATCTTCTTTTGGCCTGACGATTCCCTGGGCGCAACGATGAACCATTCGTCTGTGCACAGCCTGATTTTATTTTATTTTTTTTTTCATGAATAACACTGTTGCTGAATATATATATTTTTTTCCTTTGGAAATTGCTACTGTACAGAAAATGCACTAGATCCGATGTAATGATAAACCAGACCGATTTCCCCTCACACTGTGTGCTGTGGGATCTCACTGTAAAAGTTGCAGCGGGACATGCCGAGTGAGACAAGCAGTTTAGGTGTATTTGATAATTTAATTTTGTACCTCTTGTTTCTGTCATAATCACTTGGTCTCTTTGCTTTTGCTAGTCTGATAAACACATAGTAGAACTGCATAATGAGACTGGGCTTATAGCACAATTTGATTTATTTATGCTCTTGGATTCACGGAACAAGGAAGACAGTAGCACATGGTCATGCAGGGCTTAGAATAATTTGATTTAAATCAAACCCAGAATAGTTAATGCTCTAAAGATACTGGAATGGGAGTATACTCTAGATTTTTATATGTATAAATCTGCAACATGGCTAGTTATCTTAAAATTCAGTTTCCTAATATGCACAAATTAAATGCTACATGCAGTTTTGAAATGTTTACTAATATATTCAGTAGCTATTTGTAGTACTAGAAGTATATTTCATTGCATTTCTCCTTAAAATATTTTTCTGCAAATATTTGAGTGGAAATAGTCTAATTCTCGAAGTGGATTGATGCCTTTCGCATCTGCAATTCTTAGTTCAGACTGAAAGTGAAATAAGCCATACATGTTCAGAGTGGACATGTGTGCACATCACAAATACTACCGCACAATCTGGCCTGGTTGGAGAATTAAGAATTCCTTTTTGGCAGGAGGGATTCAGTGCTAAAATATTAGTATTTCATAAGCACTACAGATTTATCCTTAATTACATTTTTTTTGTTGTTGTTGTCGTCCAGATTAATCCCCAAATCGCTCCCAGAGGAAAATTTTCAGTGAAACTAGTTTTTCTTTTCTTCTCTCTCTCCTATTTTTTTTTTTTAATATCCCTTTGTGTTACATAATTTTTTTAATTTTAGAGTCATTGGATTTTAAGGACCAGAGTTGTCTGACATTTTTCCAGATAGTTCAACTGCCTTCAGTAGAAATGCATAGCTAGGAAAAGTATGGCATGGGTTCTTCTGTTAAATCCATTACTCCCATACTGAGCAAGTGAAAGGATTCAGTAATAGCCATGATGAGGGCTTTATTATGTGAGTATTTTCTGCCTTTTCATCATGCCCTTCCAAAATTCTCCCTTCTTTCAGTGTGTTTCAGGGCTCGTGGAGCATAAGTTAATACAGCCTCTTTCTCAGATGTCCGTGCCGTTCTGAGATGTTCTTAGGCAAAAATGTATTAAATAGGCTTTATGAGCTGAGGGTCTTGGCTGCAGGAGGGCTCTCTTTCTGAGTGCCGCTGGGGACTGCAGAGCGTCTCCACCATCCCTTGGTCCTACCGTAGGAAGGATATCGTTTCTGAGACTTTCTGAGGAGTGAGTGTGGGACAGGGGCTCCCAGGGGGTTATTTTACATGGCTGGCTTGGAGGAATGGATGAATAAAATACAAAGATTTAAGTAAGCACTGAGTTGCCATGCGGGCACTTCAACAAACAGAGACAAGCAAGATCAATTTTTTCACAAATGAAAACGGAGAGAAAAATCAATAGGAAAAGAACAGTTACTTTCAGTTTGAAGCTGGAGGAGCTGGGTTTCATCTCCCCGGCTTTGTGCCTCCTTGTTCTCATTCACGTGTTCCAGGCTTCTCCTGTTACCACAGAACTGTAGACCGTGCAGTGTAGAGATCATTAAATATAAATGGCCCAAAGAAAGTGAACTGCTTTCCATCTTTCCGTCCTTATTTATTCATTTGCTTGTCTCGCCTGCATTCACATATTTGGCCATCCTCAGTTGACTCCTGTGGCTGTTCCATTCCCTATACAGGCATATTTGTGTTCAGCTTTCCCTGTGGAGCCCACCAGCCTTTTCCTAGAGGGTGTTTTGACAATATTTAAGGCACGCGAATCCAACTGTAGTTATTGATCCGTGTTGGTTTCTTCTCAACAGCCTGCGATTCCATCTGGCCCCCTGATGGCAAGGGAGCCCCACAAGGGCCTTAGGAGTGTTCCAAGTGGGAGCGCCGATTTTGCCCTTGCGGCGCCTTGTCCCCCGAGCGCTGGTGAGGAAGGTGCCGAGGGACCCGAGCTGGGGCAGAGGACCCTCCACCGTCCCTGCTGCCCTTAGTGCAGCTCGCTGGAGCGGCAGGGCGGAGGGACAGCTTTTTCTGTCAAAACCAGTCAAAAACCAAAGCACTGTTCCTGGCAAGGTCTTAGTTTTCGTACTGGCGAATACTTGGTGTAATGTGTTGTTAAAGCTGCAGGAGCTAGGCTACCTCGCACATGCAGTTCTTTGGAGCCTCGACCGGGTCTGTAATAGGCAAAGCCACGTGCTAGTGCTCGGGCTCTTTCCTAAGGGAAGCTCCAGAAAGTGGAGGGCTCCTTTGCGCACAGGCGCTTGCCTTGTCCGGGCTCTCCTGCCGTATCCAGAGAGCAAGCAAAAGGGATCATTAGCTGCGTATTGGCAGCTTCACAAGGAACCTGCTGAACTGAAAATCCTTCCTTTTTTTCTGCTTTTCCCCCCCTCCCCTTTTATCTTAGTTGATTTCATTTCTCTGCTGTTCAAGGCTCCTGCTCTGCCAGCACGAAAGGTTTGGGAAATGCAGCTACCCCCATTAAAACCTTAGAAGTGCTGTTAAGGTCAGTGAGATAAATGAGAACCTGTCCTCACTTGGATGGTGTTTTTGCTCGGGAAGGACCTAATTGGGCCTCTGAGCTGAGGTAAAGGTGGAGTCGCCCAAGGCTCCTGCTGTGCTCAAGGCAGAGAAAAAGCCTTTGCAGCCCTTAGGTGGCCTGGGGCGGCCTCGAGAGACACTGTGCCCGTGGGGCTTCCCAGTCTAGGAGCTGTGACTGGTGGGTCTCACGCGAGGAGGGGTGAGTGGGGGCCACGGTGCCAAAAAAATAGTGTGAACTCGCTGAAATGACAGAGACGACGAAATTGGGCTAAATTTGACAGTGGTTCTCAGCGTGTTGTATCTCAAGTGGCTTAGGTGCTTTGGAAACTGCCTCTCAAGCGAGTGCGCGATGGCTGCTGCACTAAACGGGGCCAGGCGCAGAAACGTGAAGCAGTTGCAGCGTGAACCCGCGCGTTTCTGCATCTGTGGGGCTCCGTGCCAGGGCTGCGCAGCTGGGCCCGAGCGGGCACCGGGGCCCTGTGCGCCTTCGCCATGCGTCCCTCCCCGCGAGCCCCCGGGGAGCTGCCGCCGGGCCAGGCGCGCCGCCTCGGGCTCTTACCCCCTACCCGTCCGGGCGCTGCTGGCCTCCCCGCGAGCAGCTTCTGCGCTCCAGCCCTCGCCAGGCAGCGCTGCTGCGTCGGGAGAAATCGCAAAGTGTCGCTGCACTTTCCCTTGGCGCCTTCTTCCCTCCGCAGTTTCCAAGGCTCTGCCGCTTGCCCGTCGCTGCAGCCCCTGATGCGGTGTGAAATGCAGCTGGCACGCGGAGCCAGGTTCCCAGCACAAGGACCCCCGTCCGCGCGGTCGGAGGAAGGGCTGCCGTGCTGTTCTGAAACTTTTTTTTTTTTTTTTTAATGCAGAAATTGCAGGAAGGCGTGAAAGGAATAGGGAGAAAATAAATTTCTTCGTGGAACATTACAGACCTGCATTTTAGGGAAATCTTTTATTATATGCATGCATGTATCTGGGTGGGAAAAGAGCTAAAGGGTTTGAAAGGAACAGAGAAATGCACTAGCTGAAGATGACAAAAATTAGAGCGTGCTGGACAGCTGCGTGCTGCTCCTGTTCCAGGTGAGGGGTGTGTGTGTGTATATATATATATATATATATTATATATATATATACCCGCTTTATGGTCCTCTGTTCAGTTTTCCTATCGTACACCTCAATAACGCTCGAAAATCAAAGAGCATGAAAACCTTGCAGAACGTGAATGTCTCGTGTCCCTCGCTTCATACCCTTACCAAGCGTACAGGACTGTGTCCGTTCTAGTGCACAGCGGGGCAGCTGCTGTGCGTGTTCCCTGAGGTCGCCTGCAGCGTCCAGAGGCTGGAAGCGCTTTCAGGACACTGTTCTTCACAGGAAGCAGTGGTGGGAGGCATCCAGCATTTAAACGAGCTGCCAGGCTGTTTCCTCGAGACTGCAGGGCTGTGGATTTGCGCTCCTGGTGTCCGAGGAGGAGGAGCTCATGGTGCGCTGTGTATCAGGTGGTGCAGAGCAGCACAGACTCCTGTTACTGCTGCTCAGTTTCATAGAAAACCAAAAGGACCTTTTCAGTTCTTCTTAAGAGAAAAACATCCTTTCCTTTCTAGATCCTGGAGCCATGAATCAGATACCTCATGCAGAGGAATTGACTTCAGAATGACCTTTTTTGGTGGCAATTTTCTATTTTTGGCCAACTCTTTAAGGACTTCAGTCCCACTTTGCGGTGCTCGTCCCTCCTGATGCTCCATGTCCCTAGCAGAGGCTTCTGGATCCCGAGCATGGGGACCAGGTGCCTGTGAGCTGACACCTGCGCTGGGTGACTTGCGGATGCTCCTGTCCTATACTGGCTCTGAGCTTTAGGTGTGTTCGTAGGTGCCAAATAACTCTCACCTTACGCCAACTCAGTATAGCTGGGCCTTTTAAACAGTGGAGTTGATTGTGCCTTGTCCTCCGTGGTTCTGATATTGGAGGGTGGTTGGGATTATGAATAGCTGGTGGTGAAAAATCATTGTGACACAGTCAAAATCGAGCAGTTTGATCTATAGTTTGAAGGGTACTTCATTGCAAGAGGTTTAAAAAGAAAGAAGCTTTTAAAGCAAAAACTGAGATAAGCACTATCAGTGAAAGGACCTTAAAAAGGTTGCAGCCAGAGTCATAAAGATAGGACTTGTATGGAAATGATTGCAGATAATGTTTTACCTTGAACTGTTCATTTCTTTTTATATTTTTTATACTAGGGTTTTTTGATAATATTAAAGTAGTTGAAAACTCATGTTTCTTTTTATGTCTCCAGTTAAATCTGCTCATGCTTCCTATAGAAATCCCTATCTTTAGAGGTTTATAATTCTCAGCTGTAAAAATCTGCTCTGAGCAGAAACTTAGCATAGGATATGATTTCTCAACAAAAATAAAATCCAAGTCACTTCAAGTATAAATTATCTGCTTCCTCTAAAAACAAGCTAACAGGTTTGCAAAAGTTGCATTGAATGGAACTTCACAGTAGCCTGGAATATAACAGAACTGACATTCTCCAGGAAGATGATGACCTGCAGATGTCTAAAGTTACTGCCCAGTAATAGTGATTACTTTGAATTACTTAGGAGGGGACTAGTCTTCTTAAATAATACATTGTCTTCAGCGATTACCCCAAAGTATTCCTAGATGACTATGGGAAGGTGTATTCTGCACGCACCTCCAAGGTGCATCTCTGCATTGGGCCTTTCGCTGGGTAGTGTGGGGAGGCTTCACTGTAATTTATTTTTTTATTATTAATATTTATTTTTCTGATAAGCAGACCTGTTGCACTTTAAATCTGCTGAAACTGCAGCTAAACATATTCCATCTCACACAAGCAAAGCGCTGGATGTCGTCCCAGCGGAGCCTACCTCGTGTCTCTGACTGTCTGATCTTTCAAAAGTGCCCATTGGTATCATATCTGACAGTTAAATGGCACTCATAGCTTAATTTAATTTTCTTTTGAAGCATGTCTGTAATGTAAAGAGAAGGAGTGTTGAGAAATAGAAATGCTCCTGTGGCCCCTTCATCTCCTTTTTATGGCGAGCTCTCTTCATAGTTCACTCTCTGGTTCAGGAGTGCAATTACATTAAGGATTGATCCTGCTGAAGCTTAATGAGAAAATGTATAGGGCTGTCAGCAGCAGCTGAGGCCTGAGATGATTCCCAAATAGTAGAAAACTAAAATGCTTATAGGGCCATAGAACTTGATCCTACCAGGTTTTGCTGGTAAATTTGTGATGTCCCTGTACCTTAATGCACCAATCAAAAGAATAAGCATTATCCTGTGTTGTTTAAAAGTCTGTGCAAAACCCATCTAGTTACGGATGAGTTTTGAAGTTCTAGAAGCCTGGAAAGCATTTCAGTTCCCAAGTAACAGCACTCGGCCTGTTGTCCAGTGTGTTGAGCAGACTGGGCTTTGACGAGACAGACTTGGCCAGTCTGGCAGCTCCCTAGGCCGTGGTCTCCCTCTCTCCCTCCCCTTCCTTAGAGGAAGGGGAGTCCTGACCTTGTCGTCCCCTCCACAAGCCGACCCCGATGCTGATCTGACTCCTGAGCAACAAATTCTGGTCACTAATTTGGTCACTAATCCTTAAGGAAGTTACATAAAATCTATGAATAACCTAAATCAAAGTTACTTTTCCTAAGCTCCGTCTATTTTCCAGATATTATCCACTTGCTCAAGGTCAAGATCTAGAAGAGCTGAAAAACGTTACTTCCACAGTCAAAACCTGCTTTTGGTCACATTATGTAACACTGCTGATTTTAGTAGGAGACCTGATGCTCAGACTGGGCGTAAATACCTGCAGTGTTTTAAAACACTTCGTAATGCTCTTGGCTCAAATAGGCATCCAGTGTTTTCGACACCCTTCATAATCAAGTCAGATAGTTGTGTATGGAAATATTCTCACTGTAGCATTACTAAGCATGATCTTGAGGGATTAGTTAAAAATTTATGATATTAAAAACTTGAACTTCTGTTTAAAACAGTGTTGTTTTTTTTCCTTCCCTCAGGCTGTATTTATATAAAGCAATACCAATTAAAAGTGCCATAAATCTTTGTTTTGCTCTTATTTTCAGAGAAAGCTAATATGTAAAAATGTGGTTGCCATACTTCTTGTAGTGCTTCTATGAATTTCCACTATAGTAAATTAATACTTTTAATAATTTAGTAACAATATAAACATAAATATAGATCACACTTTCATATCCTATATGCATTTCCCCGGATTTGCTGGCTGCCCTCGTGTTAATGCAGCCCAGGATGCTGCTTTCCTGCAAGGACACGGTGCTGGTTTATGTCCATTTTGGTGTCCAGGCACATGGACACCCCGTGTCGTTCTGTGGACAATTTATCCCATATACATAGTGCACCCTATGGGGTGCACAATAGTGGTATTTCCCTTACATAAGTCTTCCAAAATATTTCAGGTAAAGCCCGGTAAAGGAATGATTTCCTTTCTGCATCTTCCAGTTTCCTCAGTTTCAAATGTTTTATGTCTCACGCACTGCTTCTGACAGGCAAAATATAAATTCCAAAATATAAATTCATACATATAATTTAGTTTGATAATCTCCATCCTCCTCATGCTTCTTCCTTGCTCGTCTCCCCTGCTCATGGTTTGAAAACTCCATGAAGGGCTTCCCGTCTGCATGTCAAAGCAAACCTGACTTTCAGGCTTGTTCCCATGGGAAGGGATCAGTAAAAACTGTAAGGCTGGGGCACTGCAGTGTGAAACTTTTGCAAGCAAAAGCTCACCGATTACCTATTTTAAAATAAATAGGAATTGGCAGTTGCAAAGGAGTGGTCCATTTCAGTGTACAGATACTGCTTCTGTTTAAAATAGAAGGATTTAAAATACCAGACTTTTACACAGAAACGTGAACAAAGCAAAATAAAATTAAAGCACAGTTTTACCTTTGCTGTAATTTGCAGAATCACTTGGTATTTTTAAAGAAATACTGGGTTATAATTCAGTCAATATGTATTCATTTCCCTTTTCTGTTGTTCTTCTTCAGTAGCGTTTGAGTCTTCTCCCCTCCCCTCTCTCCCTTCCCCTCTCCCTTCCCCTCTCCCTTCCCCTCTCCCTTCCCCTCTCCCTTCCCCTC
>VZSV01000040.1:1399910-1436503 GCA_013398735.1 Nothocercus julius
CTTCCCTTCCCTTCCCTTCCCTTCCCTTCCCGTCTACCCTTGTCTTTTACAAGTGAGTATTAAAGTTTGTTGCAGCTTTTAAAAGCACTGTTTTCTTACATGACTGTAGCATATAATGGAAGCTAAATAAAAATTCCATAATTGCTCCTTGTAGGTGGATGCTTTTGAAAATGTATTCATTAATATCTTTTTTTAGACATTAGATGGCATGGCACAAGATAGGAATGAAGTTTGGTCTGAGTGTTGCCAATTAGAGTACATCTAGATCCAGGATTTTCATATCTAAAACAGGTTTAACATTTGGTGATCAGTTTATCATATTAAAAAAACAGAAAAGTTTGCAAGGTTGGTTGTACGTAATTGAAGGAAGCCGTAATATTTATAGGGACTCTTAGGCTGTGACTGTTCTGATGTAGCGAAAGCCCAAGAGATCCGAGATAGCGAGAACCATCTGTACATAGGCATAGTGCCTTCTGTACTGTAGTTATGCTAACTACATATGCTAAGGGTTATGCTAAAGGTGTCTGTGTTTCCTTCTGCCTTTTACTTTAACAAGAAGATTTTTATTTTAATGGTGAGCATTTTGAGTATATTCACTGCCATTCTGTACTAATATTGCAGCGTTGGGCGGTATGGATGCAGATTTCCTCTTTACCTGTCTCTGTGAGATGTATTGAAATAGTAGTAATATCAATAAAAGAAAAAGTAGAGCAAATACTGACTTTGGCACTTTGCTGAGGGTCACAACCAATTAGCTCATGGACTCCAAGGACCTTTGTAATGACCTAGATGTGCCAGTATTGCAGAGTTCAACAGTACCCAGAAACTTCATCTGACCGGGATTAGCAGCAGATTTGCCTCTTTCAGAAAATAGATTTAGCCAGGGGAGAATGACTTTTGCATAAAGGAACTTCCTTTAGCCGCTCCTGTTGTTTGGGGCTGAAGGGGGCACATGTATCATGAAACTAGCGTCATAAATCACTTTTCTTCTGCAAATGTTGAGGACTGCTTGCTTTTTTCCTTTCCTGCTTTTAAAATACTGTAGTATTATTCAAAATGCTGCTGGGGAATAAAAACATATGTTGCTTATGCTGCCTCTTGTTCCTGACTGCTAAGACTTTGTAATAATAAATTATTTTTCTTTACATCTTTAAAACACTTTGCAGACATCATCTGTAGTAGTTAATCTGCAAAACATCCTTGAGGGATATAGATTTTATTGGAAGTATAGATTTTATTGTGTGGGGGTAGGGGTACGTGGGGGGGAGTTAATTCCTATTCCATGTCCAAAATCTGTTGAATTTATAGATGTTTGTAGAAAAAAAATGAAGCAAATACCAGAGCTCTTGGCAAACTCCCACTCCGCGTGTACTGGTTATTATTTGTTTGTGGTTCTCCTTGGAAATGGCAACAGATGCTTTGCCTTGAGGTTGAATCAGGGTGAATCTTGGTGCTACCACAGGTCCTGTCAAGGTCCAGGGATCCCGTTCTTGGAGCTTGTGCGTAATGGATATAATACAGATAGAAGGACTCGAAGGTAATCCCGGTGGTGTGAATTGCCAGGGATACCCTGAGCTATCCTCCATGCTAGTTTTTTACAGTTTCCGGGACTTCTCTGTTGACGGCTCTCGAGGTGGGCGCTGAGGTGCCGCTCCGGGCCGTGGGGAGGAGCTTGGAGGGAGGAGCGCCCTTGGCTCCTGGGTCTTGCCTCTAGCCTGGTCGTGGCACAGACTCAAGCTAATGCTGCTCTGCCGCTCGCAACCTGACTTAGTGTTGGTTTAACATGGTGTCACTGCCCGCTGCTCCTGCGGCGGAGGTATTTCGTCTTTGCCTAGCTTTCTTTGGTGGATCACTCATAAAGAGGTTTGCGGATCTCCATCCTTTCTTTCCTCGTCTTACCTCCCCCTAACAGCCTCCAACATTGCCACTTTCTGTCTTGCGTCTTCTTCTCAAGAGAAAGGAGGAGCGTGCTCTTATTCTCTCTTCACTATTTCATCTTTAGTTTTAAGAAAAAATGTTAAATAACATTCTAACTGTGTTGGACCTTTGAACTTTATATTTGCACTAGCACTGCTGGGAACTGTTTCTAAATCCAGAAAGAAAAGGATCCCATTTAAGATCCTTGAGTCCAAAGCATGAAAAAAACAAGAGAGGACAAAGCCGGGACTCCGGTTGTCGTGATTACTGTGATAATCTTCAGAAAAGCTTTAGGTCCCTGTTAGACGTCCCCATCTTAGAGATGATGGTCTTACTTGAAGGCTTTTTAAATAAAATTGCAAAGGGATAGAAGCAGGATGTTTGTGAATGTCATCCGTGTACGTTCCATCCATAAAAGTATAATTTTGCTCTCGTATAACAGCCTCTTTCTGAATTCATTCAGTGTAATGCTTCCTTGTGGGCTTTTCTCAAACCCTGATAAAAATAAAATAACAAGGAAAAATATGACCTTATTATTTCTCTGAGTATGTGTTTCAAAGAGTACATTTTGTATTTGCTCGTACAGTGCAGGTAAATATGTTGCCAGCTAAGTGTGTGGATTTTAGTGAATTTGGTCATTGTAAAGCCAGGCCCAGCTGCTTTTTCCTTTTGAGATGGTGCTGGTTACCCTAATCCCTCCTGACTGTGTCAAAGCCATTTAAACCGTTGGCTCTGGTCCATGAAATTTTCCATACAAGAGGATGACTTACATATTTGATATCCTGAAGATGAAGGACCTGATAACATTTCCTGGCTGCTTGACACTCGCATTTTAACAAGGCTGCTGTGGTCACCGGGACACAATAGTGGACGGGCAGATGAGTCACTGGCCCCATCTCGCCTCATTGTCCCTTGGCCAGTTGATAAGGGAAGGGAGATGAGAGAAGTGGCCTTCCTCTGTATGTTAGATTGGAAAATGCAACTGAAGAAGCAAAATAATCTGACCACAGTACCCCCAGGGGGACTAAAAATAGAAGTGATTCAGCTGATGAAAATTATCCTTAAATGCAAGAGACCTCTCCCCGCCTGCCCTCCCGAGCAGTCAGCCTTCAGGTCAGCACCAAGTCGGAGTAGGCCGCAGGAAGGTGATAATAGGCCTAGGCTTAATATAGCTTTGCAGAGAGCAGCTAAGATTTTAACCCTTCAATATGCCTTTCCCTTGTGGCTTCCTGCCCTGGATTCGTATGTCCACTTGCAAACATATTTTTTAGAACTAACTCCTGAAGGATCTCAAAGATCCAAACGTAGGCGTTTTTTAAACTTCCATGTTCTTGCCAGTTTGAGCTCAGGTTGTTACACTGACTTTGCTTTTAACTGCAAATATGCATTACCAAGGTTTTTTCAGTGGTTTATTTTTATTACAGTCCTACCTATAAAGCCTATTTTTAAATTGAGAAACTCCCATTACTTTCTCCCGTGTATATTAAGCCAAGTCTGTCCCTCAGGAGACTGTTATTTGCTTGAGGTTTTAATCACTTCCTCTCTGTCCTGCAAAAACCAGCAGTTTTACCCTGCTTCATGTTTCGAGTATGAATTACAGTTAATTAGAAAGAGATACTTCTAATGGACGTTTTAAGAGAATCTTAAGTGTGGTAACTCAGTGGGATGCAACTCTGTTGGGGTCATCATTGGGATGATAACATTTGCCACTTGTGAAAGTGTTTAGTTACTTGCACTATCCACTGTATTTATTATAAAGAATATTGCATTTAGTTTTGCTTTTAATGAAACTGTATGTTTTCACACTGTCTTTTCATTATGACATATGACTATGTTTGCTATTAATGCTTCTGGACCAGTGTCAATATTTTGACTGTGTGTTGTTATTATTAACCAAAGCTTGCTCTTGTAGCAATGCCTTTACAGTTGCTTAGCCTTTAGTAATAGAAACTTTTCAGCCAGAGTGTTGTAATAAGACAGGTTCTGTTTTGGTGGCAGTTTGATAACTCAAGAATTGCTAGCAGTAGCCTCCTGTGCTAATACAATGAATTCAGAATGATGAAAACTCAATATTCATTCAAAATAGTGACTGTATGTGTAGTGAATAATCAAGAATACAACTTACGATGTAGAATAAAATGTATCTGTTGAATATTTTTTTAAAGCTTTTGATAACTTTTGTTCTTAGTGGTAGATTAAGCAACAACATTGAGTTATAATTCAGGTTCTTAAAGCTAGAGAATAATACCAATCTAAATTAAACTGAGAGGTCTGTTGATCCAAAAGTACCGGTGTATGAGCAGTCCTCAGGAAAAGAAAAAAAGAAAAGTCAAGGAAGGAGATAAAAAGAAATCTGTAGGAAGAGTACTATAGAGTAAGTAGGACAAATCAGAGGAGTGTTGGTTTGTAAACTTTTCATTAATTGTTCCAGATTATAATTTTAAATTATTTTGTGAAACAGAGAGGAAATTAATACTGCTTGGCACAGGATTGCTCTCTCGCTGGAGTAAGAACAGGGTAATCTTGTTACCGACTCTGAATCCCTTGAAATTAGAGGCTAGAAGGGCTGTTTCTGTCTGCACTGACACATGGACCGAGAGCAGGATGGAAAAACTGTATGGAAGTAAAGGGATGGAAAAACTGGAAGGAGGAAGCCGGAAATAAATCTGTGAGGAGAGTAAGGGAGGCAGCCAGGGCATTTCGGGAGTCGAGTTGGAAGGTTTTTCACGTCTGGATGAGTGTGTCGATGGGAGCAGAGTCTGGCTGTGGCAGTGTTTAAAAAGCAGTGGTGGAGCCCTAGGATGTAGAAGGGAGACAGAGGAAGCGTGAGGTTTGAGTCCTGGACAGCAGCATTTCTGTGGTGAGTAACACAGGGCAAAGAGTTGATACAACGTAAGGCAGTAGTCAAGAAAAAGTGTCAGATGAATCTCCAGCACGGATCGTAGACTAGGAGTAATCAGGTGAAACGGGTGTAACAGCTAGAGCTGTACTCGCTGTCTCTTATTTAATTAAACTACAGGAATATTTTTCAGTAGTTAAAGCATTTTAGGTTCTTCCTCATAGTTCAAAAGCATCAGGCAGGTGTATTCCTGGGATTACACCAAGTGTAGGTTTAGCTCCAGGTGTATCTTCAGCTAATACATAAGAGGTGTTACCTGCTCATCCAAACGTAATAAAGGGAATCGATTTAAAAGAACCAAAACAAAACAAACTTTGCGTGATTAAAATCAACCTGCATTATCACATGTAGCAAATACATAGTCAAAAGTGTCTGCTGGGTGCATCATTGGTGCCTGCGACTGACAGGTACCTTTGTGTGGAGCTGGGTCCTGTGGGGGCCCTTCTCAGCACTTCGTGTAGGTCTCTGGTCACAGCACCTGGGTTGGTCCTCTCGGGATTTGCTTAGGAGAAGTGATGAACATAGTCCTTGAAGTCATTCAACACCTTAGGGCTTTTTAGTTATTTAGTGATTTTGTGAGAATTTCTGTTTGATAGCAATATTTCACCATGTTGAGCTTACATTTTGTTTCATTTTTTAAGTTCTTTTGAAAAATTGTTTGTGCAACCAAGTCTACCTGGCTGCATTGAAAACGGTGACTTAAAAAGTCTTAATAATCAGCGGTTTTGATCAGGGTAATAAAGCAACTCGAGATTTGTTTGAACTCCAAAGGTCTTAAAAGTTTTAGTAGCTTCTAAAAGCAATACTCCACTCTTCAGACCACTGGGGGCCATTTAATTTGAAGGAGTTTTCAGTGAGAAATGATTCCTAGAATCACTGCAGTGTCACAGCCTAAAGAATAGGGCCCTTGGAGGGGGTATTTCTCTGCACTAACCATGGAGGCATGAAGGGTAGCACTCTCCGATAGAGATGTCCATAGGTAGCTGAGATGAATCCTGTCAACTGGCGAGAACTTTGTTTGCAGAGGTCAATCTTCAGGTTATTGTCTCCCAGCTGCAAAAGTGAGTAATTGTGGAGCCACAGGCAAGGGCGCTGCTTCTACATGGTGGGCCGCAGAATGGAAGGGCCCTTGCTTGTCGGATGCAGATGCTAAGATATCTTTGCCGATCGTGGTAGAAGGTGCAAATCTTCTTTGGAAGTGAGACTATTACCATTTTACACATTTAAATATGCAGTCAGATGTGCAGATGTCCCCTCCTGCAATAGTGAAGGAAGCAGTGCAGTGAATTAATTTTTTTTTAAAAAAAAAGTCAAAAGTCTATTTGATTGGCACTATAAGGCAAGAGAAGAGCAAATGTGTTTCTGTTTATCAAAGGACGGAAAAATAAAAAGAGCAACTCTAGATCATCCCTCAAAATTGCGTGGACTATTAAAACAAGGAGAGAAATGATTTCAGCCAGGGAGGCCAATGTGATACCACTTGGTACATAGCAGCTATTTACCAAAGATAGAGCATGCAAACTAGAAGAAACTGCTTTTTGCTAAGGTAAGTTGGAGTGTGCAAAGACCTTTATAGTGCACTCTAAAATTTGAGCTGTTGGATTAGGGATGGAGTTTCTAGTGCAATTTTCAAGGAACAATATTGGGGTCAGCCTTATCCTTCTCACTCATTGCAGAGATGCCAGGAATAAGGATCTGCTTCAGTGACTTTCTTTGACTTTTAAATAATTATTGGAATATTTTTTAAGTAATTACTGAATATGGTAGAGCTGTGTCGAGATGGTCAGTGCCTGTTGGGAACATTGAATATTTAGGCAGTTTTCTCCCTTTTCTGAGTTCTTTTTTGTCTGCAGTATTCTGAGGGATAATTATTAATAATAATCCTAGTGTGCACTTTCAAGGGAGGCCATGTTAGTAGGAGAGACATGAAAAATGATTAATGGAAACAGTCGTGGTGAGTGGATCAATTTTGGGGAGTGTACCTTTCTGGTAAAAGAGATACTCATCAGCCACATATGTCTCATGCCAGCCAAAAAGACTTGTTAAACTGAAGAATAGCATTGCTGCTGTCATATCGTGACATGAGTTTAGAACCTGAATATATTCCAGCCCCTTCGTGTACATAACTACTGTGTTTTCCTTCTTGAAAAAGCAGGTTGTTGATTCATTTCTAACTGGAAGGAAACAAAGGGACCCAAATGGCCTTGAGTTCAGTGACGGAATTCGCTGGGGATTGAGCAGAAGTAGAAATAGGAACTAATCATCACTCACCGTATAGACCAGGGATACCTCCAACCATTGGCTTTATTTTTTGTTGAAAGGACAAACTTCCGAACCTGGAAGTTTGGGTTTCTTTGTGGCATATTGTAGCCTAGAGCACTTTTTTTTTTTTTTTTTTTTTTTTTTTTTGCTATATGTGTTTTCTTGTTTTTACCTGTTCATTTTTCCCCAGCTTTTTGGTAGATTGGGAAGGAGAGTGCTTCCTCTTTCTGGCTGCAGCTGAAGAAACTGATGCCTCCCAATGCTTTTCATCGCCTCTGTTTTTGGAGCAACAAAATGAGCTGCTCTTCCGTGAATCGCTAAACAGGTTTTCACTAGCTTATTTTACGCAGATTAACCTGGTTAGAAGGGTCTCGGAGAAGTAGCTCAGCTGGCCCTTTTGAGGAGGTGACAGCCTCTAGCTTGGGGCTTCTTGAAACGGAGCATTTGCTTTTTGCTGCAACAGGATCAAAATAGATTTTACAAGCTCCTTTCGGTTATATCGCAACTTAGAGCTTCTGTAGTCATCTCTGCCGGCGGTGGTGATGTTGCTCGCTCTTTTAAAACAAGTTTAATTGACGCAGCTTTTTTGTTTGTTCTTCAAATAGCTGGGGTGTTTGTTTTTCTCTGAACATTGGCAAAGTGCTCTTGGAAGGGAGGGAAGGGGAAGGCCGGGCGGTATTTTATGCAGAAGGGGGGGACGGTTAGTGCCATCCTTTAACTTCTACCCAACATCTTGTGCAGCATAAAAGGAGAAGAGGTGCCAAGGTTTATATAAGTTACTGCATATAAACAACGCTGTGAAATTTTTTCTTCCTGCTCTGTTTTTTCCATTGGCCTGGTGTTCCCTCCGAAGGCCACTATGAAGAGAGTCTCTCATAGGTTTGGGGACATGTGAATGTAACGCTTGTCATACGCGGCTGGATTCATATACGTGTCTCACCTACGTGTGCTCCAAACCCCTCTTTCGGAAAGGGGCCTCTTCCTGCAGCCCATGTTTGTTTGACAATCTGCCTGGAACAGTAGGTGCAAGAAAACCTGGAAAAATTTATTCATTCATTCATTCATTCATTCATTCATTCATTCATTCATTCATCAAATCTACTTATTGGTTAATATTTTTCAAGTCATTTTACATGTTAAATCATTTTTACGTTTGTGAAATGGAGATTTTTCTAAGTGAGTTCTCCTGTAAGAGGCATTTTCCTGTTGCTAAAGAAACTGCACTGTGTGCTTTCTTTTGGTGGCAATTGAACAAAAATGATCTGATTCCACAGAAAGAGACTGCATTTTTTCTTCCTGTAGTTAAAATGAGGCAGGTCATATAGTCACCATGATTTATATGTTACATATTGTGTTGTTGTTTTGTTTTAAATTCATCTCTCCAAAGCTTTCAATGTCTTGCTCAAAATGATGGAAATACTTTAACGTCTCCCATGTTCTCTCATGGTTCGAGTCAATTAAAAACAAGTAGGATTAAAAAAAAAAAAAAAAAAAAACCAGAAAATCCTCCTGGACATTTTTTTGTTGGACCATCTCCTCTTGCAAAACTGATGTACCTTGCAGAGATTTGGGGAATTTGCTGCCCTTCAAGAAGATGGAAACAAGTCAAGGACACTGAATTAACAATATTGTGGCATTAGGTCCCCATATGTCAACTTCGAAATCCATCGGTTTGGTCACTTTAGCTGAGTGTTAGAGGAGGAGTGTGTTCTGTATTTTACCCCCACATCTGTAGGATTATAAGTCATTCACACTCTTGGGGGTGTCACTACTGTGAGCTGAGGTTGTCCTTGGGGCTACCAATGACCCCAGATAAGTTTCTGTAGCCAGGAGTTAACTCAGAGTGGTCCAACTGCCGTGATTTGGGATGTTTGGAGGGCAGTATAAGCTCGTCGTTCGGATGGTTACCTGTTTGGCTTGCTGGATGCTGAGTTGTTCTTGCTCACCCGTGCAAAGGGTCCATGTGGATCAGGGCAAGCAGGTTCTCTTCGGATGCAGCTCAGAAACAGCATGGTGATCAGAGCAGCCCAAGACACTTGGAGGGTCTCCAAAGTCTTGCAAAGGCAACGGGGACACAGTTGGTTTATCTTGACCCCCTGCTCACTATGCTTACTACAGTTACGTTGAGCTAGAGCAGACTGTGGTGCAAGTCTGGGACAAAGTGGTGTTCATTGCTTTGGATGAGTAGCAAGGGGCCTTATGTGTTCAGCCACTCTTCTCTTAGTTCGGACAATTAGATGATTGCTGTCACCATGAGAAATTTTAGCTTACAGTCTGTGCAGAAACTGATGCTTTGGTAAGTGTCTTAAGGAAACTGGAGACCTCAGCTCTAAGCTTTATTTCATTTATAGCTGTGTACAAGTGCAAGTGTTGGTTGTTCTTCTAATGGTCTTTGGGATCAGCAGCCTCTTAACGGGACATAAAGAAAATGCCTGTTTTATTTTTAAAAGGGTTAGAATATAAATGATTATTTGGGGGACCTAGCCAAGTCAGCATAGGTATTACTGCCTGTGCAGCAGGTAGAGCCACATCAGTTAGGGACTGCGCCCAAAGCTGCTCTGAGTGAAGATGCCCCCAGCAGATGGGGGGTGAGTAGGGGCATTGGAAAATGCTGTTCTCGTTTAGCACCTAAGAAAAAAAAAAAAAAAAAAAAAAAGCAGAAGAATACAATTTCTGTACAACTACATCTTTTCTGTTTAACGTCTGTATTCTGCTTAGTTATGCTATTTAAGATTCTTTTGGGATAATGTGCTTTTTCCCCATTTGGCAACATAAAGATGAGAAAGAATTGTTAGAAAGTGTTTTCTGTCTTATGCTACAGCTCCCAGTGAGAATATATATGCAAAAAGTGAATTTTACATTGAGGCCTCTGTATACTATGTGCTGTAAATAGGGTAGGTGGAAGGTGAGTGTTAAGGATTAAGTAAGAGGGAATATGATGAACTGTTTTTTTTAAAAAAAAAGCTTATTTACGCTGGAGATTTGCACACATATATACCCACGCACACACGTGTAAAAGTTGTAAGGAGTTCTCACACCAAGAGCAGGCCCCTTGACTTTGTGCAGAGGCTGGTAGGACCTTGAGTAGAATTCTAGCTCTGAGGAGGAGTTTGAACTGCTTGAGGGTGGAGGGTGAACTGAGAGGCCACGCGCTCGAGGTGCGGCACTGTGTGCCCTGAACGTTTCCTTAGGCCAGAGGAGCAGTTCCGAGTGGTGTGTGACTGTGTTTATTAAAATTTTATTCTATTTAGATCTAAAAGGACACTATGTCATTCTACTTAAAATAGAGGTGTGAAGGGGGTATCAAGGTCCCAGAGCTGTCCACACAACTGAAAGGGTTAAAGATAACCAGCACTACTTTTAGAATAAAAATTTTGCCGTATCTTTCCTCTCCATTTCCTGCAGTTTCCTGCAGTCTTCCAGTTTGAGATGTGATTATTAGTTAAATCTGGGCATCCAATAATTCTGTTAAATTTTAAATACTGAAACTTTTTCTACCTTTACAAGGTGTGTAAATTTGTCTTTCATTTGTCATATTAAAATACTTAGTGTACATTCACTCAGCTCTGCATTTTTTTTTCCCATTTTTTTAAGTTATTATTGAAAGACGTTATGTTTTGCAGATTAATGGTTCCCTGAATTTACATTATAAGAAGATGTATATGTTTTTTTCAAACCGTGTCATTAAGTTCTAGAGTGCTATTAAAATTCATCCTTTTGTCCCTGGGGGCCTGGAACCTGTCCTTGAAGTTGTAGAACTTGCTTAAAAAAAAATTTGAAAAATCAAACAGAAGACGTGTAAAGAACAACGTTTGCTTTTCCGAGGCTCAGCGAGAGACCGTGTAAGCACTCCTTGAAAGAGAGTCGCTGAAGAAAGCCTGTAAGGGAAGGAGCAGCCACGCTACCCACGCGAGGGAAGGTGTGCTGCCAGCGAACCGGTCGTCTGCATCTCGCCGACCGCGTTCTCTTTTCGGGGCAGACGCGTTATCAGAATACAACGCTGAAGAAGCAGCTGCGCAGTTGGTTGAGCAGGGGCTGTAGTTTCTGGCTCTGTGAAGGACGAGCCTCGTGTCGTGCAGACCTTTCAGGGAGGGTTTCGTGCAGAGGTGACTCCTGATTTCAGCGACATCTCCGTGTGGGCCCCACCAGGCTCCAGTCAGGGCTGATGTTCAGGAGGAGCCGGATCACACTCCTCCTTACCAGGCTTCAGTCTTCTAACTTTTCCATACCCCAGGGGCCGAGTTGGTGGCATAGCTCTTGTTTCTTACCTTGAATCGTGATATATTTCCGTGAGCGTGCACGTCTCCTCTCCCTCTGCACCAGACATCGTTCGTTCTGGGTGTCTGTATGAATATTTCAATCTGTAGGAGTTCAGGAGAGCAGGGTATCACCTAGCAACAAGCATCCCACTCTCTGCCTTCTGCTTCTGTTTCACTTCTATTAACACACCTGCAAAAAAAAAAAAAAAAAAAAAAGAATTTGAAGCATTATTGAAGCATTAAGTTAATTTTCAGAAATAATTTTAAATAATTGAAGTATTTTTGTTATGATACCACGTCGGAGTGACATAGGTATGGGAGGGTGGAGTCACTCTTGAATAATCTTTAAGACAAATGACCGTCAAAGCCTACCAGAAACTCTGAGAACAAAATAAAAATAAACTTTATGATCACTGTAGGTTAGATAGTGGCAAAATGCATAGTGCTCTTTTTAGTCCTGTATGTAAAATACGTATTTAGTATGCATATGTATTTACACAACCTAGATGGGGTATGTTTTATCAAACTCTCTGGGCCCGCTGCTGAACGGGGTGGTGCCTTGGTGACGGGGATGCAGGGGAGGCAGAGTTACTAAATGTCCCCTTTGCTTCAGTCCTTAGTGCTAAGGCTGGTCCCCGTGAACTACAGAGCCCGGAGACAGGGGAGAAAACTGGGAGAGAGGAGGACTTTCCAGCGGTGCAGGAGGGTTGGGTTAGGGATTATTTAGGCAAACCGGGCACCCATAAATCTATGGGCCCGGATGGGATGCGCCCAAGGGTGCTGAGGGCACTGGCGGCGGTCATTGCTCAGCCGCTCTCCATCATCTCCCAGAGGTCATGGAGAGCAGGGGAGGTGCCTGGGACTGGAAGAAACCACCGTCCCGCCAGGCTTCAAAAAGGGCAAGAGGGAGGAGCCGGGAAGCTACAGGCCGGTCGGCCTCCCCTCGACCCTGGGAGGGTGTCCAGCTCCTCTGGGGCTTTTCGGCACTTCGAGGACCAGGGCACAGAATCGCGGCATCACCCGCGGAGCACATCTGTGCTGAGAAGGGTTTAGCGCTTCATCCTCACCCCGAAAGCGGCCCAGAATAGCCATGACTGAAGAGCTCAGACTCGTGCGCGTGGAATTTGTGGCAAGAAGGAAGGGCAACCCATAAGTTGCGCAAACACGAGTGGAGGTAGTGAGCAAATCCAGCTATTTATCATTACTGAAGCAGTAGCTTTTTCGCCGAGGGAAGGCCGTGGTACGAGATTTAACAATGGAACGCAAGCGCAGCTCTGGTTATCTAGATAGCTGTAAGTTAGCGGTTTAGAAGCACGTGCCCTTGCTTTCCTTATTGCCATAGTCACAGAAACCTAATCGGACCTCCAGCATCCCTGGGAAACACGAAGCTGAGCTGCTCGGCAGGAATGGGGCTTTGCAGACCTTTGCGGGGGAGTCACGAGGAAAAAATGTGGAAAAATGGGAACAATTTGCAAGGTTACAGGAGCTTTCCCTCTGATGGAGACTCCTTTGCCTCCTGTTGCATTCGACTGAAAGGAACTTGATGGCCGAGTCCTATCCAGGTTTGATAAACACAGGGCATAACCAACCCTGTCCCAGCTCTCCCATTTGTGGACATTGCATCAAAGAAGAGACTGCTAGAAACTCAGAGGTCCTTCCTCCAGTGTGCAATGCACTGGGGACGGGGAAAAACAAGTTGATAATGTCCAAGGCTTGCTGGCTTAGTGGTGTGCCAGGAGAAGTTGCTTCATAAAATGGAAATTTTGAAGCGGTCCAAGTTACACCAAGGGAGATTAAAGAGAAAAACAAAAAAAAACGAGAGGGATGCTCCGAGATGCATCAAAGACAGGGCAAGTAGTCAAGAGTAGTTAGAGCACAGTAAGCATACGGTATTTAGTTACGTTTAGTGAGGTCCGTGTTTCTCAGGATTTTGCAACCTTTTATGATTCATATGAATATTAATTTGAAGCCTAAGTTTATTTTATTTCTAAGAAAATATTAAAGGTTAATAATAAAAAATATAAGTGCGTGGTGTTTCATCAAGTTAATATTAGCACAGTATATGAATGTTTATTAATTTTACATTCCAGCTGGACTCTCCTGCCTTGTTTTCAGAGTGAAAGTTTGCTGAGTTTATTGAAACCCATTAGCCATGTTATCGTATATACATGCTCAGTGAAATACTGGGTTGTGGTTTGAAAATGGGCAGGTGATGCTCTGTTGCTGTTTTAAGGACTGCCTTATTTTGAATGGTATAAAAACAATGGCAGATTCTTTATAATAGCTCCCTGACAAAAGATTTAGATTCTTGAAATCATGTTTACATCATTAAAAGTAGTATTTGCAGAATTTTACATCATATGCAAGTAGAATTTGCTTCTGGATATATCTGTATATTCTGACAAGTGGTTTAAGACATACTGTAAGTTATTTAAATTTTGAAAATTCTAGTCTTTTATTTTTCTGAGGCTTTAAAGAAAGTTAAAATGTTGGATTTGTATTTTCTTAAATATGAAGAAACCCCACCCCTCCCCCGTGTGTAATACTGTGTTTAAATCTCTGTGTTTTGTAGCCATTTTTATTTTATTTGATGAATTTATATGGACTCAAAAATAATAATACATACATGGCAAACCTCTCATGAAATACATACTCAAATTTTGTAACAGCCTTCGGTTATTATCTGTGCCTGGAATAACAACTGAGTTCTGATAAATGTTTTTGCTTTTTAATGCAGCTATTGTGCAGATCTTGCACAATATTTCTGGGAAACACATTTTGAAATACTATTAAAGGCTTTTTACACTCTCTAACTGCTGTAAAGTCTACCTGTAGAATCAGCATCTAAATAAAGCAGTTGGGATTTAGTAAACTTAATAACAGGTCAGAAATTTAAGTGCCTGAAAGAATTGACTAAAATCATTAATTTTCAGAAAATGTAAGGCTTTTTTTCCAGTATGTTTTTATTTGGCATATTCATCCAGTTTTATTTAAAATGCTTGTAAACTTACTGTACTTCTAACCTCTTTCACTGTAGAACAGACTTGTATGTTTGTGTTTATATGAAAGGTAGCGCATGAGAAATTAATAAAAACCTAAGAAAATGCATCAAGTAAGTGCCAGGTTTTCAGCTCTCTCAAAATTACTAAATTATTTCATCTTTTCTTTTCAGGATTGCAGTGGCTTGAGGAATGAATGGATGACTGAATATTCATATGAAGAGGAAAGCCATAAAAGTTGGTTGACATTTTTACAATGATATGCATTATAAATATTACTGCTATTATCAAAAATTTATATTGCATTACAAAACATAGTAGATGAAATAACCAGTCTGAATTTCACATGCTCTACTGTCTTTCAGGCAAGAGATTGCTATATACGTAGTTTAGCAGAACAGTTTCTGACTTAAAGAAAAAAGACAGACAGATCTGAATGTTCAAAGGAGAGCACAGCAGATTAAGAAAAGAGGTAACTCCATTGAAGTCAGGCGTTTAAAGGAGCAGACACACCAAGGTGTTTATTGTTCTTCTGTGCAAGGATGAAGGGAGAGTTAGGCAGGAGATGTCTCCCATTGCAGCTACTGGTCATGCAGCTTAATACATTTGAATGTCACTCAGATACCTCCCTGGCAGATGCTCCTTAGGAAATCCAATAGAATATGATATATTAGTTAGCATTAGTAAGCATATATTAGTATCTTGGTGCCTTGTTTTCTTATCATGAAGTAATGGCTGGTCCAGCAGGAGGCATTTTCTGCACTAGGTTAAAAAAAAAAAAAAAAAAAAAAAAAAAGAAGCTTTTAGTGTACCACAGTGGTTTACTGACTTCACTGTTGTGCTTTTTAAAATGATAAAAATGACTAGACCTTGACATCTGTTGACAAGTTAGTGACTGTGAACTGTAGACTTTGGCTGGGATGCTGTGTTAACCAGTGCCTGGACTATGTCTGTGGGTTTGCCCCAGTGCAAGTGAATTGTAATGGGGAACACCGTGCACAGTAAGAACGTGATGCAGAGAGGCAATCCAGCTAAACAAGGCATCCTGGGAACTCTGCTGGTGACTGTCAGGTGGGGTCATGTTATGATGGAAAATTTTTTTAATGTAAAGCTTTCTTCATTCTCTGAATCCCTGTCAAGGATGGGAACAATCAAAGAACCAGCCACCAAAATTTTCCAAAAGTGCAGTGTTACTTAACATCGAATTTTTAATTTGGTAGTTCTGCTCATTATAGCAAGCTAATTTAGAAAGGCAAAGATTCTTACTTATCTCAGTGATAATTTGGTTACATGGAGTAGATCAAAAACTTAAATTTTACTGCAAGCTAGTGTAGTAGATGCTGAAAAGTTTATTATAATTGCTTCTCGGGTTAGGCTTCTTTGTGTTTTTATAACAGATAGTAGATAAGCTGATCTTGGATACTGTGTGATTCACAGGGAGCTTAAGAATTGAAGGATCTTATCAATGATCATACGTCATTGAATCCCATCTCCTGAAATAACAGCCAGCAAAACAGAATTTGCTTCAGAAGAATCTATAGAACATCTGCTTTATATACTCCACAGGTCCCAGAAAACACCTCAAACATCCAGAAGCCAAATTTAAGTCCAGAGAGAGACAGCAATGGATACAATTCCTTTCCAGGATCAGGGACCCCCCTGCCTGCCAGATGGGAACAAGCAGTTGCTGCCTGCTGAAACCAGCACCAAGTCCTAAGTAATTTTCCTCTTGCTGGGTTGCTGACTTGTTCGTGGCTGCTGTCCGTACTGATGTATGGAACTTTGGAACGTAAGGAAAAAATTCTTGACAGTGAGGGTGACAGAGCCCTAGAAGAGGCTGCCCAGAGAGGCTGTGGAGGCTCCTTCTCTGGAGACCTTCCCAACCCGCCTGGCTGCCACCCTGTGCCCCGTGCTCTGGGTGTCCCTGCTGGAGCAGGGGGGTTGGACTAGGTGATCTCTAGAGGTCCCTTCCAACCTTAAGGATTCTGTGATTCTATGATTCTATGTCCCATAGCTTGGGGTGGGCTCACTTCATGCTTCACACTTCCCTGCTCCAAGACCTTGGCCAGAAATAGCAGAATGGCAGAGGAAGGAATCCCGTCTATACTCTGCTTGCATGTTTCAGAATTGCAGTGGGAAAATTCTGCACAGATGGACTGAGGGGGCCTCTTTACTGGCAGAAAGCTTAAGAGAGAGGGCAAAGACCAAGACTTAGCTGTAACGTATCCCTGGATATGAGTGGGGTACAGTGTGCCCCTCATGCTGCCTCCAAAACAGCACAACGCGGAGCAGTGCTACCACAGCATGGTAGCAGCTTGAACTGAAATATTTGAGGAGCAACTGGGTCACACTAGGAGACTGCAGCAGGTATTTGGCTTGGGAAGTGACACTGGAGCAGAAAGCACCAAGGGTTTCTCAGATCCTCGCAAGGCACCAGTGTGTCTGGAGTTAAGTCCCAAGGAGCGAGGGCTCTCAGAGCGCGTGCACTCAAAAGACTTCTTGACTAACCTGGCCTTTTTCCAAGCTTCTTGGAAAGGTCTTCCAAGACCTTAGTTGTTCTAAGGTCTTCCAAGACCTTAGTTGTACCAGAGATGCAGCACTACTACTTCTGTATCTCTGTTCTTAGGTCTGCTTTTTTGATTCGATACAGAGTGATGGCAGAAGGAAGGAAGAGCAAGGGAGCTACAGTTTCATTCCAAACTACAGTTCCACTCTTGACTGTTTTTCTGATGCCATTTCACAGTGATCACAGGGAAGCAAAGTATGGGCAGCTAAGGAAAAGGGATACTGCAAATGTAGGTCTGTGAGTCCAGCTGTTACTCGTCTACTTTTAGATCAGAAAGGCACCACATTTAAATCATCTAATCAAACAGTAGCAACAGAAAAGTAGTTATGGCAGGAATTCAAAATTGGAGACTTAAAATTGCTTTTCTGGGAAGACTGATTTCAGAAAACTTAAGCAATAGAGGTGAAGAGGGCTCTTCTGTGGTCACTTTTAAAATCAGAGGAGAAAGTTCTGGTTCCAGTAAGAAAGGGAGTAGATTTTACCCATTATCTGACATCAGCTTTTCACTTTAAACGTTAGAACTAAGAAGATGCTGCTCTTCTAATCAGATTTTAAAAGCTACAATATTTCCATTATTTGAAACACGAATATGTTGATATATCATTAGCGGTGTAATCAACTTGTGACGCATCATGTGTGTCCTGTATTGGTGATATACTTCAGCCTTTTGTTGGTCTTCCTCAGTCTATGTCATATTACATATAAATTTAATTTTATTTGTAAATGGCACCTAAAAACACATGCAGCTATTAAAGGAAATACGTTGTGTTTCATAAAATGAGGTCAGATGAACCTGTCCCAGAAAAATAACAAATGTGAGATAAACCCAATCACCTACGTGGATACTGAATGCATGTAGCCTACAACGGGTATAAGTTTTCGTGCATAACAGAGATTGCATCCAGAGATTCAGTTCCTTATTCAGTCTGACATCTAAGGTTTACATTTTGCAGTGTATAATGACTGAATGCAGATTTATGAAGAAGAGATACCAATGTTGAAGCCGATAAGGAAACTGGTGGCTGACAGGGAGGAACCACAGCTCAAATGCTCCTGGGGAACACAAAGTCTAGGACACCCATACAAGAAGGATGTTGCCAAACTGGGATAAATACAAATGATTATGTGGTCGTGGGGATGACAGGGCCAGATGTTTTCTGGAGGGGCACTGGGAAAGGGTGAGAGGCCATGGAGACAAGTTGGACCATGTTCAACGTCCAATTCTGACTGGACGTTAAGAAAACATCCTTCGTGCTGGGAATGGCCGCGCACCAGAACAGGTTGCCCATAAGCGCCATGGCATCTCTCTTCCCAAGGGCCTTGTGGAATCCTTCCTGGCGGAGATGCCCCAGACTCGTTTGTCTAGGCAAACCCCTGGGCAGTGTGCTGTAACTCTGGAGCTAGCCCCATTCTGGGTAAGAAGAAAGAAAAAAAGCTGGCCTTTGAGGCCCCTTCTCATCTACATTTTTCTATAATTTCACATTTCAAAGAAAGCAGAAATGATAAGACACAAATGGTTAACTTTTTAACGGACCTAAGGGTGTATCTGCTAGCACTGGGGTGATACATTGGATTACTGTCATACACTCTTCCCCTCTGAATTCGCAAATACAGTTTTCCTAGAAAGGAAGTGACTGCTCTAAATGATCTTTCACATCTAACATTATCCAGTGGCTTCTTGGAGTGCATTTATGAATAAAAACATCAACAAGATAGAATATATTAATCTCCAGAGATTTATCTAGCACTGGCCATCAGTCCATCCGTTTGTCACGTCTTTTTCGGTTTAGATTACTCTAAGGCAAAGAGGCTGCAGTTTGGTGCTTTGTCTCGATGATTATAAATATCTTGGATTATGATTATAAATATCTTGCATAAAGCAGCGTAACAAATGACCACTTAAAAATGACGGATGGCTCAATTCAGCAGGGCGCAGAGACGACGAAGCCCTTTGATTTCACACGCTGTCTAGCATTTATCAAGATCAGTCCATTAACAGTCCATTGGTGATAGGTATTTAATGAGTATTTACAGTATGAATAAATAGCAGCCAGTTTGTTATCTGGAGGCCACTCATATTCATAGGACAGATCTTTCCCTTGCAATCACTTCAAAATACCCCATTTATCCTGAAATTGTGGCGTAGGAGAAGTTTGTTTGTTTCCCAAGCCCTATCTCCAGTGAAGATGAGAGTAGCAGGGATTTTCTTCCTTTTCCTGTCCCACATCAGGGTCACCTGCTGCATCCTGTGCTGTCCCTCGCACGCGTTTGAACACGTTCGAACCGATTCCTTTTCCCTTTGCTGCTATAAAATTAATAAGTGATTTCTGGGAAGGCCTCCGCGTTCCTGTTAGCCTGTCTTGCTAGTAGCAGCACAGAATCATTCTACAACTTTCCGGATTTATGCTGTGCCGTGGCTCTCGAGCCTAAGTGGTTTCGTGTGTGCGGGTCCCAGCTCTTGGCTCCCATCCACTCATTTCCCAGCTATTTTGGCGTGTTCAGGCAGCGCTCCTCGGCAGCTGGCTTGGGGCGGGCATCCAAAGCACACAAACGTACATACCCGTAAAAACAGCTCATCAGAGCTACGGCCTCAATGTATTTGGTGTTTGCCTTGTGACCTGACCTTGTTTAGAGCAGGCTGGATTATAATTTTGAGGCTTTTGCCCTTTTATTTCACATCCTCCCCCCAGCCTGTCCCAGTGTGGAACAGGGGGCAAGTGTCCACAGAAAATCACAATGGTTGCTTTTAAGGTTCTTACCTCAGAAAGAAAATATGTGTGTAAAAGTGTGACTTCAGAAGAATGAAAAGTAGTGGTTGAACATGGCTGTAGTCCTCCTGCACCCTCAAACTTCAGAAAGCCAATTAAAGTAGGCACGAAGATGGGATAACCTTTCCCTGCCAAAGCTTTGTCTGCTGTGAAAGCTTCCTGCTTTGGTTTCAGATAAATTGAAAACATTGTATTTTCAAGTCGGGAGCACAGAACTGCATGGGAGAGTTTCCCAGGAGTCGGGAGAAGTGTCTGTGGCTCTGTGTGCCATGATGGGTTTGTGTCCCCATCCCAGCTCGGCGGGGTTTAGCTGCACTGACTGCACAGCGGTTCTTGGATTCAATTGCTATTTATTGAACGGTGTTTTGAAACAGTAGAAATTGAGATTTGCCTAAAAAGCAGGGTGGCAAAATGCACGGGCGATGGTGTGTAGGACAGGGCCAGCTTCGTAGTGGATCTCTCAGAAATTGGATTACTCTGGAACTGACAAAATGTGACCAAAGTGTGAAAAACTTAGAATATCTGAGTTTTCAATTCCAGTGCTTGTGCTAGAATTACTAAATACCATTGTAAACTAAAGGCAGGTTTTGCTGCTGTTGGGATCTGGATCACTACTTCTCGAACTGCTTTTGATAATGAGTCTGATCAGCAAAATCATGGATGTATGTGAAAGTTATGGTTAAGGGGCTGCTTTGGCACATGCTGAAATATCTCTGCACTGTAGAGCGTCTTTTAAACTACTTCTGAAATTAATAGGTATCTCCTGTCTTAGGTAGCGAATGCGATGGCATTTAGCATTAAAGTTACTTGTTATTTGTATTGCTTATTGCTAATGATTGTTAGACTTGGTTCGTGATTACTTAACATCTCGATAAACCTCTGAGCTTAAATTCTTTCTGTGATTAATGTACTCCTGTAACTGTGTGTTTTAGTTTTTCGTTTTTGTTTTAATTCATTTGGGAGGTAAAACCCCAAAGCAAACCCTAACCACCTTGCAAACCTTTGCCACAACTGAGAACAGGATTAACAAAAACCAACCCGTGAATCTAAAATGCCGACCTGTGAATCTAAAATGACCAATTGGTTTATAGTGCAGACACGGGCAACCTTAGTTCCAATTTTCCAGGACGTGGAAGTGCTTTGAAATGCTAAGTTAATGTCCCCGTGCTGGGCACGGGAGGGGAGATGCCCTGCAAACACGAAGTTCCTGCCTCGGAGACAGCTGTTGCCTTCTGCAGGCCCTGGAAGGCCCTCTCGTAGACCATATAAAATAGATATTGGGCAGTGCTGGGATTTGTCGTGAGCATTTCCTTAGCTCTGGCTGCTGCTGCGTTTGCTACCTGAGGGCTGTCCGGCCTCGGCAGAAGCCGCCGTGTCTGCCTTGCTGGATGTGGCTGCTGCGGGCTGAGTGGTGCCCGTTATTATTGTAAGCCCATTGTTATTGTGTTACAGTTGCTTTCAGATCGAAGTGGAAATATGGGAAATAACCGGAGGCCTACTGATATGATTTTTTTCCTGTTTAGAAACAGAGGGTGTGCATGGCACGTTGTGGCTTCTGGCGTGTGCAGGTGTTGGAGGACACCAGCTGAGTGGGACTAGTTAAGCCGGGACGGGTTTGTCCACGCCTCAGGAACGCCTGGAGCAGTCAAGCCCCCAAAGCATACGTGGGTTTTGTTTTGGCGGAGACCAGCTGGAGCCGTCAAAGCAGAGCTGGAAAGCGAGCTGAGGGGCTCGGTTACCTGCGGAGGTTCCTGCTGGATAAAACCCAGTGGGAGATCTGCTCCTGACGTGTTCCTGACCTCCTCCAGTTTCTCCGACCGAGGCCAAAGTAACCTCCTGAAATACGTGTGGTGTGGACACTGGAGCTGCACCAAAACCGTCTCAGAGAGCAGATCCCGGCTGTGGTGCCATACTGCGTGTGGGTGCAGGCACAGCCTCCTAGACCGCAGCGGCCACGGCCAGGGAGCCCCAGCGGCGGCCACGGCCAGGGAGCCCCAGCGGCACCCCCGCCGGGGCTGCTCTCAGTGCTGACACTAATTCCGGTAGCGGCGGAACTTGGACCGCTCCGCAGGGAGAGGCGCCAGGCGTGTCGTTTCTGAGCTGCTGGACAAGGCCGTTTTGAGACGCGTGGTTTCGGAAGCGCGACACGAGTTTTCGGAGTACTCAATGGGGAAAAAGTGTTTAAATTCATATTCTCAGGTTTGTCATGTTTCAGAGAAGTTGGATGCAGTTCGATTCTGTTGGGCAGTGTCCATCATGGAAAATAAGCTTGAAGCAGGGATTTTGAGGGCCTATTTCTTCTGCTTGTTTCCTAATGAAACAACTTCCCCTTTCTGGTCGTTCATCATCAGGATTTAAGTGCCTTCATGAAAATAAGGGTACTTTACTGTGGGAGTTTTCACTCTCGGTGTCATGAAGCAGCTCAGCTAACCGCACTTTAGAGTTAATCTTCACTTCTCAATGAGAAGGAAAGAAATACGGCTCTTGCTCAGCTCAGCAGCGCTGATTAAGATACCTTGAACCAGAGATTGAAATACTACATTTACTGTTTTCCTACATATCCGGCAATAAACACTTAGTGCTAGAAATAACTGCATTTGGATTTTAGTATTTTTGACATGACTCAGAGAGACTAATACCATACAGTTGCAGTTTGTCTGCTCTTTTGAAGGCACAGAATAATGTACTGGAAGTCAATAGCTAACATGTAAGAAGGCAGCTATTTTAATACTGTTATCCGCTGCTAACAGGTCTGAATAATCATTGTGCTAGGTACTGTATTTCATACACCAATAACATGTGTTTTAATGAGAAAATAGGCTCCTAGCATTAATCTAAATCCTGACCCATCCATAAACTTCCCACCCTGCACTTCATGCATTCTCCTGGTCACCCGTTAAGCCTTTCTTGTTCACAGGTTCAGTGTTGAGTCATGAAAGGGCAAGTTCTTTGCTTTGAGGCTTTCACCTTCTCTTGAACTTTGCTATTTATTTGGCGTTTTTTGTTGTTTCGGTTTAATTTGTCGGTAACCCCCTACAGCTGTGACTGCTGCTGTCATCTGCCGTGTTCATCTGGACGGAGCCCACCTGGAAGCAAAAGCCTTAGGTTTCTATCAAAGGGTCCCAGGCAGTGGATTTCTGCCTCAATTCTTAAGGTTTCAGTATTAGCATTAGCAAACAACATCAGAAAGGATACTGGCCTAAAAATAGAGAGATTCAAAACAATTCCCAAGTTTTTTTTCCTGTGCTTTCTTATTTTCCCATGATTTAGGAGAGAGCATGCACCCCTCGAAACCAAACATTAGGAGCTGAATCTGAATTAAATTTAAAACTGTATGGGCTTGGGCTTTCATGGTTTTTCTTTAAAGAGCGATGATAGTGAGAATCTCTCCTGCAGATTGGGAAATAAGGAGTTTCTCTTGGTCTTAGGAAAATGAAAATTAACTTAGATATGTGGGTAGTCCTATTAAGTGCAGTGGAACCGAGATGATGTTTGCTGAACTGCTCTTTGGAGATTTACATAATGGATGAGATACAGGAGCTCCAGGCTGCATGACAGCGGAGTTTATTTTATCGCAGAATGTAGAACAAGTGAATTGCCTTAATAACATGATCTCTGCAGAAGGCAAAGATAATCTTTTTTTTATACGCAAAAGAGCGTCTGAGAGTACGTATAATCCTGGCTATTCATGTACAAGGAGTCAAACTTCTTTTGAATAAGGTGAATCCTTTTAACTATCTCACTGGCTTTTTCAGTGCTTTGAGAGCTCTTTGAGGACTAAAAGCAACATGCAGCTCTGTGCAAATATGACTTTTACACAATAAAAGTACACTATCTCCTGACAATTCAAGGCTTGATAAAATAAGCCTTACAAGAGGCTGGGTAATTGTCTTAGGTGCTAGATGTTTAACTGTATGGAAAGCATTTATAAAGTATGCTCACCTGGTATTTATTTCTGTAGTAGTAATAATAGAAATCTCAAAGGTGTATTTCGCCTGGTTAATTTCTAAGTGGGTGGATGACAGCAGGAAGTTTTTACATTAACGTTTAATAGGATTTATTGAGACCAGTTCATGCACTTTGGTTGGTGTGATTTGTTTTGTTTTCCATCATCTGTTGATGATCCCTTTTCAGCATGGAAAATGGACAAAGAGCACAGGAAAAATAGAACAGATAAATGTCGATGGTAATAGTAATACCCAGCTCCTGTTGTGTGCTTATCAACAGAGTATGTGGCCTCCAGCAAGAGTTTGGCTATTACTTTACTCTGAATATAAATGTGCCATTATTCTTTGATCTGTAGCAACAGTTTGTTATGATCAAGGCTACTTACCACATTTGCCTGAAGGAAAAGATTTACTACTGGATATAGCAGGTTTCCCAAACAGAGAATGATGTCTGTAGTTTCTGCTTTCCAAGAGCTAGATGCAGCTTGCGAATATCTTTGTATTAGTCTGATGACAACTGCGGCTTCTTTTAGGTGAACCTGATGGGTGAGTACTGATGACCCAGTACTACCCAGAAACATGTACATCTATTTGCCTGACAAGAAACCAGTTCCTCTCAGTAGGAATCACTGAAAAAAGAGGCAATTTCCTGAGCGTAGGGTTAGTTTCTGCTTTTGTTGGTGAAAAACTTTAGCATATTTTCAGTGGTGATTTGTCAATTGATGTACGAAATAGCTTATGGTCTGCTATTAATTCCAGGATTCAGACTGGGATTAGTTCTGCCAAATTTACTTCCTGCTAATGGAAATTGTTTATTAGTTGAAGTATGAAGTTGGATTTTTTTTTTTTTTTTCCACTGGACTTTCTGGTTTTGGCAGGGTTTCTAGTAAACCAATTATTTCTGTGTATGTGTTTTGTCATAAGTTTTTATCAGTAGTGGTTACTTCAGTATGGGAGGGGAGACACCAAAACAATAACTCATCTGTTTGTATTTGCTGGGATCCATCCCATGGTACAGAGTAATCTTGTGGGATCGAAGACCATGGAATGTTTTATAATGACAAGCTGGATTGTTTTTGTCAGAAAAAAAAAAAAGAAAAAAAAAGTGTTTTAAAACACTGAAATTGTTCCATTGCTATGGTTCAAAATTCTCCCAAGTGGGGATCTCCAGAGTAAATAAATGAAAGATCGCACCAGGCATCTGTGACTTAAAATGTCTTCAGCTGTTCCCAAAACAACTCTAAAAGTCATCATAAGATATGAGCAAGGCAAGAGAGGAAAAGTTTCTTTTGCGAAAACTTAAGGAACTTCCAGACCTTCCAGTACCCTACATAATTATTTAGTGCAACAGCTTAAAGGCACCAGGAGGGATCCTAGAAGGCAGCAACCCTGTGGTTGTGACAGATTCCACAAGACCTGGTTTTCACTACCTTGCCCTTCTTTACGAAGTGCAAGTGTGCAAAGCAATATGTTTGTGTGAGAGAGAATTCTTGCGTTTCTAATCCAGGCACAGCTGATTTGAAAGCATGCACCTATATGCTGTCTGGTCATTTGGGGGAAAAAATAAGAGGTTTTTCTTTTGTGGTTGAGATACATTGCATTTAGTAAGGAACCAAAGTGTTGGCTAATTGTTGTTCCTGAATTGCTGCTTATTTAGATAAAATTCCTAAAGGCTTAATTTTCAAAATGTTACCACAGTCACAAATATTTTAAAGGGGAAGAGACTGAACATCTGCTTCTCACTGGGTAATACTGGCTCCTTTACATCTCCCTGAGATCCCATCTCACGAGTGCTTACTCACTTAAAATGATGTACTATTTTCCTCTAGTTAGGAGTGAATCTGGACATTTTAATTATGAATCACCTTGAACTAATTAGAGGCTTTGGGAAGTCCCAGGTAGCCGATCTGTTACAAGATTGAATCCTGCATCACTGCCAGTTACTAACTTCTTGGAAACCATTTGACGTGATGAGTGTGCACAACTGCATGATTACAATAAGTATTATCCAGACAACACCCGTATCTGACCTTAGAACAGTTACATGGTAGCTGATGGTGACAAAAATACAAAAGATTACTTGCTAACCTGTTTTAGAAGATCTGCGTTGCCTGCACAGGATTTTGCAAATCTTGATAATTAGATATAGTCATAATAGTATTAGCAATGATCTCTTGAATTAATCTAGTAGCTCCTCAGAATTGATCAACTGTGTAATTTTCTTCAGTTTTAGCACATTCAGGTTATTCGCTAATTTAGTGATTAAAATAGTAAACCTAATCCATTGAACCAGCAAGCATTTTTTCCAGCTTGAAATGAAATTCAGATCCCTGCTTCTTCTTCTCAAACAAATCATCACTCAGGCAATGTGATGATTTTGCCTGCTTAAAAACAGAAGAAAAAAAAAGCTTGAATTCTATTTCAAAGACTCTTTTAAACTTAGCAATAAATGATGATAGTCAAACTTTCACAATTTTCTCTTCATAGTGGGTAATTTATTAATCCTGTCACAGAACCAACAAGTAGAATTACACTACTTTTTCAATAATTCTGGAAAGACAAAATTTATCGTGTCTTCAGACAGTGTAAAATATGCATCTGCATACATAATGCATACACATACAAGCAAAAGTTCTGAAGTTTGATAGAGGCTCTGTGTTGGTTGCTCCGAGCAAGGGGATGGATGCTTCAAGAAACAGCACCAACAGTGACGCAGCTTTGGTTTTCTCATCACAAAAAAATAAGAGATGTCTCTCGTGTATGCACGTGCTTTGGGTAGCTGATACAAGTGTTTTAAGACAAAGTCTTATGAGGAGCGATTTTTCAGAAAAGCTTTATTTTCCAGAAAGAGGTACCTTTGAAGCTTGTGAACCAGTGGTTTGGTGTGAGCTTTCAACATGGGAAGCGCTGGTGTGAATCATCTATGTTGACTGAGGGAATTACTGTTCAGATTTGTGTCCAGCATCACTCAGTGTCTGATCAGCACTGCTGTTGAAACCGCTGTGGCTGTGATATTAGCGGTTAGAATATTTTAATAATGCTTATTGAATTCCACCATCCGGAATGATGATGGAGACAGTTTGTCACGTTATTAATGTTAGCAGTCCAAATCACTTGAGAAAGACACAGTACACATTTCAGTACACATAACACTCTGTGCAGAAATCACTGTTTAAAAATATTAGCATCTTAAGCCATCCAGATCTTGTGGTGCAAAGTAAATCTAATAAAAGCATTTTACTCTATTTGAGGCATAGCAAGTGTGGACAGGAAATCGTTTCCATTATTTTACACAGTATAACTAAGCCACATGTTGGGAATAAGTATGTGATTTATACAGGCACAATTTCCTATTATGTCCTAATGAGAAACGTTAAATATATTAGTATGACTCAGTGCTTGACACACACAATAAGGACTATGCATGATGCCAAACAACCAATTATCTCAGCGCATTATTTCTTGAAAGCCTTGACATGGGTAAGGTCACTATACATTTTTAATGGGAATGTGATGCTAGGTTGTAAAAAGATAACACAAATAACAATACTTTGTTGGATCTTCCTGCTGTGCAGTGTATAATCAGGTGCACTGACTTAAAGACCACTAATGAGGATTTAAAGACACAGCAGGGGCACATCTAGCAGTCATGCTCTATTCTAGCAAGTGCATTTACCCAGCGCCCCTCTGAAGCAGGCTGGAGTTCAACAGCAGGTACAGATGTATAATTTACCGTATGGCTTGGGGTAACATTTCTCCTGTATTTCCGTGAGAATAGTGATTCAGAGCGTTCTGGTGCTTTGCCAGGCACTATCATTCTGCCGTGAGTTGTACAGCTTGCACGGGGTCAGCCAGGAGCGGTGGTGCACGGACACGGAGAGGCCGTGTCACGGCGTTCGCAGTGACGAGTAATGGCTGGCAGAGACAAAGGCGCCGGGCTCTCCAGCTTTCCAAAGGGATCATTTGAGGTCCATGCGGGGCTGTAGGTGCTGTGTGGTGACAGTCTCGTTCATCTCAGCAATAATTTGTGGGGAGTGAATTGCTGGAGAAAGACAGAATTGCCTTATTTTAGCCAGTGGCTCTCATTTGTACCGGGTGCTACACAGAAGAATGCAAAGGATCCTTAAGAGCAGTTTCTCTCTATTTTTTTCACTCTTGCATGTGAATCTTGATTCAGGCATCCAGTGGCTTACTGAAATCCAGCTGATTTCATGCTGTTGGCATGTATTACACGTAAAAAAAAGTGTAAGAGCACAAATATGCCCACTTTCTGTCAGATCCCAGGACCATCTATTTTGCCCGCGTTCTCTAACAGCAACCAGTGACAGGTGGGTGCTGAGGGAGAGGGCGCAGCAAAGTGCGCGCCACGGTACTGCCCTCGGGCATCTTCCAAGTGTTCAGGAAATCTAGGGCACGCGTGTATGTGCCACCTCAGGTCGAGAAAGCACTTCTGGGCTTAGCAGCTCTGCTAGTGGCAAGTGCAGTTGCCATTTCCAGCTCACAAGACAAGCACGCTTGGCAGCTTGGCAGGAGGCTGCTCTGTGGAAGTGGGCACCTGCATGGGCCCGATGCGGATACAGCGGGACACGCAGGCCGGGAGAGGCTAAAAGCAAATGAGCATTGAAACCCTGCTCAGGCAGGCAGGGATGGTTTGAGGAAAGCCCAAACTTAGCTGGCGTTCAGGTGTGTTAAAAGGGTCTGAGGTTGGGTGACAGCAAATGCAGACATGGAGGAGGCACTCAGTGCCTTCTGGGTCTTACCCTCCACGGGCAAGACCTCTCACGGGCTTCGGTGCTTGAAGACTGGGGGTAAGAAGAAAAACGCCGGCACCTGCAGAGGAAAATCCAGTCAGGATTCAACACACGCAAGTCCACGGGGCCCTGCTGGTCGATGTTCTTTTAGCACCATTCTCTGAAGTGTTTGAAAAGTCACGGGGACTGTGGGAGATCAGCAGATGTCACCCTGATCTTAACAGAAGTCCAAAAGGGTGATCTGGGGAATGGTCAGCCTCCCTTCAGTCCTTGGCAAAATCATGGAGTGAATCCTTAGGGAAGACTCTTCCGTGCCCATGAAGGAGGTGCCTGGGAACAGTCTGCATGGATTCACTGTGGGCAAATCGTGCCTGGCGCACGTGATGGCCATCTACGGCAAAATGACTAGAACTGGGGAGGAGGAGACAGAGGTGGCGATTTACCTCAACTTCAGCAAGCCTCTCCCCACCGTCCCCCACCACAGACGGTTCCAAGTTAGGATGTTTTCATCTGGAAGGGGGCACAGCCAGAGGGGCAAAAAAAGAGTTGGGTGATGGGGCTCAGAGGGTTTCACAAGCAAGAGGGATAGGTAGTAACTTACGGGCGGGGGCCTGTCCTGGGACCTGTCCTGTTCGACACGGCCGTCACCTGCGGCAAGTTGGGCAGAGGGCTGGGAGCGCTGGCCCTGTGAGGAGGTGCTGGGAGATGGGCACTGGACAAGGGGGGGCTGTTGGGGGCCCTCCCAGCAGCGCCAGGGCCTGCAGGGAGCTGAGCAAGGAGACGGGGCCAGGCTCATCGCGGTGCTTGAGGCCGTGCCCATACGGGGAAGGAAGGGAGGTTCAGACTGAGTGTGAGGCAAATCCTTTTCCCTGGTGAGGACAGTGAGGCAGGAGCAGGTTGTCCAGAGACACTCCAACGGTGGAAATTTCCAAGACCCAGCTAGACAAAGCTCAGAGCTGTGCGGTCTGACCCCAGGTTTGGCCTTGCGTGGAGCAGCAGGTTGGACTGGAGACCTCCTGAGATCCCTTCCTGCCCGAGTTATCCAGTGATCCTAAGAAAACATTGTCGGTCATGGTCATCATCGTTCCCCAAATTGGCCATGCTACAGGGGGTTTCATGCTCTAAATTGACAGTTTATAAAAGAATTAACATATTTATCTCCTCCTTCCTCCAGATACACTCTTGTGTATTTGGAATCCTGTATATAATCCTATAAAGATAATCCTAATAATCCTAAATTTATTATATGTTCCCCATTCTATGTTCTTGTTATCTATATGCAGAAAATTTGATAACTGTGGATTTTGAGGAGGATATACTGAAGGTTCAAGTATCTGGTACTATAATACTGTATATATTACTCATACATGTTTATTTTTTTTCTGGTATTTTTCAGTCATTTTGATGACTACACCCATATTTACTTAAACTACTCTTAAAATTATGTAGTGATACACAGGCAATACATTTTTTCAAATATGCAGCTTCTCTTAGAATCCATGGGAAATGCATGTTGTCATCATGGGAAACTTGTTAATTATAAACTGTTAACTGTAATTTGGAATTACCTTCAGACTGGACCCTAATTCTACAATAATTTATGCCACGTGGAATTTAATTTGACTACGTTCTGTTCTCCCATATAAGCATTTGGGATGTTGTGTCTTGGGTAAGAATATACATCATGTAAGCAATCATGACCAATAATCCTGACTTTCCAGAAGCTGCTGTTAGCAGCCTGCAAGCAATACATTATTTTTATATGTTTTTTTTCCAAGCATATGGCAGATACCTGCGTATTCCTGCTTTCTCAAATTGGAGTGCTTTGTAATTCGTTCACTGACAGAACCAGTGACACGATGTATTTTTTTCTACAGTAATGAATGCTAGTTGCCTAGTTTTTGTATTAATATTTCCTGAACCTGCACTGAAGTCAGTGGGAAAACTTGTAATTGATACTGCTGATACTAAACAAAAAGGAGCGGAGGTCAGGGCAGGAAGGTGAACTTTTGTGGTTTGGGAGTTTCACCAGAGCATACACCCGCTCTTCTGAAATGTCCAAATAAGCAGCTTATTTCCTCTACAACAAGAGGAGTATAGAAACAATTACATTACTTCCACGTACACGTAAGGTAGTGTGCAAAAGGTTCAGTAGAAAGTCATGAAATAATGGCATATAATCTGACTTTCTCTTCTGAGCGTGCAGTCATTCAGCTTTTTTTAATTATTCCCTTGTTATTTTGGCGTATGCAGGAACCAAGCACTATTTACGTTCATTTTTGCAAATACTGGCAGCAGAACAAATCCACGTTACCGCCCTTGTTTTGCTCCGGTGGGGCTGCTGGGCCGAAGGCTGTGGTTAGAGCCCTTCCTGGCAGATGGAGCAGCACCGTTGAAAGAATATTTTCAGCTTCACCGTTTAGGACTTGTCATATCTCTGACTTTGCGCTTGAGCCGGGGCAGACTTCTGAGGTCCTGTGAGAAGGAGCTCTGCTTTCCGCAGGCGGGCCCGGCAGCACGTGGCGCTCTGCGGCGGGGCCGCCTGCGCGCAGGTTCTCCTCTTCTCACGCCTGGAGGAAATTTGCTCCCTCTTTGATCCTCCGTACCTGGCAGTTCAGCTGGCTGACCTGGAGAGAAGCAGCTAGGTTTTGTGAACGTGACGAATACTGCTCTGCCTTTGATAAGTAGATTTTTTTTTTTTTTTTTTCAAAAATTAACTGTGGACAAAAATAAAACCTGAAATAAGAGTAAGGCTTAAATGAACACTCTTTTTTGTGACCCAGCAAGAGAAAGCTGTCTTGTCCTGCTGTATTTTTTTATTTCTATTTATACTTCGGAGCTGTCAGATGAGTTAGAAATCACTTCTGTTAGCTAATAGTAATACCAGTTCCTTAAATTCTTTTGTGGCCTAACTCAAAGGGAAACCAGTGCATTTGATGGCCGCACTATCTCACGTTGTCCTTGTTAAGAGGAAATGGTGCGTAGTGTCTGTGGTTCATAAGAAATCAGCTTTTGGTGTTGATCATCAATTCCTCCGTGTGTTTCACGCTCAGCAGGCGAACAGGATCTGCAGGAACAGGAGCCTCCTCACGGAGCCGGAGGCTTTGGCAGGACATGCCCACCACGCACGCTCCGCCACGGCAGCTGGGCACGCACTGCTGCGTGCAGCTCATTCACTTGCTTTGAAGCCCCAGGTGGAATGGCACAGTTTAGTTGCAGGATGACTGTTGAAGGAGGACGTGATCCTGTCCGGGCCAGGGTTGTGTCCCAACTCCCTCTGGGCCTTCCCAGTGGCAGAACCGCGTGGAGATCGTGGCACCATCGATCGCGTGGAGGTGACAGGCAGTGGCCCGGCAACGTCTTGTCTCCTTGCCTAGGGAGAGCTGTATTCGGCCGCTTGGCCAGCCCCGCAGGTGGCACAAAAAAACTGTGGTGGTGCACACAAAAAAACTGGGACTGAACTGGCTGCTTCTCCCCTGCTAAGCGCTGCCTTTGTCCTGCAGCGCGCAGGGCCCCGATTGCACGTGTCTTGGTGGAGGTGGGATTTGCACAAGAGCAGGTGGGGGGAAGTGAATGCCAAGGAGCCCCCGCGGTTTACACAGCTCATGTGCCAGCAGGAGCAGGGAAGGGCAGAATCACGGAATCACAGAACGGTTGGGTGGAAGGGACCTCTAGAGATCACCTAGTCCAACCCCCTGCTCCAGCAGGGACACCCAGAGCACGGGGCACAGGGTGGCAGCCAGGCGGGTTGGGAAGGTCTCCAGAGAAGGAGCCTCCACAGCCTCTCTGGGCAGCCTCTTCCAGGGCTCTGGCACCCGCACAGCAAAGAAGTTCTTCCTCACATGGAGGTGGAACTACCTGTGTTTCAACTTGTGCCCATTACCCCTTGTCCTGTCACTGGCCACCATGGAGAAGAGTTTGGCCCCATCCTCCCTACATTTACCCCTAAGTATAATTCTTGGTAGTTCCTGATAAGCTTCTGGGCAGCGCCATTTTACACTCATTTGCTCAGCAATTACAGAAAAACAAAGTAAAGCCCCAAACCCAACAAAATACAATTTAAACAACTAACAGATAAGTGAAAAAAGAAATGTCAAGTGGCAAAATGGTTCCCCGACATCCCGTGGATGTCACATACTCCATCTAGCATCAAGAGGATGTTAATTCAAAATACGTTGTGACCTGAGGCTTCTTGATTATCCAAACTTTGATTCTAATCTTTAGTCAAAGGAAAAAAAAAAAAATCTGACCCAACGGAAATTTTTCTTAGCCGCTGATCTTATAATCTTTTTCTCCACTTTAATGATTGATGCAATAGCCTGTCTAACAGTAAAGCTAACCTTTAAGCAGTGTGTTTATACTGAATTGGATAAATATAGTACTTGCAGGTTTATGAAAAATGTTTTACATTCCTCTACCCCATGCCTTGCTCCATGAATTTTAAACCTCATACTCTTCAAAAATCTTCTTCCAACTTAAGATATAAAATACCAGGAAGCCCTTTTGGAAATGGAGAAGCAGTTTTTGAAAACCACTTGACTGGTAACTGTGGCCAAGGAAAGGTGGGAATCTAGGTCAGTTATTAGGTTTTCTTTGAAACACTCATGATTATCCACTTGATAGCAATCTTCAGTACCTCTCTGAACTGTATAAACTTCTGATAGTTTGAGGGGTTTTTTTTGGTAACATAGCTTTAAGAGCTATGAAGACATTTTTTTTGGCTCTTGTACGGAGATAACTGCCATACCTGCTTCCCTGAAACTTACTTTTTCTTAAGTATATGGCTTTTTTTTCCTGAAGAGATGGCTCTTTTTTTGTCTCTCTCATTTTCTGTTTCTCTTTCTTTTTTTTTTTTTTTTTCTGGGGGTGGGTAGGGAGAGGAGCTGAGGTTGGTTGTTTCTGTTAAGATAGGCTTTTAAGATAAGGGAAATCTTCAAATATTTAAATCCATTTGGTATTCAGAATATCTTAGCTAATACACCGTGAATATTGTATCAGAAGGAAAACAACGAAGTCATTAATGTTGGTAAAAGCTAAATAGAAGGGTGATATAACGTGACTTGTAACATATATCAAAATTAAACACTATGGGAATGGTCAGTAATTCTTTGCAGAGACTGATAAAAGCTGGGGTGGGGTAAAGAGATTTTAAGCGGTGTGAACTGGCAGGTTTGTGTGCTGAGTGTGAGAAATAGCAGATTGGCCTCTCCTTGCACTGCTGCGTCACCTGGAAGCCGGCCGCATTTCTTTAGTTCTATTTATATCTGCTAAAGCCAATTTAAACCAAATTGAACCCCAAAGACATTTGAAAGCATTAAGATCTTGGTTCTGCCCCTGGTTCTATCACTGAATATTGTCCGTTCTTAAGCTTCTTACCTAGAGGCAAATTTGTAAGCATATTTAGGAAATTAAATATAGAGGCACCCTTTGAGACTTGTCTACTTAACTACTTGTGGAAACCCACTGTCTGTAAAATTATTAGTATTTTTTAAGGATCTAGTCTGCAGAATCAAAATTCGGGAAGTTTGTGTTGCTTATGCACATCTTTGTAGTGACAAGAGCGGGAGGTGAGCCGAGGCCAAGCACTGCGCTCGCATCTCAGGCCTTGCCAGCAGGGGTCTATAGGCTGCTCCCTTTACACCATGCAACGTATGGAATTTTATGCTTCACATTTGGGTCTGTCCTGACCTCCATTTTGGACTAACATGCAAACCTGAAAGAGGTATGCGGCTGCTGAAAAATAACCTGTTAAAAATAACCTGTGTATAAATAAACTGTTCTTCACAGTCACGTGCCGAGCTAACGCCCTAGCGTATTTCCAGGAGTCCGTCACTGTGGTGTTGAAGGTTTTGTCTTGTAAAGGAGACATAAAATGCATTTCGAACTGGGTTGAACTCTCAAACTGAAGCTAAAATCCACCTCAACCCGTTTCACATGAAAACAGTGTGGAATTTAAGGCTTCAGTCTGTTTTGTTATAATAAATTGGCTTCACATGAAGCATCAATAAATGTAAATGAACCTTTTATTTTCTGGTGAATTTGACTTGAAATTCAAGTTCAGAGTAAAATGCAGAGCTACTCAGTCTCTGCTTTCATTATGAACATTTCACACAGCTATAGACGTAATTACATATGATGAAGATCTTATGGCAAGACATGGACTGTTAACCCTGATTCTCTGGCAGAATTCCCAGTTGGATGATTACCATCTAGCCACATAAATTTGCTTTTATATCGGATATTTTGTTGCCTTCCCTCTTTGAAATAGGCTGTCGTTATGCATTTTGTGGCAGTGTTAAATGGTATGCTTCACCCTAGAGATAACTGCTGCTAAGTGGCTAACGTATCTCAGCGTATGGCGTGTAAAGGACTTTGGAATCGACTGCCTTCGGCACTCGTAGGGGATCAGGAGGTAGCAGGTAACTGCATGATCCTTTCCTCTGGGAATTTGGAATGGAAAAGATTCCCCTTCGCTTCCTCTCCCTCTGGAGATTGCTACACTTGAGAAGAGGAAGTCAGGTATAGGATTATAAGAATCGTATGAATTTAAATATTCATATTTAGAGAAATCAATGGAGTAATGTTATGCCACGGCATATTAGTGGCATGGGCCACTTTGCGGTTAATTCAGTGACTTATCTGAGATATCTATTTAAAAACTGTAAAAGGAAACTTTAAAAAAAAAAAAAAGTATTTCTGAGCTGTGAAGAGCAATATTCTGGCAAAAATGACTCCAAATTTTGGAAGCGTAAAATGAGAATTTGGAAACATAATGATGACTTAAATTACTGTATCTGTAGAAAATTTGTGTAAAAAGGACTGGAAAATGAGGAAAGGCAAATTTTATGTTACAGTTTTGAGACAGGAAGATCGCTTAAGGACTACCTTCAGCTTTTAGGCAGTCAGAAGTATTCCCCTTAACCTTAAACTTTTTATAGTAAATGTAAAGTTGAATTTGCGCATGTTCTTCCCCCAGCTGATACTTGGAAATGTCAGAGATTCTACCATGTTGGATGTTAATATTTGAAAAAAACTAAAGAATTCTTGTGTACTCATATGTGAATCTGTACTTTTCAAGTAAAAAATAAATTATCTGAAATCGTTCAAATAATTAAGAAAAGTCTTGAACATCATACTGAGGTCAAGACAGGGAGGAAAACCCAGGTGGAACTGGAGATACGGAGATTTCTAAATGCTTAGAAAATCTGTCAAGGGAATTGCTTATGAAGTGGTTCACAGAATACATAATCCTGAAGGGGAGTGATGAGGGCGCTGCATGAAGCCCCTGAGAGCCCTGCCGACTGTACAAGGGGCCGAGTGATCTGAGCAATAACAGTCTAACCGCGTGTCGGCTTGAGAAGCAGTATGCTTAATGGCTGTCGCGAAGCACTGAACTGTCCTCTGGACGCTTTAGTGACTCTTGGAGAGGTTTAGGCCCGTCGGTGGTTCTGGACCCATCGATGCCTTTGTGCTGTGCGTGTTGCTGTGTACCCTTTTTTGCTCGTCGGCAATAAGCAGAGCTTGCTCTGTGTATTGATGGTATTCCTGGGCTGAGTCAGGAGGAGGAAACTGGCGTGGGCAGAAGCTGAAGCGGCTGTAAATCCATGCAGGAAATGTAAGACCTGGGGTTTCTTTTGTGTCAGGGTTAAACAAGTGTGTTTTGTAGCAAAAAGTCATGTTCCTTTAGGAAAAAACGTGTCAGCCGTAGTTGCAGTGGTGCTGTATGAAAAACGCCGGCCGTTTAGGAGGGAAGGGAGCCTCTTTATTAGACTGATTGCTCTGCATCCTGGAAGAAAAGCTTGTGAGCCCCAAATCCTGACTGCTTTCCCCGACAGCTGCTCGCACAGCAGCTGCCCATGCCGACCTGGGACTGGTTTGTGCTTCTGCTTAGGCTCTGAGGGGAATAAATATCCAACGACGATCAGGGCAAGGCTCCCGCTGATGGCGGCAGGAGCAGGCGCTCACCTCTTCCAGGATCGCTTTGTTGGTCCCCGGGCACAGACGTTGCGGTAGCGTCGCGCCGCGTTCGGCCGGCTGTGTTCGCTGGGGGGACGCGTGCCTGCTCTGTGCGTCTCTCGCCCGGGTGGGCAAGCGGCCCGTGGGTGGATCGGGGCAGAGGGAACAGGGGTTTGTCACGCTCGTTGGGGCCGCCCTCGCCCCCTTCAAGGGCAGGGGGCTGCCGCAGCCTTTGGGGGGGCGCGAGGAGCCCGCGAGGCCCGTGGGCC
>VZSV01000040.1:1436633-1448828 GCA_013398735.1 Nothocercus julius
CGCGGGGGGCGCCCGCCCGCCTCCACGGCCTGGAAGGGAACTTGGCGTCCACCCCGTCCCTGTGGGGCCGAGTCCAGCCCCTTCTGCCGAGCCCTTTGACGTGCAGACCCCGACCTTATCTGCCGTCTGCCCGAGGGCTCCAGCGAGCGCCTGTTGAAGAGCAGAGAGTCATCGGGAGCGGTCATGCCGTCGGTGAACACGGGGCCGCGCGCTCCGTCCGTCCGTGTGACGCACGGATTAGGCGTGCTCAGCTGTTCCCGGGCGGTGGGCTCCCCGGGACGCTGTCCCCTCGGTTACAAATGCGAAGGGGTCAAGTAGTGGGGAGAGGAGCTGCCTCCACGGTTACTGCTGCTCTCAATTAGAAGTGACCCCAGAGCCGGGGCTGCCCAGCGCCCTCCCGCTCAGACCAGCCCTCAAAAGGCGGAGCGTCGCTTTCGAGAAACGCGATTTTAGACAACAGAAGGGGGAGTGAGTGCCGTGAAAATTTAGTTAAATGTAAATGTGTTAAATGGTACATGAACTCATTGGGTTTTCACGATTTATCAGTTTTAGACTTCGAAGACTGGGGTTAGCTTGCATTTTTAAAACTAATGAGTTTATCACAGTCAAGGGGGAAAAAAATGGTTCGAGCGTATCACCAGCTGTAAATGGGTACAAAGCACTAAAAGGGACATTAGCCTCTAATCAGGCTGGAACAGGTCATTAAAGCTGCCCTTCCCGGCTGGCCCTCTGTGCCCCCGTGCCCTCCTCCTGCCCGTGCCGCCTCTGGGACACGGAGGGGACGCGGAGCGCCTGCAGCTCGTCCTGCTCCGTGCCGGGCGGCCTGCGGCGCCCTCCCGCTCTGGCCGTGCAGCTGGGCTGCGCTGCTGTGCGTCAGGGCCGGGAGGAGAGCCGGGAGAGGCGGCTCCACGGGAAACCGCGGGAACGCGCCGCGCAGCGAGCGCGCCGACGGCCGGGGCGGCAGCGCCCTTGCAGAGGGGTACGTGAAGCGCGCCCGAGCGGGGAAGGGGCTTTGCAGCGGCGAGCGGCCCCACCGAGCTGTCTGGTGCCATCCGAGCCTCTCTTCTGCCGTCTCGTCACCTCAGATGCCTAATGAAGATCATAGAACTGTAGAATTGTTATGGTCGGAAAAGACCTTCAGGATCATCAAGTCCAGCCGTAAGCCCTTCACCTCCGTGCCTGCTAACCCATGTCCCTAAGCGCCTCATCTGCACGGCTCTTGAACACTGCCAGGGACGGGGGCTCCACCACCTCCCTGGGCAGCCTGTTCCAAACCCTCACCACTCCTGCCGTGTGGAAATTCTTCCTAGTATCTAACCTCAGCCGCCCCTGGCGCAGCTAGAGGCCATTTCCTCTCGTCCTATCCGCAGTTATTCTGGAGAAGAGATCGACCCCCACCGCGCTACAACCTCTTGCAGGTAGCTGTAGAGAGACAAGGTCTCCCCTGAGTCTCCTCTTCTCCGGACTAAATAATCCCAGCTCCCTCAGCCGCTCCTCATACGGTCTGTGCTCCGAGGTGTGCAAACTGAATTGCAGAAAAAAGAATTTTTTTTTTTTTTTCTCAGTTGTTCTCTGTTGTGGCAAGCTAAAATACACCAGGTAGGCAAGGGAAACATTACCAGGGAATGGGACATCCTAACGAGTTGGCTTGTCCTCATTTTTATGTGTTTAGACATGGAATTGTTCAGCTGAAAAGGAGCTGCTTGGCCTGGAATTTCATAAAAATTTAGGCTTTTATAACTTTTTATCAACTATCTTATTGTAAAGATGAGAAGCAATGTAGTCTTTTCCTTTGTCGCTGCATTTGGTGGCTGCTTTCTTGTCATGTTCCTCTCTGTCCTGAGTTATCAAGCCCCAGCTTAGTGTGTGGAGCACGTGGGCTCCAGGTGAGGGAGATTTTTAAAAAGGGTAGTTGCTCTGCCCTGGCACTATGTTGGAGAATGGGCAAGTTGTTTTTCCTCCTTTTAGCATAAGTTATTTAAACTAAGGAAAAGGGAAGAAGCAAGGGGAAAAAACAAAGCAACACAATATACAAGAAAAGGCAGTTACTGCTACATTGCAAACAAGGGACAAGGTGTGTTGATTGGAAAAATGGAAATGATTAAAATGTTTAAAATAATATTCCAAAATGTATTTCAAAAGTTCCACTAGGATAGACCTTTTTTTTTGTTTTTTTCCTTAAAATTCCATTAACATAACCATGAAAAGATTTCTTTTTCTTTCTGAGAATTTCGCAAGATGCTGTAGTAGACTTGGTCCTACTTTTTATACAGTCATTGCATTCCCTGAAAAATCAAACAATTCTTTTTTTCTTGCAACATGGCTATGAACTTATGAATAAAGGCACCATGCTGTATTAAAGAGATCTGCTGCCAGTGAATCAAAAAAGTGTTTTTTTTTTCATTGCACTGCAGTTAATGAGGACTAAAGAGTAATTGCAAGAGCGGAGGTGAGTTTTTAGTGTCAAACGCTGCGTTTCATACAGGGCCGTGGGTAAGTGGCTTTGGATGAGTCATTTACTTACAACATGTATTTGCTGTAGTTTTCCTGCTTAGAAAATAGCTGTGATGTCTTCATACTTCTGTGCTGCTGACCGGGATGTTTTGATACATAAGGTTAAAATTAATTCAGATTAAGGTAGTATTTGAACTTGAAAGCACCATAGCTAGTCTTGGATACTTCCACAGTATGCTCAAGCAATAGTAGAACAAGACATCCATAATAAGAATATTCATAGAGGGAAATACTCTGTTGAAATTAATATCACAGCATCTTTGTTAACTTCACTTAGCTTCATGTTGCTTAAAAGAAACTTTTCTTGCAGCTTCATTACTCTAGAGGTTAATTAATGAATTTAGCCAAATGTCCATTTGATATGTCAACCAAATATTCGGACCAAATATTTTGACCAAATAATGACAGCCAAATATTTTTCATCTTTTTTTTAATTAACTTTATCTTTTTTTGCCTTAGGAGATCAGCACCCTTGAAAACAGAATGTTAATGCTGGATGGGATGCCGGCAGTCAGAGTCAAAACAGAGCTGCTGGAATCTGAGCAAGGGGTAAGCAGAGGTTTCTGGGTCTCTTCAGCGTGTTGCTGACCACTCGCAGACCTCCCCAAGGTCGCCCATGGCCCCATGATGGTCCCCGTCCTTGTCATTTTCTCTGTTACCATTTTGGATCTCACTTTCTCGGGAAAGACAGCAATGAACATCAGTCTCATCTCTCGGGAGCACAAAATGAAACTATGGAAGACATACCAAAAGTATCTGGGATAATACAGGTGCTTTCTGCGATGTAATTTTACGATCACAAAAAAGGTTCAGTTTAAAAAAAACAGAAAGAATAATGGGTTACGGCAAAGAGTATGAATTCACATCCACTAAGACCTGTATGTGTTTATGTGATTTTGCTTTCTTGGATATTTGCCTTTTGTTTTTCTTTTTTTTGTTGTTTTTTTTTTTTTTTTTTCCTGGTCCATTTTCTGTTTATTCGAAACTCCTTTTCCAGGTGTAATAGAGTTGCTTATGATTATGGTAAGCGGGGTAGAAACTTGAGCTAATATCTTGGAGACTGCTGGATACAGGACAGAGATTGTGAAAGGGAACGCTGAGTTTTTGGACTTAGCTGTATTTCGGTTTAGATGTGGTAATAATCAAGTCAGGGATTGTAGATTGCCGTGGCAGGATTTGTTTTTACTGGAGATGCTACCTCAAATATAAATGGCAATAAGAAGAGATTCTGTATTATCTCAAATAGATTCTCTTTTTGTTTTTTCTTGGACACATTTTGTATTGTGCAGAAGAATTCCAGCCACTTCCATGGTCTAAAGCAGGTGCTTCCAGAGAGCCAAGTGCATAACAGGAGAAGCAGCGCTCTTGCTGTTGTGGGATGGGCTTTCGCCTACTTCTGTTAGTGAGCTCTTCTCTTTCCTGCTATTTTCTCAACTATTTGATTTAGAATTTAAATGATATGAAAGAGAGGGGATTAAACTTCCGGAATGACTTAATCTGAGAGGTTTGCAAGGAGAGAATGTTCTCAGAATGTTCTTGAGGCTGTAGCAGAGACAACCTGGCATTTAATGGAGTTCTTACTCATCCCCTTGGCTTCTTGAAAGTGAGTGCCCACAACAGATGCACCAAAACAGCGGAGTATGAGGGAACAAAAAACCAAAAAAGACTATTGTAAGAAACACAATGATGAATAGACAGATCCTTTAGGGATATCTTTAATATTTTCCGGGTGCTTTTGTCTGGTTTAAAATACATTCTATATATACTGCATATTGCAGGATCCTTGAAGAAGAATCTGTGCTTCCGTGAAGTGTGATTTGATGCTGTAAGACCAGTTTGGTGTCTTAAACTGGAAGGAAATATACAATTTATACAATTCTTTTAATTTACTTTTTTCTTCCTAATAAAAATTTTACGTATGTAAAAAATGTAAGTTGAAAACAATGTCATCTCTTTCTTTTCCAGTGACTAAGACTTTTGACTTTTTTTCCAAAGAGATTAGTTAATTTGTGATTTTATGTGCTTTGTTACTAATAAAGTAGTGTCTGGACAGGAGTCTTTGGCACTTTTATGACTCTTCATTAGGATCAATCAATAAATACAAAATTAATTCTCTAGTTCACTAACAGAGGAACTGGCCATTTTGGTGAGAGTTTTCTTGAAAACAAGCTGTAGAGAAGAAGGTGCTTGAAATAGATGCTTAGCGCTTTAGAGTCTGTTTTGAATATGTAGATGCTACAGACATAACAGGGACAGTGATAGAAGGCTGTGATTACTGAAGAAGTGAAGCTATTTGGGAAAATGAATATCTTAACTGGGAGGAAAGGAATGGGAATTAAAATATGAGCCAAATATTACAAATTTTAAATAGCTGTTTTATGTTGCTATAGTGCCCTGAAGGCTTTAGAGTTGTACCTCCATTGCATTTCACAGAGTATACAGGGAGATATTTTTACTATGGATTTTTACTATGAACATTTTATAAAACTGTTTTGTATCTTCTGAAGGTTGTGGTCAAAAGTGCCATGGTTCGAGGTGCTTAACACCAGAGAAGATGAGGGCAACCTTGTTGAAAACCTGTAGGAAGACAGCTGCGTTTCACTATTTCCACTTGTATCTGTTACTGTTTATATGTTGTAAGGGCATAAATTAGATGTGGCTGAAGGCTTTTGAAATGAGAAAACTCTGTTCCTGCTTAGAGGATCCTGAAGGTTTTTCCTCCTTGGGAATTGTGCATCACTGCTACATGTTGATAGCTAAACAGTCCTGTCTTGGCAGCCCTCTGTGTTAAGGCGTTGGAGGTTTACAAGGCAGTTACTGCTCTATTGCAAATTAGGATTAAATTCGTTGCTCCAGGGGTATGTGCCTTCTCACTTCCTGTGCGAACGCTGCAGAGATTTCCTTGGGGTTGGCTGGCGCTGCTGCGGGATTCCTGGCAAAGAGCCTCAGCCAGAAGGTATCACGGTGGTTCTGGGTTGGACTCCAGGAGCACAAGGGCAGTGAGCTAAATGCCTTGCTTCAAATGCAAGTTACTGTGGTGAGTCCTTCTCACCACAGCACTCAAGGCATTTGAGTCCTTCAGGGATTCAATTTGTTTCATAATTTGTGGAGTTTACTAGTTAACCTACCACATGTTTAGCCTGGGACTTCATTAAAAGCTTTTCTCGAAATTCATGCATCTCTTTGCGAACCAGTAACCCACCAGGCTATTGACTTAAGCAGTAAAAAATACCAGTAGTTAGGAACCAAGTAAAACAAACAGTGGTTGTAAGTCAAGTGACAACATAGGAATAAAAAGCACAGAAAGAAATAGCACTTTTCCTCCTTACACCCCTTCTCCCTCAAGACAGAAACACAGGAAAATCCATAAGGATAAACAGAGCCAGATTTTTTCCTTAAGCTGATTATTTGATTGGCTTTGGAGTGTGTGACTGTGGCGGAACAGGCTCCTTAGAGCCACATGCACTCCATGAGCTCAGACATCCTTTGCTGCCTACTGCATTGGGTCACCTGCTTCTTGCTGGCATTTTGAACCAACTGGTGTTTTCTGATGTATTTTTGATAGCAGCTAGGCGATCGATCCATGATTTTCACATTGCTTTTGTGTTTCCTGCTGGGATTCTCACTCTTTTTCCTTGCTAGGGAAAGCATAGGCAAAGCTCTTCTGAGTCAACTTCCCATCATCTGTGTTTTGGAGCTCCAGGACCTTTGATTTCCTTGCTAGGTGACTGTTTGCTTTTGTTTTGTATCATGATTCATCTGTTCTAGCATTGTGTTCTGGTGCCCTACGTGTTCAGAATTGGGCTGGTATCTCTGCAAAGCAGCTTTAAAAAGCGTTTCTAAATAGCATCTCTCTCCTAATGCAGAAGCATTGCTCTGCATAGTGTAGATTTAAAACACAGGAGAAGGAATAAGCAAAAGAAACAAGTGTAATTCAGCTGAAATTGTGGAACTGGCCTTGAAGAACAAAGCTGTATGAGTCACCCCCACTGCAAAATAGAAAAGTTTATTGTTTAGACGGACAAAAATCGGAGTTCAAGCCTGTGTTTCAGCTATGCCTGGAGCACCAGGCTCAGTGTGACTGCAGAGAGGTAGGCAGGACCCAAGAGCTGCAGCTGATGTCACTGGAGTGAATGCAAACTTTTACCAGCCTGCATTTAAAAGACACTAAATTCAAGCCTGATGGTGCTGGGAGAATAGAAATTAGGCAGCTTCATAAAGAGAAAGATGCCATATAAGATATGAGTTATTAGACAAATTTGGAACAAAGGAGTATTTGCAAGGGAAATGGATTTTCTTTGCTTTGGAAAAAGTTAAACAGTTCTGCTTTGTTGTATCATCACTAATTTAGAACAGTTTAATGATTTTTAGGAGGCCATCACCATTAGCAAGAACAGATACTTATTTTTCTGGTGAACTACTGTCCTTAATTTTGCACAGGAGATTTAATGCAGACTATTCTTTGAGGCCTCAAGAAGATACAGTGCTGCTTTAATGACTTTATCACAAATGAAAAAAAGCCATTACATAAAAGATATCACGTTGCCCTTTAACAAGGCTTCATTATTACCTCCCCTACTGTGGAACAGGAGTTAACATGGCTAATAAATTGGTAGAATTACTTTGGAAATGTGAATTTGTTTATCATTTAATATTCTCCAGTGACCTACTGCTTTAGATCTCTTGGTCTGCAATAAATTTCTGTATGTCAATAACCCGCTTCAGAGAAAATATGAAGAATTCTTATCAGCTCTCTCGTGATACAAATGAAGATAAAGGCCTCCACCAGGAAAAATACTTACTCTTTGATTGTTCCAAAAATCTTTTGAAGATAAATACTCCTTTTTACTGAAATGTATGAAAGACTAATTCAAATATTGATACAGACTGGCCAATGAATTCACTAGCTGGTGGCTACTATCAGTCAGTTAGGATGTAAAATGTTGGCTGGCTTCATTATGAAGTATGAAAGCCTTGTTGGTCATTGCAACTCATGGAGCTCAACTCCTAAAAAATTGTAAATGTCTCTCCCTTCTCAAACACATGAGATTTTACTAGATTTTACCATATTTATATGTATATCCAGAGTCGGTCCATCAGTCTTTGTTAAAAGGCAGTTGGTTGAGGTTTTTTTTTTGCATTTCCAGATGAACCACACTATGGGTGTAGCAACATGATTATCAGTGAGCATGCCAACTACTATGTTATACTTGCTTGGTGTTTTATGTGGGAGTATTTTACAATTTAAACTTAAAAAAGTCTTTAAATTAAAAAAGAAATAGTATGCTTTTTATTTTCACCTTCTTTTAGAAGCTTTTGTGTAGGTCCCCCCATTAATTCTCAAGTATAGAGAACAAAGTACTTAGTATTTTCAGCAGCCCTTTTTTTTTTTTTTTTTTTTTTAATGCAGATCTGTAATCTTGTCTATTCCTGTAACTTCATTGCCTTCCTTTAAATTATTACGTGAAGATTGTATATTTTATTCTGAATCCACACCCTAACTCTGCTTGGTCCATCTCCATTCCAATGTCTGACCATGGCTGAATTATGAAAAGAATGGTTAAAATAACAAAACGCTGTTACAAGCCAATATTATTCTCTCGTGTATTTAGTCTCTAGCCAAATTATCTTGTCAGTCTCCTGCCTGCAGAATGCCCTGCACGCCTATGTTGTTATATGCACAAATGTGCTAGTTCCACTTCTGCCTGGGTAATTAAGTCTGTTATATTTTCAAAGATCTCCAAAAAAAATAGATTTTCCAAAAAAAAAAGATTGTCTCCGTGGCAAAACTTGCCCCTTGGGCTCCTTTGGAGACTTATTGATTCTTTTGGCTTGTACTCCTTGTATTCTTAGAAGAAAGCATACTTTTAGTATTTCTGTTTGTAATTTGTGGATCTCTGCTTCACCCAGCTAGTGCTTTGTGTGTTTGCTTGCTTGTTTCTGAAGCAATGCTGCACATTTAGCTCTACTGATCTGGGGAAGAGCAAACATATGGACACTGTACATACGCACAGCACAGTCTCTAGCCCTTCCTCCTTTCTGATGTTTCCCTTCATTTTGCAATAGGCAGGACCCCCGCAGTGTTACTGTGGTGTTATATGCAGCTGATACGACTCGTTACCTGCTCCACAGTGCCATAAATAGATGATGCTCTTCAGAAAGAGCTCAAGACTTGCTTTCAAAGACCAGTCAGGATGCTTCTAGTGGGTGTGAGGCAGTGCTGCGTGAGACATATCTAAACTGGCTCCTCAAAAGCTGATGCATCTACAGGTTTCCGCAACGCTATGCCCAGGATTCTGCTTACGGTCCAGAAGCATCATAACTGGATTAGTTAGCCAAGTAAAGCACAACGGGGTGAAAAATATTGCAGGGGCTGTTTGGTGTTATGGCCACATAAAAGGTAGCCGTCTCCTGCACCTTTGCTCTTGGCCTGGCGTCCTTGCTGCATCTCTGGCTGCTGAGAGGGACATCAAGCAGAGCTGCGTCAGCTCGCTGAGCTGGTGAAGAATCTCTCACTCAGTGGCAGATAAGAAATTCCTGTGCACATCTGACAGCCATGCTACTGCAAAGTCGTGTATATGGATAGAGGAAGGGTGGGAAGAAGATCATGAATGCTTCAGCTTTAGTGCTTCTGGGACCCAAACCAACAGGTCGGGGAGGATCGGGGCAGTGCTGCCACTTGGTTTTACAGACGTGTCCCTAAAGACTGAATACTCCCTGCTTCAGTGTCGCACCTATTTCTTACTCCTTTTGAAATTGGTCCTTCCCCTCATTTAGATTTTTAACTCCGTGTCTCTGAATGTGGTTTGTATGTTAGAGATTTTTTTTTCCACAGGATTGGACTCAAAAATGCTGTAGAAGGGTAATATATTTTGGACTAATAGGAAATGATGGCTTAAACAGCACAGCATACTCACTCTCTATCACACTTGCCAGGCAGCTTTTTTTTTGCCAAGTTAACCATGTTTACAGATCTAAAACTGCAGGTGGAGTTGTAAGATATATGAGGCTGTCTAAAATTCCCTGTAAGAAAAGGATCCCAGGTCCTCTGAGACTTAATTTACTGACCGCTGTCTGCCATTGCTTTCCTTTCCTAGGCAGTAAAGTCAGCTGCTGCAGAGCACTGCAGGGAATATAGTCCTTATTCTCCCTGGTATTGTTCCTTGGTTGTAGGATATTCAGTTGTGGATGTGCACTCCATTGTGTTGGGCACAGTGCAGATAAAGACAGGACAGTCCTGGAATATCCCTGGTTTAACTAACTGAGTGTGTTTAGACACTGTTCTGATGGGCACCATCAGTTAGCAGTGATCATGCACACTAAGACTGGAATAGCAAGCTTGAAGTGAGTGAAGCAAAGCAAGGTCTCTGCTCCAAACATCTCGTGTTTAAGAAACACTATGACAGAAAGAAGCATCTAGTATATCATGATAGAAGGACTCCCCATAAAATGATTTCACATACAGAAGGATTTTATGAGGATGTTTCTGGTAAAGGCCTAATACATACTAGCCTGGGGAGAGTTTCAAAGCAAATGTGTCAGAAGTCAACACAACTGAACAGCAGTACAGTTCTGTGCTTAAATCATGGTTATGCAATGCATCATATGCATTAAATGTGTGGCCTGATAATTTTGTGTGCTTGGGAGTGACTCTGGGAGAAGAAAGGTTGACCCTTTGGTTTGAGCGTAGTATCAGAGTGCATCGTTAGATTACAGTTTGGTTGACTTCTATCCCCTTCCAATTATTTTGTGGGCTCACCTTGAGGACGGTCCATATGTTTATTAATGTATGACCTCTCAGTTGGTCTGTTACCAGAGCTTATGGTGGGAATTTCATGGAAGATTGCTTCAGCCAAGAAACTGTAGTCAGAAAGAACAAGTAGGGAAAATCCGAGCTCTGTCCCCGCCTATTACTCTGAATTTCTAAATCCATATTTTTTGTTAGCACTTTTTTTTGGAGAAATGAATGCTGAGTATTTCTGATAGTGCTTTAAAAATAACTGAAATTTTCAAAAAAATGGTATGTAAAATTTTCAATGCAAGCATCCGCCCTTATACCCCTTCCCCTGATAAGCCTGGTTCTAGTGACTCTTGTGTGTGCTCTGTGTTACACTGCATTTGGGAATCCAACATACACGGCCTGACTTTCATTTTGATCGAGTTTTGGGAAACAGTGATATACAGTCTCTTTATCTTTGCAGCCTGCCATGAGAATATTGCTCCACTCAAAAAATTGGAATTGAAACATAGTGCTGTACTCTCAAATTCTGTTGCATTCTAGATTAGAACTAAACACAGGTCTCTCTTCTTTTTTGTCACAGTGCAATACAGTTATGAAACACAGTAATGTGATTTATTTTTTACTTCATACAAAGCAATTATCAACATCTAAAAAGCAGGAGCTTGCCCAATCTTTTGACTTACCTGGTCTGGCATCTCAAGTTTAATTCAGGCTACAGCTGAAAACAAATCTAATAGGCTCCAGAAGTGCAGTCCCTGTGTTCATAAGAAGAAATCAATAAAAGTGAGATAACTAATCCTGTTTTAAAATCCCTGTTTTATTAACAAGAGAGCTACCTCAAACTGCCCCGTGCCACCACCGTGTGTGACTCTGCATGGAGGTGGGTAATGCTGCATGGCAACTTCTTACTCATTCACATTTCTTTACTGGGAATGATTTCCACTGAAACTTTGCAGGGAATGAATTGTGAATCACAAAATCTTCTAATCATTTTGCACTGAAAAGAGTGAATCAGTGCATTTTGTCTTGTTTTACTCACTGGTATTTTTTTTTTTGTATAACGCTCATTAGAGTAGTGACTTCATTATGATGGTCTGTATTTCAATAAGCAGAACCTTTTGGTATGTTCAGAATGGAAACAAGAAGTGATGGGCTTTAGTCCTTGTCTTATGTGTTGATTCAGGGTGAACCAAATTCCCGCTGTATTCCTGCTTCTCCCTTGCATAATTGCTCTACTTTATTTCTTTAAGGACATTGAGAAGTGAAAAGTACTATGGAAGTGTGCATTATTATTATTATTGTATACTAGCTAGCCTAAGAAAAATAAACATTGGCCAATTTAATTCAATAATTTATAGTTTTATGGAGCATTTCAGCAGCATGATACAAGCTCCACTATCTTACAGTATTACCAAAATTATTTTAATCGTTATTATTTGCTATGAGACCAGATTACTTCTTGTTTTCATTTGTTTGTTGATGTTCTTTAAGGCTTTTTTTTCCTATTTGAGGTTGCATTATAAATAGTCTTTTTAGTGTATATTTTACTTTTGCTCTGTATCCTGCTGAGAAGTACTGAAGGAGCTATATATTTTTTTTAAGCATTATTGGCTTTTTTCCTTATTTCTCTCTGTGGAGATGAGCACTTACACAAATTACCTTTAAGGATCCTGTTTGCTTGATTTTTTCCCCCCTTTACTTCATGCTGGGAGGATGAGTATTTAATAAACTGTTATTTAGGGGCAGCTGCTTTCACAGGCAAATTGTTCCCTTATAAATGTTGTTATTGTTCGGTTGCATCGCTTACGTGTGTCAGAAAATAGTAGGAATTACTGAAAAAGGCAACAAGAAGGAAAGAAGGCTTTGGGCCTTCCCTGTTTTTGCAGGTCCTTCTCGGTGCCTCCCAGCCCATGAGGCTGTTGTATGAGCATGTTGGGGAT
>VZSV01000040.1:1460050-1473271 GCA_013398735.1 Nothocercus julius
GGGTGACAGAGCCCTGGAAGAGGCTGCCCAGAGAGGCTGTGGAGGCTCCTTCTCTGGAGACCTTCCCAACCTGCTTGGACGCAGTCCTGTGCCCCGTGCTCTGGGTGTCCCTGCTGGAGCAGGGGGTTGGACTAGGTGATCTCTAGAGGTCCCTGCCAACCTCAACCGTTCTGGGATTCTGTGATTTTGAGGCTCGCCTGGTGGCTCTGGAGAGCCACGAGGCATTTGGCCAAGCTTCAACTCGGATGGTGTTTCCCAGGGGCTGAAGGGCTGAAGGGAGGGCTTTAATACCGCATGAAGCGTCTGAGTGGCGTCCTCGAATGAGGCAGAGCATCCGGCGCCCCCGCGTGCGAGTGGGAGACCATTATCTCCTTCCCGGGCTGCCGTCTAGCACGAGCAGCGACGGCGGCGGGAGCAAACGGCGGCGCGCGGTCGTGTACTTGGGGCGCGCAGCAATATTTTGGTGGCAGTGGGACGAGCTACGAGGGTGTCAGAGCAGGAGCGCTGCCACCACAGAGCATCCTCCCTGTGCTGCCTCTTCAGCCTTGCGCTAGCCCTGTGTGGGTTTCTAGTGCCCTATTGAAAAACTGAGGGGTGTTAAAAACGCACATGGCCCTTTTGAGGGGAAGAAGGAGAGTTATGGTTAATTCTGTGGTTCCCTGGTGGATCTTCTACACCAGCCTGAAGGGGAAGCCACTGGGATAAGGTAAACAGTCGAGGCAGGTGGGAGTGCAGCCCTTGTCCCGACAGGGATTGCCATGGTGATGATTTAATTCCTTATCTGTGGCCTTGCGTGTCTGGTATTGTTATGAGATAGCCCACTTCTTGTTATGTTAAGATTTTCCTCCTGCTGGCCTGTTTTCAGATATTTTTAGTTTTATGGTTAGTCAGCCTAAAACTACATCCTTGTGCATAGTGAAGGAGAGATTTTTTTATTTTTTTTTCCTGGGGATAAGATGGAAAACAACATACAGACTGAAAGAAAGACATAAGCAAGAAGGCAAGGACTACTGTCATTCTGAAAATGGAAGTTTTAGATTGTTAGTTGAATTTTGTTAGTTCTGAGCAAAAATCACATTTTTTTTCTGGGACGTGTGAGAGGATTTCTGCGAACTTCACATGGGTCAGCATTTCAAAAATAGAACCTAAGTCTCTGCTCACACTCTGGCTAGTCTGGTAAAAACATATTTTTATGGCAGAATTATAAGATAACAGAAAATACTCTGTACCGGTATACATAAAAAAAAATGTAGATAATATTGTTGTGGTTTTCTTTAACTGAGAAACTTCATGAACAACCTTTAGTTGTTGAGTATCAGATACGATTCATATTAGGTATGCACCAGCAGCCTGAACTTAGTATTTCCTGGCATTCGTTTCATAACTTCCTTCATATTATGTCATTCAATTTCTGATTAAGATGCTCCCTTTCATTGAATAGACATTTTAATGGTTGTATTTAAAAGTCTCTCATCAAATATTTGTTGCAAAAATTTAAAGTGTTACAGTTCAAGCCACTAGGGAAAACTCTTCTGATTGATTTTCTGTTTAAAAGTTATTGACAATGTAGAATACGGTTTTACTAAGGAACATTTTCAATTATGTCCTGTTTAATTTTACAGAAGCAGTCAAAATGTCATGGTTAATTATGAGAAATCTAATTTTCAGGCTTGAAACCTTCAACTTTCTTGAGACCAATAGTTCATATCCCAGCAGAGGTTAATTTCATTCTTCATTAATATGAAATGAGTAAATTGAGTACTGTGCACTTGGCTGTGTGGGTGTGTTTTGGACCAGATCATAAAAACGGAGGTTCTGTTTATTCTGTGTGGGTGTTAAAGATCCTGCTGTTACACGATATGAAGTTTGCAAGTTGCTTAATACCTTCTACCCTTTGAGATGACTACATTTCAGTGGTCTTCTGTGCATATAGTTGCAAAATATTTTGAGGTTTGTCAGAATTAAAGGTTCTCAGTGCAGGACAGACTGTCTCTTGTACATAATTGTTGCGCCTGTTGCTCCTGTGATACTGTGCCTATATTGGCTAAGCTCTAGGTCATTTATTATGGCTATTTATTATGCTCATGATTATTACCATATTAATCCAGTAGTCTTGAAATGTAATCAGAGAATGATGGAGGTCGGAAGGCGCCTCTGGAGATCGTCTAGTCCAACCCCCCTGCACACGCAGGGTCACCTAGAGCACGGGGCACAGGGCCGTGTCCAGTAGCTTTTGAATATCCGCAGAGAAGAACACTCCACAGTCTCTGGGCAACCTGGTCTGGTGCTCTGTCACCCTCACAAAAAAAGTTGTTCTTCATACTCGGAAGGAGCTTCTTGTGTTTCAGTTTTTGCCCATTGCCTCCTCCTACTGTTGGGCAGCACTAGGAAGGTTCCAACCTCATCCCCTCTACCCCCTCACCTGAGTTATTTGTATGCATTGATGAGATCTCCTGTCAGACTTCTCTTCTCTGGGAGACCCAAGTTTGCTCTCCTGAAGTCCAAAGCTGTGATCCTGCTTCCTGCCCTGCTTCCTCCTCAAAGGGTGCTGAACTTCATCTCATGGGCACTGCAGCCAAAGCGGCGCCCAACCTTCACACATCTAACCAGCTCTTCTTGGTTTGTTAGTACAAGGTCCAGTAGCACACCTCTCCTTGTTGGCTTATCCACCACCTGTGTCAAAAAGTTGGCATCCATGCTCTTCAGGAGCCTCCGGGGCTGCTTGTGCCTAGCTGTGTTGTCTTCCCAGCAGGCAGCCAGGAGATTCCCCAGGAAGGTTCAAGGTGACCCTCCATAGTCACGTCCTGTGCATACTTCCCCAGCTGTACGTACCCGCTGGAGGCATCCCGCCTTGAGCTCTGTTTTGGTGACTACTCTGTCTTTACATCTCTCTCCTTCCCCCATCCTTCCTGGTTTAAAGTCCTCTTTACCAGGCTGGTCAGCCTGCTGGCAAAGACACTTGTGCCCCACTTAGTAAGGGGGATCCTGTATCTCCCCATCAGCTGTCGTCTTCAAACAGGGTCCCATGGTTGTAGGAACCAAAGCCCAGTTGCCAACACCAGCAGTGCAGCCTGTTGTTAACTTGGAAAATCCACGTGCTCCTCCTCACACCCTTCCCCCTCACTGGCAGGACTGGGGAAGAAATGTCCTGGACACCCAGACCCTTGACCACCATTCGCAGAGCTCTGAAATCCTCTTGGACGGTGTCCAGTTTGCCCTTGGTATGTTTGGCGCCCGCATGGAGGAGCAGCGGTGGGTAAGGGCCCGCAGGCTGGGCAGGCCCTGGCAGCCTCCCCGCGGCGCCCCGCGTCCGCGTGCCCAGCGGGCAGCAAACCTCTCTAGCTGAGCGGTGGGGCAGGCAGCGGGGCCACCTCAGCACCCGCAGCCGCTTGCCGCGTGGCACAGGGTCTCGGCACGAATCGCTGCGTCTGTGTGCTGCCTGCGCAAGCTGCACCGGGCAGCCCTGCGAGCCTCTGTGCTGACAACATTGAAACTGGACTCACATTTTTGCAGCAACATAAAATAATAGTAATCTAATCACTAGCCATCAAGAAGTTAGAGAGGGGAGCTCAGGCTCTGGCTGTTGTCAGGCTCAGTTCAGTGCTGGGAGCCCAAACTTTCCTGGTTGTTGGTGGGAGCTGAAAATGATCATAACCTCACGGAGGAAGGTCTTTGCAAGGTCAGGCAAGCGTTCAGCTTGTCAGCAATTAAAGAAAGTTACTCTGCTGTGTAGCATTTGCTTCTCCGTGTTCTTTGATGCTTAAGAGTCAGACTTAATTTACAAGAAACTGTTTGGGGTGAGTTAGTCCATAATTTCTACTAATATCCAAAGAAAAGCATAATAACAGGTTAATATGAAGGTAATGTTTACAGCTGAAGACAGCTTGGCCTGAAGATATTTCCATGGCAACAGAAGGGTCCCTACAGATGTCTTCCTTCTAAACTTGATGCTGTTTATTAAAGGCTGTCTGTAGTACAATCTGTAATTATCATTAGGTAAAGAAAGGTTGTGAACGTGGGTGGACTGCTTGGCTGGTGCTCTCTGACTGATTTGTTTAGTGCAGCTTTGAAATACAGTTACAAGAGAATATTAGGAACCTGAGATCATTTAGCTGTTTCTCTCTGTAGGTAAGCTCAGACTTAATTGTAGAGCATTGGCTAATAAGACAGAAGGATCTGAACAACAGTATAGAGGTGGTGGGGGAAAATGTTTTTAAACTTGTTCAGCATGATGACTGTTAAAGGTAAAAGAACATCCAAAGCATGCAGGATAAATTAAAAACTGCTGGATGGCAAATGGTAAGGGATGCAAAGCACAGTAACACAAGGTTATGTGAATAACCTTGTATAGGACACTAGCTAAAGGGGAAGATGAGAAAATACTGGGTGACAGAAGGAGTTGCAATACTCAGTGACCTTCTTGCTTCAGTCTTTACAAGATAGATTGATTAGCACCAAATACTTAGCACAATTGCGGCTAACAGCCAAGTTCTAGGATCACAGGATAGAAAGGCAGAGAACAGGCTAAAAGGACATTTTCTTAAGTTAGATGCATTCAAGTTAGTAGGCTTAGGATGGAGTTTATTCTGGACTAAGCGAGAAACTAACTGAAGCAGTCTTGAAGCCATGAACAGTCATCAAAAAAAAGTCAGAGAGGGCAGGAGGCATCCTGTGCTTTTGGAAGAGGGCATATAGAAAACATATGTTACAGTGGAGCGAGAAGAAGGATCTCAGAATTGCAGCCTAATTTTGACATCATGAAAGATGATCAAACACATAACTAACCCAAAGCAAATGGCCACGGGTGAATATAAGCTACAGTTTCTAAGACCATTTTGTAAGAGAGCGCATTGTAGGTTTTAAGTCTTCTGGTTACAGTACTGAGGACAAAAACTACTTTAAAGATGGAGCTCACTGAGTTTGTAAAAGGAACTTTATAAAACATTTCCTGAGACAGAGTACCTCGGTGACCCCTGAAGGTGATCTTCAGGAAGGAGAACAGTGTGAGTACTCTTCTTGACTGAGTCATGCTTTGGTTGCAACCATATATGACATCTCGGAAACAATCTGGACATTTATAGTGTATGTTAAGCTATTACAGTGTAGGTGACTGCCGGTGTTCTCCTGGAGCATGACTGATAATGGTACGTCCTCTGGTAGAAGTGTACATATAGTTGGGATATCAAGTCGGATGATAGGGGACAGCTGCACAGAACCACAGAATTACAGAATGGCTGAGGTTGGATGGGACCTCTGGAGATCATCTGGTTCAACCTCCTACTCAGGCAGGTTGCTCAGAGCCATGTCTTTCTGGTGTTTGAACATGTGGAAAATGGTGATGGAGGCCCCAAAACTTCTCTGGGCAATTTGTTCCAGTGTTTGACCATCCTTAGGAATTTTTTTTCTTAGGTTTAAATGGAATTTCCTGTATTTCAATTTGTGCTCCTTGCCTCTTGTCCCTTCCCTGAGCACTGCTTAGAAAAGTCTGGCTTTATCTTCTTCCTTCGTGCCTTCCTGCCTTCCCCATCAGATATTTATACATATTGGTAAGATCACACAACCCTTCTATTCTCCAGGCTAACGAAACTTGCAAACTCCAAACTGAGAGGGACTGCAAGCACTTTAGAAGACAGGATTAAAATCAGTAAAACAGAAGGGAGATTCAGAATCATTAAGATGAAGATCAGTAAGTAAAAGTGACAATTTTAGGATGGAAGATCAAGCTGATAAAAATGTGATGTGAAATAACTGACTAGAAGAAGCATTGAGAGATTAGCTTTTTTTTGGTTTAGAAAGGAGAAAAAAATTATAGTGTTACAATTCATAAACAATTGTTCTTTGTATCACAGAGGCTATGATGACAAATTATCTGTATAATTAATTGAAAGAAAGGATTGCCTGTGACAGGAAAAGTTTTCTAGCTTTAGTTATAGTTACCCGTTGTAAGAGGCTTCCTCCTGAGGCTGTAAAACTCTAGTTATTCTACTAAAGAAGATGGGGCCAAACTCTTCTCAGTATCTTACAGGACAAGACAAGGGGTAATGGGCACAAGCTGAAACACAGGCAGTTCCGCCTCCAAGTGAGGAAGAACTTCTTGGCTGTGAGGGTGACAGAGCCCTGGAAGAGGCTGCCCAGAGAGGCTGTGGAGGCTCCTTCTCTGGAGACCTTCCCAACCCGCCTGGCTGCCACCCTGTGCCCCGTGCTCTGGGTGTCCCTGCTGGAGCAGGGGAGTTGGACTAGATGGTCTCTAGAGGTCCCTGCCAACCTCAACCATTCTGTGGTTCTGTGATTATTGAAGGCTTTAACAATAAGTTGGGAAAACATCCCCCAAATCTGTCTGGTTCCATTTTTAGATGAATTAGATGAACAAGATTAATTAGCTTCTGTCTTAAGACTGCACAACCTTACATTTCTGCAATTCTGTGATCTTCTGCAAAGGCCTTTTTCTTCATCTGGGGAGACGACACATCCTTTGAAAATGCTTAGTATACCGTCCTCATTATAGAATATGTTTCTTTAATATTTTGTTCCATTTTCAATTAAGAACTGAGACAAATGTGAAAGCCTGAATCAGCTGGCAGAATCTGGGTGATCTGTTACACCTTGTAGTGCACCTCTGATTGGAGCCCATCTCTGTGTCAGTACCAAAGCAAAAAGATTAGCAGGAGTCCTTTTGGCAGTGTTCATAAATGATGCACTTGTGAGTCTTAGTCACTTATTTGCCTGGAACTGATATTTTAAATTGGATTTCGGTCAGAAGATGTGTGTTGATATTCTTGATTAGGTCCTTTTCTGCATTTGAAAAGCAGTCACTTAGGCAGCTAAGTAAAGAGCTACTAAGAATAGAGCAGAAATGTAGAAAACGGACTTAGATTTTTTTTTTTTAATAATATATTGTATGAATAGTGTGCTAAAGTGCCCTTATGTTCATGTTAGTAGTCAGGCATTGTGCAGATTGCAGAGCTTTGCCAGTCTTAGCTAGTATATCTAAAACTTCATGAAAATTAAAAAACATCATTAACTTCTACAGAATTTTATGTAAGTCAAAAAAGACATAGAAGGCAGGTAGAAACTTCATGCAGTTGAGACAGTCCTTTCCATAATTTTGGTTTTACACTTACCTAAACACCCTAAAGACAGTAAAATCCCCCCAATCCAGCAGCAAGCTGGATGGATTTTGTCACAGCTCACGTCCTTATACAGAAATTTCTCTTAATTTGAAGAGATTCGATGGACCCTGTTAAGAAGCTTGCCTGTTGCTATCAGTTTTATTTGGAAAATATTCAGGGAACATGAATAAGCTAAATAGCAATGTAAAACTCTGGCACAGATGCGTTGCAGAGTAAGACACTGCTCAGTGAGAGTATGGCCAGTAGTTCTGAGTTTCAGTTGTGGTACGTTTTGTATTTGTATTCCTGTTGCGTCCTCCAAAATTCAAAACAGCAGACACTGAGTTTTTGCACTTGGTAATCCATGCAGGCAAGACCGTAAACAACACTTGGAAGAGCGTCACTGATAGCAGTCACTGTTCCTAAAGTTAATCCCTAAATGTATTTGGGTTAGGATCGAAGGAGAGAGGAGAAATTAAGCAGAAAGTGGCCTTACAACTGGTTGAGGTTGTTCTTGGAGCCCTTTCAGCATATGTGTTTTATTTTGCTTGCTTTGCCCAAGAATTACAGATGTGCTTTTGTGCTTCCAGGCAGCTTACCATAACTATATGAAGATTCCTGGGGGGCTGTTTTACTTAAATTAGACAGTGATTATTGCCTATTCTAGCAATGAGAAAAGATAGGTCCAGGGATACCTGTTCAAGGCTAGTCAGTCTCCTGCTTGAATGCTAAGCTTAGACACTTTTTAATAGTAAATACACTTTATTAGTACTGTAAGGGCTGAGTCATCTGGTTTCTTTTCAAGGAGACTTTTTTACAGAGCACACAGAGAAGGAAAAGGAAATCTCTATGCTATACGCATGTATGAGTAAATAAACGGTGCTGCTACAACCTCTGGCATCCCTAGGTAAGGTGAGTGAAGTCACTCAGTCAATCCTTCTTCTCTAGCAATTGTTCAAATATCCTGTTATATTTTCCTCCTGTTATTCCTCCTGTAGATTAAACAATGCAAAAACTTTCTTGTCTTTGAGATTGTGCTTTGTACTTCTCTTCCAAATGTTCTTCATTCTCAAAAATGTCTGAACCTGTGTTTATTTATACTCCCCACAGCTACCCACCATCAGGCAGAGAATGGTGTAGGAGAGCTTTTCTGAAAGATCGTGATGTCTGAAAATCAGGTGTGACCAAAACAAAGCATTTAAATGTAATATCACCTTATATTCCTTCCTTATGCACTTACACTTCATGGATGTTAGGAGAAATGCACTTGTTTTTAGTGCCTTATCGGTAGCTAATTCCAGACCAAAAAAAGAAAAAAAAAAAGAGTAGTGATACCCTTAGGGTACTCGTTAATGTCAGCATGGACATGTCAGCTCAGAGCTGTCTAGGAGTCACGAGCAGGCAGTGCTGATGCTGGAATAAACTAGGAGAGGTGGTGGAATAAACCAGGAGAGCCCAGTAAGTATTTGCGAGCACTTAAGTGTCTTCTTAGGTAGTTGAAACACTGAGAGGCTTCCTCTTTCACCCACCTTGTCCTTTCCTGTGCTCTGCTACTGCGCTGGAGATGCCTCCAACAACGTGATCAGCAATGTGATCCCTGCCTGAGTCTCCAAAGTACATTTTTCTTTCTTGTGTCTTTTCCTGCCTTCAGTCTTTCCCACTATCTCTGCCCCTGTCTGTGCGTGCACAGTTCAGAGAGCTGATACTTGAAAGTTTCCTTTTTAACTGGGTCAGTTAAGATAACTACTTGACTTCAAGTGGTGCAAAGAAAATGAGCTTCGTGTCGTGCACTCGCTTTTGAAAGTGTGTGTAGTTTTAAAGTCTGCTGGAGACTAGCATTTAACTTTAATATATTTTCTTGTAGTGTTATTACTCTACAACTCTGAACACAGTGTCAAGCTGTAAGGCAGCTGTTGCCTGAAAGAGTTGTGTTTATTACTGCTGGAAAGTAGCAGTGAAAAGGACTCTGAAATGAAAACACAGGGTTAGATTACAAAGCAACAGAGTTGGAAGTGCCTGAATGGCGACTGGTACTCTGGAAAAATGCAATTTTTAAAAGCGATCCAAGGAGATAAGAGGAGAAAGACAACATGTCAGCAGCTGTAACATGCTCTTGTGTACATAATCCAGTTTTTGAAAGGATGCCAACTTTAAAAGCATGAGGCATCAGTGTTAAAACTCAAATATATCTGTTTGCAGGATTATTGCTGTACTGTGATGAGTATTTGGTTTATTAGTAGTAAAAGAAAGTTGTGTAATGGAAGGTGTTGTTAGAGAAGCACTGGATCCGTATGCTTCACTTATAGGGCAACTACACTGTATAAGCTTGCTGTGCTGTGCCAGGGAAAAAGTAAAAAAAGACCTAAAAGAATAAAACTAAGCAGCAAGTGACATCACATTTTAAGTTTTATTTTGTTTTGTTTTGCTTTGTTTTAGAAGGTACTGTGCTTGTTTGTACATGTGGAAATTTTCTCTAGTCATTTTTGTTCATTTGCTTGTTTCTTAATTCCTCTTGTCCCAGACGGTACTTTTTTTCCAAACTTGTCTCTACTCCTGAACATGCTGTTCCATGAATTTCAAGGGTAGTCCATGAAGAGTTTTGGGTTGGGATTGTCTTTTCAGACAAGCTTTGAGTTTCTTGGTGCACAAACTTGGTTGGATACACCAGAACGTATCTAAAGATGTTGGTTGTTGATTCTTCTGTCTTTACCTTGTATACTTACAGATTTAAATATAGAAATTCATTATCTTCATCTCCTGACCATGAACTGTGATAGAACATTTGATTTTGTATCAAAAATCCATCAAGAGTGTGTCCTTAAATTTTTGTAAAATTTTCAATTTCAAACTAACGCTTCTTTTTCTTAGCCGTGACATTAGTTGAGATCAGATTGAAACTTTCTGGGCCACAGAGCATTGACAGTGATTAAAAACAGGTCCTATATTTTTTAAAGATTTATTCTTTGCGGAGAAGTTCTGGTATCAAGTTTAATTTCCCTCCTGCTGTTCCAGTGGTCAGACGAGCATGTCTGGGCAGAAAGTCAAAGCAAGTTTTGGGAGACGTTGTATAACAGCATAAATCATCAGTTCTGTAAGGGGAGGTAATTTGAGGGGGAGGAGATGAGGAGTAGCCCAAAGATACTTTTATTTTACTTCTTTTTGATCTGGAGCATGAAGAAGAGCTTGGGAAGGCTGTGCCGCATGGTCTCTGTGGGTGGCAGTAGATAATGTTCAAGATGTGGGAATGGCTTTTAGGGACACTTCATCATCAGGCTATCTCATTTAAAGCTAAAAGTAAGATGAGAGTGTAGTCCTCTAAGATACCCTGTAGTACCCTGTCATGCTTCAGAACTGTCCTCAATGTTGCTTGAAGAGCAGCGTGACCGTAGACCAGCATTTAGCTGCTGTTTTCAGTGTTGTGTGTAATGTTACAGAGATACAGATCTTCCTTGTGATCACTGTGTCCCCACGTGTCTTTCTGTGGCGTGTCCTGTGAATGTAGTGCCCAGCCTCTCTTTAGCTGCAAACCAGAAGGAAGCAGCTGTTGTTACATCGTTTTCACCTGGCTCTGGCAGGTGGGCAGGAATGATGTTTGCTCCTTAAGCCTTGTGTAGCTTTCCTCAAAGCAAATTAAATATGACAGCTGTTTCTGGAACTTTTTAATTAGGTTTTTAGTATCAAGCTGGGTAGGACAGAGGAACTGTAATGTCAATAAAATAGTTATGTCATGAAATGCGATATTTGGATTCGATTATTAAAAAGTAAAGACAGCACAGCTCCCTGTAGAAGGATCTCAAAATTATTAAATAAAAATGAATGACAGTTTACTAGAGAACTGTGGCCCTAGTTCTTCTAAGAAGATTATGACTCTACTAGATGACATGTGTGTGGACCCATCTTTTGGGAAAAATATGTGAGCGTGCACAGCTACATCAAACTTGCATTGGTTACTGACCCTTTCTTCCTGCAGAACACTGCCATACCCAAGGAGCAAAGTCTTGCGCACTGCACAATGTAAAATTCATGTTGGCATTTTCCTAAGACGGGTCCTTTCCTGCTAAAACTGTAAACTCATTGAATTATGAATGATGTCCTGCCCCCGGGAACAAATGTGAGCCGATGGGCTCGCGTCAAGGAAACAACACAGCAGCAGTTATAGTATAGCATAGCTGAGAGTATATGGATATAGTGTAGTGTAACTATAGTATATCTCATAGTAGAGTTTGCCCTCTCACACGTTAGTTTGATGCATTTTAGGAAAACCCTGAATGTATTGTCTTGAACTTGCATGTTGTAAGGAGAATGATTAAAGAAATCTGCAAGTACAGAACTTTTTTCAAGCCACCATGTTTTACTCCAAGAGCTCTTTTTGCTTATATCTTCAGCTGCTGTGATTTCGCTATGTGTTTCTGGGAGATAGATCAATGACAGGGTCAAAACACCGAAAAATAGGATTAGTAACTTTTTGACCTGTCTTGAAGACTGAGACTATATACAACTTTTTAGATTTTTTCTGTTTATACACATACCCTCCATTACTGTTTCTTGTACATAATATTTTTTGTTTGTTTTTTTATTTATTATCATAAATACTGTGCCCAGAGGATACATAAGCTCTATAGGATGTGAGACCAATTGCATCCTATAGTCCTAAAGAATTTTCCCTGGAAATGCAGGCAGTGGAAACCTTTGAAGATTTATCTAAGATGGACCTTGTTTCAACATGCAAGCTGGTCAAAAATACATTATTTTTTGATTTCAGGTCTTTTGAGCCTTTGAGAAATCTCGGCAGGGATGTGCTTGAGGTTAGCTGGACCTGCGATGAGATCATATTTGTGGAAGTCAGAAGAAGAGGAAGCAGGGCCTTGGTTTGGGAGGAACAGTTTTCCCTAACTAAAATTTCTTTTAACCTTATATAGTTACTGAATTCAGTCTGGGCCATGCGCACAGGTTCTAGCAAATATCTCTTTGCCCAAGCCAGTTAAGTCATCCCCAGTACAAATCATATGCACAGTGTTGCCTGGGAAGTGTGTGTGTCTGATTCTCTTTTTTTTCCCTCAGTAATTTATGCTGTAGCAGTTGGGAGACTCAAGCAGAAAAACCTTTCCTAGTTAACTGACAGAGAAGAAAGAAATAGAAGGAACCATTATTTTCCTGTCAAGATTTCCCTGAAACAAAGAGGTGCAGAATTATGCATGCTGAGGGGTGTCTTTGGTCCTTTGATTAACAGCAGAGGCCCAATTTCAGCATCAAAAGCATTCTTAATTATAAGCCCTGTTGAAAAGGCTGCCTTGAACACTGTGGAAATGATATTACAGGGGCACGTCTTGGCTTAGGTGATCTGCAGACATTTTACAGAGATCACTTTACTAATATAATTTAGAATCATAATATCCCAGAAGATCTGAAGTGTGTTTTTTTCATTGTTTCAGTTTAATAGCAGTGAAAAGCACTGCATCATGAAAGAATAAATAAATAAAAATAAACAACCCTGCATATTTGCCCGTTGCCTGAGTGTGAGAAAGCCACCTTAGTAAACCCTAATTTCTCCCGTAGCAGCTGGTGACATAATGTGTATCACAAGGTCTTCTTCAAATAAAAGCCCTCCGTCTTGGTTATTTTATGACTCTGCTGATTAAAGAGATTTTATTGTAATTACTGTGATAAGTAGGCTACACCAGAAGACGGAAATGTTAATTTACAAGCTGCTTGCTGACCAAGTGTCATGTGATAATGGACTGGGACAGGCTGTGGTTTGCGAATGGACCTGAGGTTTGAAGCGGCGATTAAAGAAGCATCGGCGCGCGCGTTTCCCGCGGGCTGCCCGGGCTCAGGCAGGGTGAAGGAGGAGTGGGAAGGAGCGGGAGGGCAGATGGACGGAACTTGAAGGGAAATCTCCCCTTTGGAGCAAGCAGGCTTTATTCTGAAGCCCCACAGCACTTGCGTCTCTAATTTCTAATTAAATCATGGAATCACAGAATCATTAAGGTTGGAAGGGACCTCTAGAGATCATCCAGTCCAACCCCCCTGCACACGCAGGGTCACCTAGAGCACGGGGCACAGGGCTGCGTCCAAGCGGGTTTGGAAGATCTCCAGAGAAGGAGACTCCACA
>VZSV01000040.1:1489208-1515078 GCA_013398735.1 Nothocercus julius
TCTCTCTTTCTCTCTTTCTCTCTTTCTCTCTTTCTCTCTTTCTCTCTTTCCCTTTCTTTCTTGGGCAGCTGTGGAATACCTCCTCAAGCAGTATAAAAATACCATAGTATGGCTATTCAGAAAAAGTTAAAAGAGTGCCTTTACAGCCTTGGAAACTTGAATTTCATCTGCTTTTGAATGGCCAGTTTGAGCTCTGTCTCCCCAATTCACAGTCACTCTCGTTTACTTTGGATCTTTTTCTGCAGGTTCTGTAGATTCAAAAACACTCCTCAAAGACGGGTCATGCGCCCCTCATACCATGAGCTGGGTCTCTTTTGCCTCTTCAAAACTACAATAAGAATGGAAAATTTATTTTTAGACATTCAGAGTTGAAGAGATCTGCCTTGAAATCAAACCTCCACGTATTGCGCTGAGAAAATGATGCATTGAGTGAATCATGAGTACTTTAAAGTGGGTATCTTTCAGTCTTTCCTGTTGAAGCAGATCCAATTTGTATAAATGCATTTGCTGTGAGCCTTTATTTATTTTACTAACCCCTGGACTCTCCTCTCTGTCTCTCTCAGTGCCAACTGATGTTTTTTAGAAAAGCCTCAATGGGAATTGGTGTAATACAGTCTGACTCAATCTTATTTGGGAGTGAAATCTCACAGGGGTCTCTGAACTGGGGAGCACAAATTTCACCTTGACCCTGAGCAGCCATTCCTTGCAAACTGATAGTAAGCCCCTTTTAACTTGTGTTTCCAGTTAAAAAAAAAAAAAAAAAAAAAAAGGCAAAAGATCCAGCTGTCTTCTGTTTTTTCTCTCTTCTTCAACGTGACCTCCTGCATTTGTCTAACGAATCCCGAGTGAGCGGTTCTGTCAGCCTGGGAAGGCTTGAAGGAGCTGCCTCGAGCAGAAAGACACAAATGCGTGTTCACTTGGTGCTCTTGCATTTGGAAACAAATTTGTTAAATATTTTGCTCGATTTTAGCGTTCAGCGGTCTGCGTGTTTGCCGTTCTGATCTTGCACAGCTGCCTGGCCCCTCTGCGCTGGCGGACCCCTCATGCAAACGAAGAGTGATGGCTGCATCGCAAGGGGAGCGTGTTGGAGCCTCACACATTCCTTGTTTCCAGGCGGGGTTGACACAGAGGTTGTTTAGTTCATTTTGTTCGGGTTGTGTTACTTCTCTCTACTTTAAATGGATTAGTTTTGGAATATTTTTTCTGGTTCGGTCGATGTAGAGTTTTTTGGGTAGGGGTGTATGAGAGTTGTAAATGTAGTTGCTCGTGATGGGAAGGTGTTTTCAAAGACATCTCTTAATTTTCAAGCAAGCTAGCTCCGGATTAGAGATACAAAACAAAAACACTTCTGCGAACAGCAGTTGAAGAGCTGGGCCCCTTTGGGCCAGACTTGCAGGGCGGTTGGAAGTGCCTAAGCCCCTGGCTCCCCCACGTGCCGGGCACCAGCGTCTCGTGCTTGGCCAGTGGCGCCGCAGAGGCACGGCAGGGTGGGAGCTGCTGCAGCCCGTGGCCGGCAGGGCAGGCGGCTGCAGCCTCGCAGGCAGCGTGGAGGGCCAGGGGCATGAGCTTTCCGCCCTAGCTGCAGGAAAGACTGGGAAAAACGGCCAGTTTTAATTGTAAAGGAACAGAGAAGGGGCGCATGGCACTTTAAACCCAGTCTACCCGAATGCCGCTTGTGTGGCATTAGAGTTTCAAACATATCTTATCTAGAAGCGTGGGTAGTTCTTTCTTTTCCCCCTTTTTTTTTTTTTTTTTGGAATTAATGTTATTCATTCACCGTCCTTTAACTCTGGCGAAACAAAATCACCTTGCCCAACATTTCCCCTGTCGGAGAAGAATGAGATGGGGCAGCGTGATGACAGCCACGAGGGGATTCTGTGGGAGCTGCCTGTTCGAAGAGTTAAATGTTTTGCAATTTATTTTTTAACTTCCTGCCCCCGAAGCCAGTTTATTTTATAAATGCTAAATTTAGCCTGTTTGGTTTCCGTCATCAGGGACAGCTTTTCTGGTATGCTTTCTTAAAAACCGTTTGACCTTGAGAGAATGCTGCCAGGAAGAAAGAACAGTCTAAAAGCTGACAGCTGATTGTCGGGGCTTTGCAAACTCTGCTAGAGCCATAAACTCCACCAAAGCATACAGGGAAGCTTGGGAACCTGTAGAGATTTGTGAACTGCAGGGCATCAGGATGAGTTGCTAAATAAAAAAACAAACAAACAAAAAATCTTATTTTGTTTTGCAGTGGTTTTAACCCATTAAGTGCTATGATAAGCTCGCTGAGGCTTAATTATGAATGGAAAATAATGTTATTAGGGCAATATTGTCAGGAGTGGGATGGTGGAGTGGAAAGGGGTTGAGTAACCCCCTCTTTGGTAAATATATAGGCTCTAATAGATATTGGGCTGTAGTAAGTTAAGAGGAGACTGAGTTCAGGAAACTGGTAAGAGTAAGTAGAACTCCGCAGGGATTCATGATCCTCCAGTGGATGGCCCATTCTCGCTCGTATAGGAGCCACACTTTGCCGAAGGTCTTTTGGTTCGTCGTGTGGTTCGTGGGTTCTTTTTCCAGAAAGGATGGGGAAACAGGCAAGAAGGAATGCATTTTTACACAGCCAAAAAAAAACTTGTGCCCTGGCAGGAATTTATTACCGGCCAGCTAATGAATTGGAGTTCTGCTGAGAACACAGCTTTAGAGGGCAGACCAAAAAGCATGAGCCAAGAGCACTAACCAGTAGGGGCTGCAGCCTCTACATCAAAAAAGCCTTTTCTAGCCGGGAGCCAGCTTGAAGTGCCTTGCAGCTCTGCTCCAGCTTGGGTCTCCGCTGAGAAGGAACAGCCAGGTCTGCAGGCGTGAGGCCGCGGTGGCCGTGGTGCAGATGCCTTGCTGAGTCCCAACCGGAGGCAGGGGCTGAAGCCGTTCGGCTCCTCCTTGCCAAAGAGGAGGAACAGTGAAAATCACAGAATCACAGAATGGTTGAGGTTGGCAGGGACCTCTAGAGATCACCTAGTCCAACTCCCCTGCTCCAGCAGGGACACCCAGAGCACGGGGCACAGGGTGGCAGCCAGGCGGGTTGGGAAGGTCTCCAGAGAAGGAGCCTCCACAGCCTCTCTGGGCAGCCTCTTCCAGGGCTCTGTCACCCTCACAGCAAAGAAGTTCTTCCTCACACGGAGGTGGAACTGCCTGTGTTTCAGCTTGCACCCATTACCCCTTGTCCTGTCACTGGCCACCAGTGAGAAGAGTTTGGCCCCATCCTCCCCACATTCACCCCTGGGGTACTTGTACATGTTGATCAGATCTCCTCTCAGTCTTCTCTTCTCCAGGCTAAAGAGGGCCAGCTCGCTCAGTCTCTCCTCATAAAGAAAAAATGGGTAAGCTGCATGGTGTGTGAAGCTCTACCCTCCTGTTGTATTTCTGTGATCTGGACCAGAGTCCAGCCAGCCCGCTGGTTTACAGGGACCTCCAGCTGAACCCTTCCTAACCCACCTGCCTCCCTGGAAGCTGCCAAACACTCAGCAATAGAATTGAGACCCTCAGAGCCAAAAGGAAGTTGGAAAAACCAACAGAGCTGTTTTAGGGCAGCTAGATGGGGCACATCCCCAAAACTAGCACTCAGCTGAGCCGACAGCACCACAAGAATCCCCAGTTCAGTAGATAAGGCTGAAAAGACAGGGGAAAAAAAAAACTAACTTGTTTTTCATTCAGTTGACTTCATGAGGAGAAAGAATGTCTGAAGTTATATTGCCAAATGTCCCAGAGATGGTGTTACCATCCTCTGAATTAGAAAAGAAGTGATACTGTTAAATAAAACTAACATCAATGTTCATTGTCCAGGGAAATGAGCAGTATTAATTCTCAGCTAATAACGCTAGGGAGATACTAAGAAATAATTCTCTGAGAATATAATTTTCTTTTTGGCTTTGTTCACATTCTTGTTCAGACAAGTTCCTACTTGGAGTTTGACAGGCAATGGTGGAAAAGGTTTTTTTTTCCTGAAAATAATGCTAATTTAAGGCATAGAATTTTGATGCAAATACGATTTAAATACAGCTTTGGCAGTTTGCTTTAAAATCTAAGGTTTTGGAGAAACATGTACTAGTCGGTTACTGTGAAGCAGTGAATTGTTGGTGTAAATCACTCCTACCAGAACAAAATGTAACATGTCTTTGTGTACAGTTTGTATGAGGAACAGTTGTTATATGATACTTTTCTCTGTTCTTTTTCGTTCTTTTTTTTTTTTTTTTTTTTTTTTTTTTTTTTTTTTTTTTTTTTTTTTTTTTTTTTTTTTTTTTTTTTCCAAATGACTTGGTATAATTACTACGGAAAGAAATGGAAGTGAGATCTGAAAACAAAAAAAAAGAAAAGGTAACACTATGGTGATAAATGATGTGCAGTTTGTCTCAAAGATGCAGAAAGGAGTTGACTGGCAAGAAGACTCTTAAAAAGATGCCCAGAACATAGCTGCAGTGGACACAAATCTTTAAAGCTCAATAGCTTGGGCAGCTGCACAACGGCAAGAGGAAAGATGTCTGAAGGGGGAAGCTGAGTCTCCCATCTCCGTCGGATGTGGATACCTCACGTGTATCCACAGAGCTGCCCCAAGGAGGGCACATTGTGCTGCTTTCATGCCAGGGCATCTCTGGAACTACATTGGGATCCCTCAAGTAGTTTTTCTGAGGGAAACCTGAAGTCTAACCAGTGCAGACAGCTCCAACCAGAACAGATTTATTTATTGTGTTGTTGCAAAAAGTAGTTTTCAGGGCGTTCGTCTGCCACCTCCGCGCTTTTAGTGTTGGCACCATGCACATGAGCTAATGGGGGCTCCTTCCTTGCAAGGTCATCACGGCTCTTGCTATAGAAGGCCTGATACTCCTTGCTGCAGAGGCAGGTGGGGCTTTGGGGGCAGGCTGAGCTCAGGTTATGGACTGCTTTCAGGGCCACTGTGCTCCATGTTCCCAGCTTCAGAAGTGTCCCGGAGTTCGTGAAGCTACTGGGAGCCGTCTGGCCAGTGTGATGTTTGATGCGCCGAGTTTCCACCACCCGGGAGCGCTTCAGGATGCCAGAACACGTCCCCTGAAGAGAAACAGAGCACGGCCACTGCTGGGTGCTCCGTCCTTGGCCTGGGTTTTGGCCATGAGCCACGGTGCTGAGCCTGGCAGCGTTGGGTCCATGTGAAACCTGCCTCTGGCACCCAGGGGAAGCCTGAGAGTCGTCACTGTGTGCAGGGTTTCCTCCATGGCAAGTTCATCTGCCCTGTGGATGGAGCCAGCAATGTGTACGGCTTCTGGATGCCCCTGTGGCAGAGCCTTGCCCAGCCCTGTGTGCAAGGGGATGCAAGGACACTCTGGTCCCCCTTTCCTAGGAGTGGATCCCACCTGTCTCCCTTCCCTCAGCCCTAAGATACAAGTTGTTGCCTTTGGCCACGAGGACGTCTCGTAAACCTTCACTCTACCATCAGGCCAGTTAGTGTAGCGGAACCCGCGGTTGCCTCTTGCATGTAGAGGACTTCTGTGAGCTGCCACCAGTAGTTATTTACCAAATAAACTGCTTGTGCTATTTATGTTTATGCTTGGGCATTCACCATCGCACGTACAGTGGGTCTCGGGCAGAATCTCATTACTGACAAAAGTCAGGATAGGTTGTTTTTGAGGAAGTTATAGGAAATTATCACTAGCAATTAGAAGGGTTTTTGAAGAGTAGATTTCCCTAACCTTGTCAGTCATTAGTAGCTTTATGTGCTTTGAAAATTGACTTGTTCTGTAGTTTTTATTTATTTATTTGTTTATTTTTAAAGCAGAGGAATTTCCCGTTATCTGCCTAAAGGAATTTTTGCTTTTATTATTTGTATTGCTGCAAGAGAACAGCAAGGCTCCAGGGACCAGATGAATTGGGATCCCTTTGTTTTAAGTTGATTTGTGTATGAATAGAGCCAGAGACTCACTGTCCCAAAGATGTTCTTGTTTCAAGTGGGGGGAATGTCAGGCCAAGGAACAAGTCTGAATCAGCTGAATAGATGGGATCTACTGGAACATGCTGTCTTTAAGCATGTCAGGGATAATAGGCACTTAGGCTGTTACAATTTTTAATGTTAGTTTTTCTGTTTTCTTTTTGCAACAGAACTGCACTTGGTGATGAAATTTGACTCTAACTCAAAAACAAGGGAGTCGCAATAAAAATATTTAACGTAGTTAATTATAAAAGTCCCAAAGTGAATTCACAGGTTGTTTGGTTACTAGACTATTTGGAACAGAGGGCTTGAAATATTTCTTGTTTAATTTTTTTTTTTGAGACAATTAGTAAATAAGCTAGAGATTGGAGGAATGAATTTTGAGGTGTTCAGATACAATAAAAGAAATAAAAAGACTACTTGTTACATCTATACAGAGATGGGTCAAGTGAAGTCTGAAGCAGCTTAGCAAGTGTTTTCTTTGGCCAAGTTGGTTTATATACTACAGTGCAGAATCAGAATTTCTTTCTAATGGTAAGCTCATAGAGAATATTCCTTCAGTTCTGTGCCATGGCAGTATTTCACTGAGTAGCTGAAAGGTGTGCTTTGTATTGTTGTTGAGTTACAGGCATTTTCTCCCTTGCTCTTCTTATTGAAAATCGCTTGAAAAAACATTTTTAATAAGTAGTTATTAATGGTCTCGTGTCAAAAAGGAAAGACATATCAGATCGACTTCTCTGTGGAGCTGTCTTTGGCCTTTTATTATTCAGAAATTCTATCAAAAACTTTGATGTTTGAAGTAAGGAGCGAAGATGTAAAAACAGCAAATGGCAACAGTCTAGAATAAATTACTTTAGACCAACTTTGAAAGACTTGGTCTAAAGCATAAAATCATTTTGAAAAGTTGGGAAAAATGTTCATAAAATAATAATAATAAAGAAAATTGTAAGAATGTTGCAGAAAGCCTAATAGACTAATCTGGAATACGGACTAGCTGGAGCCATTATTACCTGTAACAGGCAGCCATACAGATGCGAGGTTGTGTGCTGAAGTGCAAAGTCATTAGCTCGGTAAAGTGCAAGAAGTCACACTTGCGTTGAGCATCTGCCCTTTTCAGCACTAAGAGGGTGTGTGCAGGGCAAGGCACCGCCTTATGAAAGGGTGTGTGGGCAGAATTACAAAGACTGCTGCAAAGAGCAAAGGAGTGCTAAGGCTTGCTTTTGTAAAGCTGAATCACAGCAAGGAGAGGAAGGAAAGTCTGCTTGGTCTAGAAGAAGATAAGTAAGGGAAGAAATGGGTGGGGGGAGAAGATAAATAAGTAGGGTATTGTCTCCAAGCATGCCGAAATCTTTTAGGAAGATAGTGGTGACTTTTCTCTTTGTGTCCTTTGGAGGGGTCACAAGAGAGTAACAATGTGGATTAAGGTTAGATGTTAGAAAGAAAAAGTGTTCTGTCACTATTAGGTACTGGAGGAGATGCAAACATTTTTGCTGCAGCGTAGTGTAGAGAAGCTTCTGAGATGGGTGATACTGTGCAGTTTAATCCTGCCAGCTGAACATTTTTGTAGCAGTCTGTATGGTAGTTTAGTAGTCTGTATTCATAGACTTACATGTCTGTGATTTGTATCATGATTTGTCCTTTAAACCATGAACTGACATGAGCAGCAGGAAAAGAAATCCTGAGGCTTTCAGAACCAACCTCCATGATCAGTGTGTGTCAGCAATGAGTGTGTAGGTGTTCTTTAGTCACATCTGTAACTAAAGATATTTTCTTTCATCCTTTCAACAGTCTCCAAACGTCCACAACTACCCAGATATGGAAGCTGTACCCTTGTTGCTAAATAACATGAAGGCAGACCCTCCAGAGGATTCATTGTCTACAGACCATTTCCAAACACAGACTGAACCAGTGGACTTGTCAATAAACAAAGCCAGGTCGTCCCCTACAGCAGCTTCATCTTCACCGGTTTCCATAACAGCATCAGCCTCCTCCCCTTCTTCTACTTCTACTTCTTCTTCTAGTCGGCCAGCTTCATCCCCCACAGTGATAACATCTGTATCTTCAGCTACATCTGTACCGTCAGTATTAACTCCAGGTCCCCTTGTGGCCTCTGCATCCGGTGTTGGAGGCCAGCAGTTTTTGCACATTATCCATCCCGTACCACCTTCAAGCCCCATGAACTTGCAGTCCAACAAAATGAGTCACGTGCACCGTATACCAGTGGTAGTACAGTCGGTACCTGTTGTCTATACAGCTGTGAGGTCACCTGGGAATATGAACAACACTATAGTAGTACCACTGCTGGAGGATGGGAGAAGCCACGTCAAAGGTAAGGTGGATTGGTTTTATACGTCTCTAGCATCTCTAAAACTGCACTTGTGTGAAGCAAATGTAATTTACTTGTAATGGTGTTAATTTATAAACTTGTTATTTCTTTTGCTGAAAATATACCTGATTTTCATTGTTGGGAGTAACCTTTAAAAATCTTGTCCCAGATGCTCTTTAAAAGAAAAAACCCAAAGATTTCAGGTGTCGGATGCTCAGACCACTAAGGGTAAATCTTTTCCTTAGATGAACAGTTCCTCTCCAGAAGCTGAAAAAATAGGAGAACAGAATAATGGTAATATGTTAAGGTTCCTAGGTGAAAACAGAAAACTCACAAGGTGGCACAGATTTCAAAAGAAGAGACAGAGTAAGGCAAGAAGGAGTCAGAGAAATGGATTCCATGCAAGAATAAATACTCATGGACTGCAGGAACATGAGAAGAAAAGGCTTTCTGAAGCAAGCTGGGTAACAGCTGTGCAGAGTTAGGTTTCAGTAAACACAAGGAGTGGCCGTGAGATGTTTTCAATTAGGTTTCTTCTTCCAGATTAGACAGCAGAAGGGAAGGAAGTCACACGGAGTGTATGTGGTGGAAATGAGTTTTGCAGTCACAGAACCTGGAAGGCCATGGAGGTGTGAAGGGAGGCAGAGTACACGCCAGAAGGACAGATAAGCTCTTGGGGAGGTGTCCAAGGAACACAAAAAAATGGGTGGGTAGCAAGAAAAAGTTAATATTAACTATACTAGCTACCAACAGAGCAAAATATGGTTAGAGATGGTGACATGATGGGTGGAGGATGAAAAAACAGATGTGCCCAGATGCTTTGAAAAATGCTGCTTTATAAAGGAGAAATTAGTAAAAGTAGTGGGAACATGGGAATGACAGAGACTCACTGCAAGGTTCTTGGTGTGTGAATGAATAAATTACAGCTATTCCTCTCGCAAAATGAGATATTGCTGTTGGCAAGGGAGGGTGCTGACAGATAACCTCACTTTTGGGCCTTATGAGACTAAAAGGTATCCTAACATCTCTCGGGTGCCTAATTGCATAATGAATAGATCACTACAGCTTTTTAGCTTTTATTTCTTCAGCTCTCATGTCTGATTTTGATGTATGGTGACTGTATTTAACTACAAGGATGAGTCATTCTGATGTTTAATAGTATCGTGTTGTCCATAAATCCTTGGTTGCCCCCCTCCCATTCCCTGGGTACCGCAGCCTACATATGGAGTGTGTCCTCCTGACAGGCTTAGACTGTAGGAAACGAACCACAGAGTATCTGGTTTTTGCTTTCAGCAGAAGTGATGGTTTAAGGCATTTTATTACACTTCATACAGTGACATAATTGTAGGTGCCACCTTGTGCCATTGCATTAAACATCACAAATGAAAGCAGTATGGTGCAGCATGTTGTTCAAGAGGGAGCGGGGGGAAAGTTGGGGTCTCTGCTTTGATTTTGGAACTTTGAGCTCATCAGGAATTTTTCCTGCTTGTTTTCTTTTCAAAGGTGCTAGCTGGCTTTGCTAATAGTCTCCTCTATGGGAAGTACCTCCTGAGCTTGCAAAACTGGAAATTCACACCCTGGTTTCATCACCAAAATCCACAATTTAATGTGCTGCAGGGATTTCAGCCCGTGAGCTTCAGACTTCCTGAGCTGCCCTGACAATCTCTCCTTTGTGCTGTTACTGGCAGAGATCATTAACCAGCTCTGCTGCCCCTATTAATGTACAGCAACAGAAAAAGAAGGGATTAAGCTTTCCTTTAATTTTTTTGTCTAATCAGTTGTACCCATTTTGCTATCACTAATTCTTTTGATACAAATGTTCAGGTTAATTTGAATAAAAATAATAGAAGAATAGCAGGCAAAAATTCATTCTAGGTACTCATCTTTTGTTAGCTTTTTACTGGCTTGTATTTTTCTTTTTTTAATATAAAAAACATAAATGATAAAATACAGTGATGTTGCATAAATTAACTAATTAAAGGCATTTCATACATGCGCAAACTAACTTCCATTCAGTGATCCGCTAAAAAGCTGAAAACAAGAAATAAATTTCCTGGGATGGTAACAGGACACTACTGTCAAATTGCATTGGTTGCTAATCCTCTGGCCAGCTGAAGGAGAAATGCAGATTCAGAATTATCTGAAGTCCCTCCTTTGAGCTCCTACATGAATGTTGATCATTTTCAGAAAGGGGAACATAAATATGCTGAGACATCGGCAACGTTTGTCCTGTAATCTCTGTGTTGTTTCTACTTTAGGTCTAAATCAAATACCACGTTATCATTAATATAGAGGGGTGCTTGGGAAGCATTTAAGCTTACCTTAGATAAGTGTCTATCTAAAGTCATTTTGAATTGAATGAAATGTAGGTATTTTCCCAAACAGAGATACTTTCAGTGCTAAAATTAGCCAGAGCAGGTTAGACCACAGTTCAGGACTATTTTTTTGGTACTTCTGGTAGCAAGTACTTATAGAAGAGTGCAAGAAACAGGAGATTATATACAGAGAGATTTTTCCCCTGTTAATCCCTCCCCTTTCTCCTTTTTATCTTCCTCATACTGAATTTTCTTCTTCCTTCCAGGCTTGAGTGCAAACATTTCATTTTTAATTTTACTGCAAAAACTTCTTTGCAGGCCACCCCCATTTCCTTCCATCTTCCCATCTCTTTAGAGGAGCCCAGTCCATCCCAAGAACCATACAATCCATATTCTTCCCTCTCCAGCAAAATTTCTCTCCTAATGGCTGCTTTCTAAAGAGTTTGAGCAATTTTTGTTTTCATCTTCTGTTTGAATTCTGTCTTACCCTTCAGCACAAAAATCCTTATTTTCTCCTATGTTTCTCTCATCTTCCCTTTCTCTCTACTTTCCTGGTCCTTCCCACCTTGTTGACTGTTCTTTTGAGTTTCAGTTTCAGCAGCTCTGCTTCCTCTCTCCCTCCTTAGCTATGAGTATTTCTAACCTGGCCTGTCGTCCCCTCCTCTGCCGCGGCCCTTCCCTCTCCGTGGCATCGTTCATGCTGTCGCTTCCAGTCACACTTTCTTTCGGCTGAGTCTCGGATCTGCTTTTCAACCTCCAAACGTCTTGCTCGTTTCTGCTCTCTGCCCTGCCTTCTCTCGCATGTATTTTACTTGGAAGGTTTCCCATTAAATCGAACTGAAAACCAGACGGGTCTGCAAAGAATTAGCCTCTGTATCCATGAGCTCTGGCACTGTCCCGCCGGGTCCTGCGCCACACGCTGCCCACCGTGCCCGAGAGGGGCATCTGCAACCCTTGGTCATGCTATAAAAGCACCATTTGGTTAGGGTGAGCCTTGTGGCAAGGCAAAAGCCTCTCCAAACACTTGGTCTAAACCAAAACCAGGATCAAAGCTGTATAGGAATTTATTAACAGCACATAATTACCTGGCAGTCATTAAACTATGCATTCAGGATACAGCACTGGGCATTCACAGATTGTTACCGAACAGCTACAAATTTCTTAACACTTTTCTATAACTGGTCCCAAGAGGTTATGCTCCCAGATACCTGCACAGCCCACACCTCTGGCACCATGTACGTCCCTGGCAGGTGCCCCTCTCTGCACTGCTCCCAATGCCCCTGCATCCCAGAGCAGTAAAATCCCATGAAAAACTCTTGCCCCTCCTTTTTCGTCCCTGTTCAGTAATGGCGTGTGCTGCTAAAAGGTATCATTATACCTTTAGCACATTACATACATTAGAGGCACAGCAGGTAGCAACACCTATAGGTAAGGTTGCCTGAGAGTTTCCATTAAAACCTTGTTTTCAGTTGCTCAAAGTTTGTCTCTATGCTATCTATTTAAGGTGACTTTTTCTATGTTACATGACTGCCTCAGATTCGTTCTTTTTTTCTTTTCTTTTTTTTTTTCTATTTGTGAAGAAAGTTTTGGGGAAAACTATCCCATTCTTCCTCAGATTGAGAATAGAGAAAAAGGTAGCATTTTCCATAACGAAAAATGTATTCCAGCTCAATTCTTTTTGGTGCAAAACTCTAGAACCTCTGTGCTTTGCTGCCATGAGCCTCAAGTTTAGTTTGGGCTGTTGTCTTCTTTTTTTTTTTTTTTTTTTTTTTTTCCAATCTGCATAAGCATTTGCAGAAACTTGGCCAACGTTGGAGGTCTGCAGAAAATCTGCATCCCCTGAAGAGGAGGGAAGTAAAGGGTAAAGCATGAAAATCCTACATGGGGAAAGGCAGTGAGGAGCTTGCCCAGGAGGTGGGAATGGGCTGGGCAGTGGGGAGAGCAGCCAGGGAAAACACAGGATGAAGGGGAAGGAGAACAAGGGCAGAAGTTGGGAGAAGCATTTGTGGATGTGAACATGTTCAGGAGGAAAGGTGGGAAAGGAGAGGAGGCAGGAATGGCGAAAAACCAAGAGTGTCACGAGGATTATAGGAAGGAGGTTGAGGCAGAATTTTTTGGATAACGGAGCAAGGAGACTTATATAGACAAAAGCAGAAAGACCTGGCGTGGGAGGAACAAGTTCCCCTATTAGCTCTGGTCCTGATCCTGAGTTTTTCTCTTTTTTTGCCTTCAGATGATATCCATGAATCGGTGCAGATCATGTCCCTCTAGTGGCAGATTTCGTTAAGAGATGGTGTCCCCAGTAGTTGTTCTCTCTAGCTCGGAGCTGCTGTTAAGTGAAGGGCGTTTTAGAAACTCCACCCTGATGATGGCATAGCAAGGACTTGTGCAACTTCGGTATTTCTGTTTCCTTGGGGAGGTTGGCTTTTTTTTCACTATTACATATTTTTCAGTGTTCTTTTTTTTTAAGCGTTCAGAAAATAAAAACAGTTGCAAATCAAGAAATCAGAGCATTAGAGATTTAAATTTGCCAGCTGGACTTCACTTTGCTTCCCAGGACCATAAACATTGTAATGCTATCTGTAATATTGTCAGGGACTGTTTTCATGTTACCCTGTTTGCACGTTTTACACAGCAGAAATGCCTGGATTGCATCTTTTTACAGTTTGTGCATTCCATATTCCTAATTGTGGATATATATTAATGAGTTGTAAATGCACTACTCATTGCTACAGATATTTTGGGGACTTAAGACAGATATTGCTAGTAGATTGCCACTGCTGTACTTTTAAAACATAGATTTTATTTCTGCCTACTGTAATGCCTGTTTATTCCATAGAAGTAAATGTAATTTGTAGTACAAAGCTAGAAATTTAAGACCAACCCATATGTTTGAAGATCAGATTTTATGGTCTGCTTGGATAAATTATGTTATGGAAGAAAGGCTTAATTAAAACCAGTACTATTGCCTTTTCATTTCATGTGAAATGATTAGCCTTTCTACATTTTAGTAAGTCGTTTGGGATTAAATTCCATTAGGATGGAGAGTCTGTAGTTCAGCTGCAATTTTTGGCTCCTGCACACAAAGCTCTTTGGAAGCTGTGTGTATTCCAACCAGTCTACCTACCCCCTAAAATGTTTGTAAGTTGATTCCCTCTGTTCCCTCAGCCTGACTGGAAGAAACTGGAAGAACAAGAGGTTCTCGGGAAGGGGAGACAGACTGGAATGAGCAGCCAGTCGGAGAAACGGGCAGGAGAGGCTTGCGTGTCGCGTGCAGCCTGTGTTACTGGAGATAGTTCTGTATTTATGAACTGATGTGAATAGTAATTTTCACCAGAGTGGAGAGTTGAAATACAGGCTGGAGATACTTTGCTTCTTCAAATTGAGAAAAAGGTTGTTTAAAACTAAGTAACTGGGAGTGAGTATGAGGAGTACCCATGAACAGTCCTTTGCCTTCGCCTCCAGAAAAGTCACAGCTAGTGACTTATTCATGTCAAGTTTTGGGTTCCCCTTATATTTACTGTTTCGTTATAGAAGAACACACTCTTCTAAGATTTATTGACAACGGATTTATCATCATATATGTTGTTAACTAGCAACAGCCTTGGGGAAGGAAATCAGGTATCACAGCTTTATTTTGAAGCCAAACCTAAGGAGGATTGGGGAGGCCATTTCAACATCTTGAATCCCTACACCTACAGGAAGGTATTGATTCCTTGCCTTCCACACCAAGAATGCCCCTGGTCCTTTAGTTACATACTCTGAACAGCATTCAGCTTCGATCTTCTTGTTTATCATACAAATTTGGATCTAGCTGAACAGGTGCATAAAACTTCTCATTTATTTTATCCCCGTGTTGGATTTTGTTGTGACTTGGACCAATCTACTGAAAACTTTCTGATGTATAAAATACCTCTAGACTGTTGAAATTTGTTAGTTATAATCTCTCAGTATTTTGTAGTGACTACATAATATTTTAATTAAAATTCAATGTATTTTGTCCTTATTCTCTTTGCCTTATGTTTGGTGGTGTAGCATGTGTGTATTGAATGCCCAGTGAGATTTAAATCTCAATATTTTCAGTAGTTCAGGTTTTGTGTAGATGAGGTGTCGTGGTGTTCAGGCACCTTAGAGTGAGAAAAAAGTCCTTTGTTTTGAAAAAAATGATGTTGTGTGCTTGTGTACACAGCCCTATGACAGAGATGCTTAAACGTGTGCATATGTTGTATCCATGCAATCGCTTCACATTTATTCTTATTATGGGTTTATGGCAAATTATTTGACTGATGAAATAATTTTTAAAATTGCCTTTGATTGGATCATAGCAATTAATATTCTCTGGTAGATTAGTTACACTATATTCCATGCCAATTCCCATTCCCTGTGAACCACAGCTATGCTGGGTGCAGTTAACTGTTCTGGCCATATAGTCCCATAAAATCTCTATAAAATCGGAAAACTGTGGAGTATGGGTAATCTTGCTATAAATTGTAATAAAAATTACCCCTGTAGACTCTATATTCTGACCATTAAGTTCATGGATATTGCTGCTTTGTACATAAAGTTTTATGAAATGATCGACCAATTCTGCTGCCCCTACCAGACACCAAGCTGTTTTGATTGAAAATCTGATAGGTGAACTCAGAGCTTTTTCCAAAGCATAAAGTGCTTATAATGAACTTTAAATGGGAAGAAAAATGCCATATATATGCTTCATGTAGTAAGTACCTGCTTACGAGGAGAAAATCAGAAACGCCGTAATTCCCACAATGAGGACATTCGTCACGTCTGTAAAGCACGGATTTGGTTTCCTAGAACAGCTGTCTAAAGTACGTTAAGTAAACCTGAGTGTAATCCTTAATCTCAGAGGGCTCCCTTTGAAATAGTTTATGTACCTCATGTACATCCAAAGTGTTGCTTCCGCTGTTGGGAATACAGAAGAGTGTTGGTGCTGCTCTCCTTGATCCACCTGGGTTCTTTTTTTTTTTTTTAATCAGGGTGTTTGAAACAGGACTATTTAAAGAAAGAAGGAAGTCACTGTTGACCAGCAGTTTCCGACTTGCAATATTTCAAGTGCTCTATCTGTCAGATGCTAAATGGAGAGATCGAAGTTATGTGGAGAGCGATGTTGTACACTGCCGTGTAATGTCGCTTCATAAATCATTGGGTTTGATGATGCTTGCTTTGTCTTCCTGTCTCCTCTTCCCAATTTGCCCATTGGGACCCTGGTGCCAAAATTCGTTTTCTTCAGCCTTATGGTTGCTCAGCAAGAAGTCCCTTTTGCATTAAATGTGTCATAAAGGGACAGCGTGAGAGCAAGCGAGGTCGAGCCATAGTGGTTGTTTTCCTGCATCAGGCACTTAGTGGCATCCAGAAATTCTTGCTCCTTTCCCCCCAAATTAAGGCACAGCTGACACACACACCAAGGAGAGTCGCGCTCCTCCTCCTCCTCCTCTTCATCTCCCCGCCGAGGAGCAGAGGAGCCTGTGCAGCCTCCGCTCCCGCCGGCTCACGTTTTCCAATGAGGTGCCTGAGCAATTTGTGCTTCATTCGGTTCCAGCCACTTCTTTCCTAGTCTTTCTAGCCCCGTCCCGTTCTAGTGGGTTGTGTTAAAGCACGTATCATTTCCGTAAGCACATTTTCCAGTGGCAGCGTGGTGGGAGTTTGGCTGCAGACGTCACCTCGTCGCTGCAGCCTTGCCCTTTCTCCACATTTCCATACACGATGACATTTCCATACATGTAAATATTGGGGGGTGAGCAGATACAGAGTTTCCCAGTCTTAATAGGGCATAGTGCGAAAAGACCACTACTTACAACTGGAGATAGTTTTCTTTTTATATTTTGAGATATTTCTTTCTATGTGCCAGAGGCTTCAGCATTTCAAGATGCTGAAATTTTATTTTACTTCTCAGTTCTCACATCAGCAAGCGTTGTCCCATAATGACTCATTGTCAACTCTGCATGGCTTAGCTATAGAAAGAGGCAAAGCTACTCATGATTGCTTAGTTTTCTCCTGCTCTTAAATATTTCCTTTGTGTTACAACGAAGGGACTTGGATTTGCTTTAAATGAAAGATAGTGTGTTGATGTGTAGTTATGTCTGGTTGGTCTCAGTGAACCTACTGATGGGATGAATTTTCAGCAGTTTCGTGAAATTTGATTTGGAAAGAAAAAGTAGGGTGTGAGAACTGAAAACCACCAGTGGTCATGGCACTGTGCTGGCACATGGCCCCTTTCACCTCTAAGAGGGCCCAGATTCAAACCACCTATTGCAGACACCAGCTGCAGGGTTTGGGACCCAGCCAGCCCAGAGCACTTGAGCTGGGTCTCTCTAAATGTCCCTAAATAAGCAAAGGGATTAGGAAGTTTCAGGGAGGACCTGGCCTCTCTTTTTTTCTTTCTGTCTGGAGCTCAGGCCAGTTCATTGCTCCTAAATGCTAATGGGAAACAAAAGACATATAAGCATGCCCAGTGTGATTCCCAAGTCAGAATTTCAAGTGTCATTTTGTGCCAAGAGCACAGAGCACCGTACGATGGCTAATCCTGTACCATGCCAGGGGTCATGGAGCTCGGTGACAGGACACCTGGAGTCAGGCAGTGCCCCTTAGGAGCTCATTACTGTGGTTTAAATGCATTTGAGAAGGGCAGTTTTGTCCCAAGAAGCTGGGTCAGGTATTACCAGGCTGCCGCAGCCAGCGTAAATCGTAAAGCCAAAGAACAGTTACATTGTGCTGAGGCTGTTTGAACAGAAATAGCAACAAGCTTATGTCCGATCCAGATCAGTTTTTTACTGCTGGCAAGTGACAGTTGGCAGATGCAGGATTACTGAGGGTAGACCAAGTTGTGGAGCATTTAAAGGCTTGGCTGCATTTTAACGCAAGACCCTTTTTTGCACATTTTGACTCGGAAAAAAAAGCTGAAGGAGTGAACTCACTGGTGCACCTAAAACAAAAGCGTTAGGTAGAGCGAGTGCTGCCCGCGGGCAGGTACCCGTGTCGGGAGCAGTCCCCTGTGATTTTCAGCGCGTGGGAGCGTTGCTTCCTGCAGCCTCCTGCCCTTGCAGCGCTCCTTGCCTCGTTCCGCTGGCTCACCAGCCCTCCAGCTTGCAGCCTGCTGCTCTCATCCTTCTGGAAGAGAGCATTTTTGCCCCACCAGGGCACTCTCTAGCTTGCTTCTCTCTGCTTGCCTCATCCCAGCTTCACGAAACCTCTAAGGACCTCTCAGTCAGACAAATCTTGTCTTTGAAAGGGAGTAGCAAGGGCTAGAGAACCAGCTCGTTTTAAGGCTGATCATTATTAACTAATTGGATTACAAGATCCATCTGCCTGTGATAGGAGGAGACCGGATTCAGTGACCCAGCCACATCCCTTCCTGTCCCAAAGTCCTAAGTTCAAGGAGAAGCTTGAGAAGTCACCAGAGCAAAGTCTGGTGCAGAGGAGGCCAAGAGGCACAGGCACATTTTGTGGGTGCCCCTCCACCTCTCTTCTCTTCCATGATGCATTTGCCTCCGCCTTTCTCCTATCCCATTTGCAGAATTACCTCCGGCCTACGTCTCTACACATAGGGTTGTGGGAAGGCAGAGACTGAGCGGGAGGAGAGGTCACAAGTGGAAAGGGGGTTAAAAAAGATGTATGTATGGACTGACAATAAAAAATGATGGAATAACCCCTGGTTCATTCTCCAGTTTATTTCTCATCTTTAATTAGGTCCACTGCAAACATATAACAAAAAGTGTCCTTGAACTCCCTGCTTTTGAATTCCTCCCGTAAGGTATTTTTGTTTTTACTGCTCCATTCTTACCATGCTCATGTGCCATGACACCTCTCAGTGTCCTCGTCCGCAGGCTTATAGCAAATGGCGGCGGCAGGACCAAATTATCTTTAGTTGCAAAAGCACAATGCTGTGGACAACTTTGTGACTAGGTTAGGGCCATCCAGAGTAGAATTACCCCACGGAGTATAAACAGGAAAGGTGGTGCTGTAAGCCTCAAAAACTGTGAGACAGAGCCTAAAATCATGAAATTTGAGTCTCTGTGTTAAAAAAACAATACATGTATTTTTATTTTGGGGATTTTGAGTCTCCAGGACATTTTTCTGTGATATTTTCAAGTACCTGTATCGCACCATCTAAGAACAACCTATTTTAACATATCTGAGAATTTTCAGCTTATCACATTCCTCAAAAAATTAAAAATAGCAACAAATATCATGGGATTCTCAATAATATCTGAAGAGTTGGTAATCTATAATAGTAATGATGTGTCTTAAAGGAATAAAAAAGGACATGCTCATTTATAACAGCTCTTTTTATGTAGGCGTGTTCATGGCTACGTGATCAAAATTGGTGTATAATAACTGTATTATGAACTGAATTATTTAACAGCTTTTTCTGTTTTAAATTATGCTTCGGTTTGAACACCAGGAAATTTTCTGACCCAGCTAATTAAAACTTTTACCGTAGTGCAAATCAGATGAAGCCACATTCAGTGCTGAATATCACATACACATTTCTTATTACAATTTTATTTTTTATGCAAATATTAGCTTTTGGAAAAAAAATCACTTATAGCAGCATTTAAATATTAGGTAGATATAGGTATATGATTTCTTGTAACAAGATTCACTTTAAGAAAAAATGCACACTTTAAGAAAAAATTATTAGTAATTATCTCATACAAAAAGTTGCTCTTAATAAATTAGCATCATTTGGGATTAAGCTGTCCTCAGAAGGACTCCTTTGCAGTAGTTTTCTCTGTCCATAAATAAGCTGAATGGATAATTCAGCTGGTTTAAAATTCAATACTAGATGTGCAGTGTATACTGTCCTATGTAAGTTGTGATTTTAAGAAGCATGATCGGAATGGTGCTTATTCTGTCTAAAAGAACTAAAAGTTTTTAATAATTTCTGTGTTACTCCACATCACTCTCAGTGCAGTAGTGCTTGTCAGGAGTCCTTGCTTTGCTAAGAAGGTGTTTTCTTTACCATGCATGAAATAAAAACAAGCAACCAAGGTGGTCGGTATTGCTGAGATGCCTAAGCTGCATGAATGGAAAGCTAATGGAAGCAATACTGTACTTTGGTGAATGTGCTGTGCTTCCTGCTGGGGTTGAGGCATTTGCTTATTAAATGGACAGTATTTGCAATTTTCATTCATCACGCATTTCTTGATCTTCAGCTGTTAGTAAGAGCTGAGACCACATGGCTTTTACAAAACTTCTGGCATAAAAGACAGGCGCTCAGTTCACCCAGCATGAGTCACCCCAAAATTAGTTGTCTATTACTTAACAGTGAGGGTGCCAGAGCCCTGGAAGAGGCTGCCCAGAGAGGCTGTGGAGGCTCCTTCTCTGGAGACCTTCCCAACCCGCCTGGCTGCCACCCTGTGCCCCGTGCTCTGGGTGTCCCTGCTGGAGCAGGGGGTTGGACTAGGTGATCTCTAGAGGTCCCTGCCAACCTGAAGGATTCTATGATTCTATGATTTGGAGTTACTTGTAGAGATTTTGCTATATGTAATATGGAGAAAAGGCATCTTCTCAGATTAACGCTGGTGTCGAACGGAGCCAGGAGTCCAGCCAAGTGACCTGTTTCAGACGCCTGACTCCTGGCTGACTGGAGCTGGTGAATGCCAACCTGCTACCTCCAGATCTACAGCCAAAATCAAAGATTGCTTTTGAAATTTTCCTGTAAAATCTACTTTTAAATGTGCTATATTATTTAAAGCGAATGCTCTCCATTCTGTCTTCTTGCCTTTCTAAGAGGCAAAATAGTGAACGCTATATAAGTAGTTTTATTATAGTGGCTCAAGCCCACAGAATGCATTTGTATGGTGCAGGCATATCCACACTTTTGCATGCGGTTGAAAATGTTTGTGTTTATCTGCAGTACCACTAGATGACTTTGCAAATCCATCATCTGATTTGTGAGCCTAGGAGAAAACTGTGCCATCCCATATAAGCGAATAGATGTGTTGTACACCCTAATGTTGTTCTGGGACAAGATTAATTTCAGCACGCTCATATTAATCCATTATATGTCTCTTTCCAGCACAAATGGACCCCCGAGGCCTATCTCCCAGACAAATTAAAAGTGACAGTGATGATGACGACCTGCCAAATGTGACCTTAGATAGTGTTAATGAAACTGGATCTACAGCGCTCTCCATAGCCAGAGCAGTACAAGAGTAAGTATCACATTCGCAGAGCGAGATAAGTGTTGCCAAGGTGTTTGCTGGCTGATGGGAACATCAGCTGCTCTGCAGAGGTGTCAGCCCAGCTGCGAGCTGGCAGCCCTGCCAGCATCCCTTGTTTAGCTTCGTTCCCTTTAGGAAGAGACCACTGGCTCTCTCCCCTCTCATTCCCTTCCCATGTCTTTCTCTCCTCTTGTTAGCTGAAGTTTCAAAGAAAAGTCAGTTCTTCCCCTTTCTTTACTGGTAAATTTTTCAGGGTTTATATTTTCCACAAAGGGAGATTGAGTTAGGCTTTTTGCTGGAAGAAATTGAAGCTTTTTCCTGACTGAGAGCAGCATCAAGAAGTTTCTTCGAGTTGCTGCCAAATAGCAGCTCCCCACATCCCTCCTGAAGAACAGCATAATTGCAAGGGAATTAGTAAGGGACTTTGTACAATTTTTCTATTGCTGATGTTTTTCTCTGTTCTTATTCTCCAATACATTATTACCTTAGCTTCACTGCTATTTCTTTTTTAAGAAAAGAAAAGCATTATGAATGTTAGTAATTCTGTAGATGCATACGTTTGCCCGGTCACTGTAGCAGCTGGAAGGGAACCAACTGTGAGGTAAATAAGTATTAATATCGTCATTTTGTAGGTGAGGAAAATGAGGTTATGTGTAAAGGTCACCCTGTAAGTCTGAAGTAGAGCTGGAAATAGATGTAGAGCCTGGAGGCATTAAGCTTGTGCCAGGCTCACAAAACATGCATTTATATGAATGGTTCAAAATGTGCACATTCTGGACACTGTATTAAAAAGGAAGGGCTATAAGAAAAATTAGAGATTGTTATTATGTAACTTATTATAAATGCATTTTACATGTCTTAACCTGATACCTTAAAGTGTTTACTGTTTTGTTTTCTTTTTGTGGCTACAAATAGCCAAGAGCACTGATGCTCCCATAGCTGTGCTCTGTTTGCCAAGAGAGAACTAAGCTGCATTTGAGGGAGAACTGCCCTTTTTGCGCTGGTCAGGCAGCTGGGACACATTTAATGCATCGTCCTCCTGAGCAATTCCTCACGTTACACATTTCCCACCCCTCCAGAAGAGGAAGGAGGAGGACGGTGTGGTCTTGGGCGGGAGGGAGCTGACAATTTCAATTCTGCTGTGCAGACACCAAGTGCTGAGAGCCCCTAGGAGCCCCTGGCATCTCAGGGGGAGGATGCTTTTCACCATCCACTCATTAATTCACCTCTTGTTCAGGGCCAAAACGATGAGCCCCAAACGTGTATTCCACCTGGGCAGAGAGGGGGCTCTTTGTGGGCAAGCCAAGGTGTTAGCTCTCGCTTTGACTACTGTGCTTCAGTGTGACGGTGACAAAGGATGGAGAGGATTTTTCACTGCTTGATTGACAGGCCTAGTACATATTTTAAAATTGCTGCTTACAACACCGGGACGTTAAGTGCTAAGTATTTTTATTCTCAGTTTGCACCACACATAGTAAGCCAGAAAAAAAAAAAAAAAAGATTTTTAACAAAGTAGTTCTATCTAATTAATGAGAGGAGGAGACACAGGGAGCTAGCAGATACTTTTAATGCATGACTATATATAAAATAATATATGACATATATTATTTTCTGTGATTGAATATTTACAGAATTGTTTAAAGCACGAAGAGCTTCTTTATAATAATACATTCCACAATTTGTGAAAGAAAATGTGCTGAATATCATTTGACTGGCTCTGGAGTTTAAGAATTAAGTTAAGAAATTTAATAATCTAACATCAACTCATCCTTGTTAGAGGTTTTATTTAAACAGTAATCTGTTAGTTTATTTCAAAAGCCTCATTAGGAAAATCTAATTTGACCCTGATCTGTGATTTGTCTTTTCTTTACTTTGTGCTCAGTCACAGACTCCACGTGCAGCTGCTGAGCTGAAAAGAAACATTAGCACCTTATACCAACCCTGCTCAATCCATGTCATTCTTGGTCTATAATATCACGGAGTCACAGAATCGCAGAATGGTTGAGGTTGGAAGGGATCTTTAGGGATCATCCAGCCCAACCCCCTGCTCCAGCAGGGACACCTGGAGCACGGGGCACAGGGTCTCATCATGCCTTCCGGGCTCCATTCTGTAGAATTTAGCTCTCTAATCTGTATCATAATACTAGCTATTTAGCAAAGCAATCTGCCTAAAATAAAAGCATGCCTTTGAAGGACAGTCCCCAGAGAAGGAGGTGCGCTTGAAGCCTTCCAAAGGGAGAGCCTGTGCACTGTACTTAAGCATCGAAGGCAACTTTATGTAAGCATCTAAATTTGGCAGACAGAATTTGTCTTCCCTCTGAAGACACTTGAATGCATGTACCTTTGCATTGAAAATTCAGGCAGTGCAGGGGCATGCATAAAAAGAGTGCTTTAGCAGGCAGTAATCTTTAGTATAAAGTAAGAGTCCAAGCTGGGCAGGCTGGACCTCACGGTCTCTAAGACTGTCCCATCTAATCTGCTCTTTCTTAAGTGAGCTTCTAAGTTTTTCTTTGTGAACAGTTATGTGGTTAACAACAAAAAACCAACCTCTTACTGGAAAGGAATCTTCTCTTCTTAAGAATTAATGGCTTGGAAGTAGAGCGTGGCACCTCCAAAAGCGTGGCAACCTCCTCTGCTGCTGCTGCCGCCACCTGAGCTCTGCGAGTGCGGGAGAACCGGAGCCGCTGGGGTCAGTGTTCCCCGTGGGGCAGCCCGCACAGCCGCCCGTGCGAGGCGAGCGGCCCTGGGCCTTGGCTTGTGGTGCCCTCGCGCGCTCCGTGCGGGGACCGGGGTTGTGGGGTTCCACTTGCGTTACCGACACGTGCAGCGTAGGCACGTGCGTCCCGCCGCGCCGCGCTGCACGGGGGCGGTTGGCACGCACGGCTGCTAATTCTCTTGACCCGTTCTAGCTGTCTAACCTGGAGCCAGGGCCAAGCCCCCGAGCACCTTTTCCTCGTCACTGAGCGCAGGCGATCGAGAGAGCTGTCCGAGCCACGTGTGTCAGCGCTGTCCGTCTGCAGTGTTAGGTCAGGCAGATCATCATCTTGGATTCCTCTTCAGGAGTGGGCATGCCTAAAAGCTGAGACCAATTGGTGTTTGTTGGCTGCACCCACATCTGTCTTACAATCTAAATCAACTAGGTAGGGTTGGTGCAACATCAAAGTTTTAACAGTAAAGAAACTAACTCGTCAGTAACTTTTTTTTTTTTTTTTTTTTTAGGATATGAATATTTTAGATTTGTTGTCTTGGAAATTACCCTTACATGGCCAGGTCACAGTTTGGAAAGCCTGTATGAAAACAGTGTTTTACACGTCCTCTAAAAATGAGTGTATCTTCCTGCCTTGCTGCTTTGTGTCACGTTCAATATAGTCTTGCATGAAAAGAAATCTTACCCCTGAACATTAAGGCAATCGAATATCAAAAGTGCCATCTCCAGTATTAGTTCATATTTACTTGAATAGAACAGAGTTTGCTTGCGTATTGGCAAAATAACCAAGTATGCCTGTTTTCTCTGCTTTCTTATATTGACTGAGCGTCCAGGCTTTCTAGTACTTCTTTTGCATAGATCTGCATAGTTGTTTTTCAGTTTCAGCAAACTCAGTCAATAGTATAAAGTTACAAATAAAGTCATTTAATTTGAAAAAAAAATACGTCAGTGAAATTTCTTGATATGAAAGTGTTGCTTTATGGCAGTTACTATTCACTGTTATATTATGGACTAAGAATAATATATTAATCTCTGATAGTTTGCTCTGGCTGATAATGAATTTTGCAGCAACACGCAACTTTTAACGGGCTTTGAGCTGTAAACAGCATCTTGTCCGCCCCCTCTTTGCAGCCCGTTCTACAGACTCCTTCGGACAGACACCCCTGACAACGCCGATTTGCCGCTGCGTGCCCGGCGGCGCCGATGCTTATTGCGCAGCTAGAATAGCACCCTGTGAGCAGGGGCAAATCGCAGGTAAGCTTTAGAAGCACGGCTTTACCAAGGCAAGGGAAGGGAAGCTTCAGGCAAGCCCGGGAAGACCAGTACGCTTTGCTTTGTGAGGTCCCCCTCGGAGGCAGGATGCTGTGTCCGCAGCCCCACAGCCATCCCACCCCCCCGACGCCTCCATGCAGTGGGGCTCGGGGTGCCCCAGAGGCTTTCCCCATGGGCACAGTAAGGCAAGCCCCGAGCAAGGTGTTCGTCCCCATCACCTGGCACAGCAAAATGTCATTGTTTTACAGTGTGCGTCTCTGTTCCCCCTGAAAACGCACGACACAGGATCTCCTACCTGCTGAGACTGAGGACAGGATTGGGATTCTTAGTATGAGCTTGTGATCCATGCTTTGGTAAAACCCAGAGAGACAGAAATTCCTCTTTCTCTCTAAACTCTTTTCTATTTAGGGAATGTAGGCAATCCTACAAAGAATTAAAGAGCAGGGAACCCCTTTGATAAAGCATTTTTTTCTTTCACCTAATGACAAAGAGAAAATGGAGTGTGCATAGAAACTGATGATGCCTGAGGTAGCTCGTTGGTCTTCTGGGGTGATGAAGCCACAGAAAATTCACTGAGGAAATCCTTGTAGTTACAGGCACGGAGAAGTCATAGAAAGCTAATTTGGCATTTGGATGTGACTGTGTTGACTCTTCCTTGCACTGGGTTCGGTGCTGCTGGGCGCTTAGGTGTGGGACAGTGAGTCTAGGGGCTTCGTCTGAACCCCCTGCTCTTTGCATGTGTTATGTGATTGACGTAATGATGCTAACTTGATCAGCTTAATATTTAAATATTTCTGATTTTTATTACTGTAATACAGTGGAAGATGGTTTTTACTGCTGTACTAGTGAGAAAGAAATTCCATAGCTGATAAACGACACAGCTACAGTACCAGCTTAATATTAAACTCGTATGTAATTTTCAAGTCTGATTTTTTCTCCTTATTTCTCTTTTCTTCTGTCTCTGTAGCTTCGATTTAAATCAATTTCTGTAAGTGATTTTTATCTCTTGAAGTTTATAACTGTGTTCCCATCAGCTATTCATTTTCTGCACTTCTATTGACCGTTTTCCTGCTTCAGTGGCAACCATTACTACCACTGTGCTATTCATCATAGAGAACTTTC
>VZSV01000040.1:1515173-1525686 GCA_013398735.1 Nothocercus julius
AGCGTTTTGGCAGTATTTACGTGAGCTTTGCTTCTCATTCCTCTGGTATATCCAGCCTCTGTGAACAAGTGCTCATTTTAAAATTGGCACGTGGTCGAATAGTGATTTTACAGATGGAGAATGGAGTTGTGTTTGTCCAGAATTTCTCAATAAAATTATTATTATTTTTTTTTTCTGGAAAATGCTGGTTTGTAAAAAGCAAAATCAGGGAAGTGTATGAGTTGCATTTAGACTTTTGTCACAAAAATTTCCAATCTTGGGATGTGTTTTCTTGATCTATGTAAGTCAGAGACCTTAGGAAAGAAGGTAGCATGGTTGTTACAGCAACCATGGGAGACTTATGGGAAAAATTGCCCTGGGAGGTGCCCACCCTCCCAGGAGTGTTTGTCATGGCACAGCTGGCCCTGCCATGGGGTTTTCCACAGATTTGCAGTGTCACTGGGCAAACTGCATTGACTGTTTTTCAGTTTTAATGGAGAGAGGGACTGTGCACCTACGAATGCACGTGCAAGTAAAACACACTGGTGGTGCAGAGCTTGGTAAGGACAGCAATCGTCTTTGTTATGGGTGATGTCCCCATTGTATGGTTGTTTCAAGGATGCTCTTTGCTCTTGTTTTGTCTTCTATTTTCATTTAAAAAAAAAAAATGTTCATATGTGTATCCTGTAGCAGAATAGAAAGGGATTGTGCGCTTAAAAATACCCTGGGTTGAAATATGGCTAATTATCCAAGAGCGCCATCAAGTCAACATGTTTATTCAGGGAACCTTTGGCCAGTGTCAGATTGTGCAATTTGGACATCCCAACAACATTTATCTCTCACGTTTTAATCTATCTAAAAGTTACAGTCGAGTCATTTGAGCTTCTAGGTCCAATCACCTCTTCTGCTGCGATCGTCTACCTTTTGGAGGTGCCTGTTTTTGCCCATGCAAAATAGCTTAGGGAGAATAGCTAAGATTGCTGCAATTACATATGAAAAATCCCACTGTATGTGATTGTTTTTTAAGGCCACACTGAATGTCTGTGCCTCAGAAAGAAACTGAACCCCTGACACGTAAACTTTGTGTCTATGGCACTGCTGTAGTGTGTGATATCTTGTACCTTCAGGTACAAATTCAGATGCAGTTCAGATGCAATTTATAAACTTTCTTCTGCAAGGATTGGATTTCTTGGACTCCTCTGTCTGTGTATAAAAATGAATGGGCCTGAAGCAGTACAAAAGGCTTCTATTACAAGCGTGTGAAAACCCTATATGTCTTTTCAGAATGGCTCCTTAGGCACTAACTGTGAGTCTTAAGTTCCAGTAATCCATATGGACATCTGTGCTATTGTAAGAAGGACTTTTGTTGTTGTTGTTGTAAAGGTAACACATTTTACAAGTCAAAATTAGTTTAATAGTTTGACAGGGTGAGCAGTCCAACCAAAGGATGTCCGTCCATGCCTGTGCAGAGATTACAGGGTTTTGGTGTGGAAACGTGCGTGTGTGTTTCACAGAGCCACTTGCCAGGATGACAGATTTCCCACCAGCCGGGGATCATTATGAGCGCTGCCAGGTGGACTGAAATTGTAAATCAGAAGCAGCTTGTACAAAGAAATGGACATAACTGCCCGTTTTGTAAGGATAGTGTTGCTTAAATGACAGCGTGTTGGGAAATAGGGGCTTTGTCAAATTGTTCCCTGAAGAAAGCTCATTTTAAAAATAAAAATGCTTTTAGCGTGGTCTACACAAAATTATTTTTTCCTCTTGCTGGGTGTAACAGTAAATTACCAATGACTGTTGAATAGATTAGGCTTGAGCAAGGAGACATTGCCATTTAGAAGATCTGTTCTTTTGGATCACTTGGAAGGGCTCAGCATTACAGTTCAACACATGATTCACCATACCATTTACCGAGTAAAAAGAAAGGAATTTCCTTTTAAGAAAAGTATTTAAATTAAGTGTGAAATAAGCTGGAAGAACCAAGGAGTTCGGTCACTGTTAAAATCCATAGGAGTTTTGCCATTAACTTGAAGTCCAACAGTTAACCCTGAATCTGTAACAGAAGTCTGGATGCTCAAAACTAAACAAAACAACCGAAAAGTTGGAAAGGGAACCGAACACTCTGGCAACTTCAGGAACGAGTATGGAGCAGAAAGAGAGGAATTTGTAACACGTACCAGTTCACAGATGCCTTTCTGTGTGTCCCATTCGCTACCTTTATCCACTGCAGCCAACATAAGCTTTCAAAAATACTGCTGCCCAGCTTCAGTTCAGTATCTATCCAAATGGAATTGTCTTATATAATTATCTTTTCAAACAGAGATTAGATTCATTAATTAATTTTATTGTAGTCTAACAAGTGCCGATCATTTCAGGTTGGTTATCAAACTTGGTCAGTTACTTTAATTTAATTATTAAACATATTCACACAAATGTGCCTTGGAATATAATCCCCCAAAACAATAGAGTATGATTTGTAATTCCTATAACACTTTTCAGAGTGCTTTGCAAATATTAACTAATTAAATTGTATGGATCCCCTGAGTGTTCAAAAATCACACGTATCCGCAGGTTAGTGCCTTGCTCACGGCTAGACCGCAAAGCAGGGGTGGGATGGGATCGGGAACGTCCGCCTTCCGCTCCCGTGTTTAATCCTCTGCCTGGGGTTGCTCCAGAGTGAAACTCCAGCCGTTGGTGTTTCGAAATGTGAAATACATTTCATCGATGGGGAGGGAGGCACTGTGTGATCACTGCACCAGCAAGTCCCCGACGCGGGGCGTTACAAATAACACGACGCGTTGCCGCTGCCCAGCGCGCCGTTTGCGACCGTTTGGTGGAGGTTTTCCCAGCGGTTCCTTATTCAGCTGCTTCTGTGTTTTGCTGCTAAATATGCACAGGAAGCAGCAGCCGCAGAGCTGCTTGCGCTGAGGAATCCTGCGCTGTGGGAGTACCCACTGGTGTGCGCTGGACAGCAGGACACCGCCAGGAAAACCACAATAAAACTGCCTCAGTGCTCCGCTACCTTGTCCTACTGATAAGAAAAAGAAAGAGCGTTGTCCTCTGCTGCCACTTGAGCCAGAAGTGCTTCTTTTTTTTTCATTATCTAGATCAGATAAGTTTTTATCTTTCCTTTTCCATAAGGTAGTTTCTGTGGTTTTGTGACAGACAAACATGCGGCACAATTAATTCTTAATGGCAGTGCTTATACTGATGTATGGAAAAATGTTTCCTGACTGTTCAGATCAGTGCATGAAGAAGCACAGGGGAAAAAAAAAAAAAGGTGTAGACCACAAATACATAAAATGGATGTAAAGGAGAGCACTAATAAGAGGAGGACACTGCTTGCTGAGTTATAATTGACTGAGTGTGTGGACACAAGAACGTAAAAGAAAAAAAATGTTTTTTTCTATTCTTCCTTTTCCTGCATAATAGGTAAAGATTGTCTTGGGTTTTCTCCTGTGTTGTTTCACTGACAGTGACTCTACCATAGCCTCATCTCTCACAGCAAACTCTCTGCAGGCTGCAGATAAAGCAGAAGGAGTGGAAAGACTTGCCTGGATGATGGGTACGGAAGAGGTTTTCGCGCTGAGCCCTAGTGACAGTGGGGTGTCCTTGTCTATGTGGATGAGGCTGTGGACAAGGGCAGTAATATTTTGGATACATTAAAAGAGGGATAATTGGGGCTTAAAGAAACCACACAGAAGATGTGATGGTGTGGCCGGGTTTACTGGTGCCGAGATCAGCTCTGTCCCAAACACTGTTCCTCCTGAGCTCTGCTTCTGGGGTCTGCTTCAGGCAGAAATATCCAGGGCTGTAAACGGAGCCTGAAAAATGAAATAACCTGGAAATGAGTAGAACCTGCAAGCAGGCATGGAAAGACTTGTATTTATGGGCTCCTTGAATGTCAGCAGGAGTTTTGATCTTGTCAAAATATCTCCCTCAAGTATTTGCCTTGAAAATATTGCATTTAACAGAGGCCTGGGATACTGCATGATAAATCAGAGGCACACGTTGCTGTCAGATAGACAGATAACTTCCTACAGAAGTCACCCTGGGTTTCTCTGAAGAACTGATAGCCCCAGCATCCCCTTGTGATCCGTTGCCTATCAAGGCCAAAGAGCCAAACCATTTATAAAGCAGTTAACGGGAAAAACTGAAGTAACAACGAGAAAATATGCAGAATTCTCAATATCGTAAGTGTTTCAAAAGCAGAGTAACAGGATGATTACATAATAAGTTGTTTGCTGAAGGTGCTTTATTCTCCCAAAGCAGGCGATCCCCTGTGCGCTCAGCGTTTCCCCTTCCTCGCTGTTTGCTCTCTGCGTCGCCACATCGTTTCCCTGGGGTCCTAAACCACTACTAACACACAGTCAAAATAAAACGCGGTTTTCCCCTTGTTCAAGAATGTATTCAAATCTTAATAGTGCTCCCTACCAAGTGCACACAGTTCTGTAAAGAATAAATACATATTAGTATACTTAATGGCAAAGAGATACTGCTATTCACTCATGCTAACGCCATGCTTGTATGCAAGCAGAAAGAAGACACAGGGCGAACCAAAAAGTGACTATAAACTAAATGACATGGGGGTGAATAATTAGTACTGTGGTTTCCAGATGTCATTTTTCTAGTGCCTATTGATTTCAGTTAAAGCTAATGGGGCATGGGAGATTTTTGTCCCATTGCTCTTTGGCTCTAGACTGGCGCTGCTCTGAAATAAAGCCAGCGTCATGGGACACTTACCTGGGGTACATTCTTCAGAACAGAGAGACTCTACAGTAAGTGGAAAAAGATGGGGGGGGAAAAAAAAAAGGCAGTGTCATGGATGCAATGGGCCTGATAGCTTAGTCTTTGTTACGAAAATTCATTATGTTTTTTTGTCCTCTTAATAGTAGATTTCTGTCATCATCAGGATTTTATCACTTAATGAAGGCAAAATCAAACAGGAGAAAAGAAGAATGTTTACTGTATATTTCTGACAAGAAAACTTGAGAGGTTTTAAAGATGTGATGCAAAACCTTGCAAAAAAATAGATTATTTTTAAACATTGCTATCTAAAATTTATCAGGCCATAGGTTTCCAAGGGCCAAAGTAAAGTACAATTAGATAAATCAGGAGAAATTACTTTGAAAGTTTCCTTTCTACATCAAAAATTAGTATTTCAACCTGCCCATTTTGATACATTACTATAAAGGATCTTGCAAGTTTCCAGTGCAAATGCATTCAACTGCTAGTGTGCTACAACACCTGTATGTACACAATATATATGTATTGTGATTTCTATAATTATTATATATTTTTACTAGTGTCTTAGGCATTGGCTTTGGACTAATTTCATGGCACATTTGAGGCCTAAACCACAGAGAGAAGGACTGAAGGGGGTTATTCATGAACTTGGCTCTCTCTTTTCATTTGTTTTCAAATGTGGTGGAACTACTTCAGGAAGCCAGATGTATGATGCTCCTCTTCGGAGCACGTGTTGAGCAGCGTTCGTCAGTGAAAAGGAATACTGCATGTATTCCAAGTGACAGCAGAAGAGTTTATATAGCTATTGTATAGTGTATTGGTGGTGTTTAATATTCCAAATAATGTTCTAAAAGATGGCATGTTCTCCCTGGAGTCTTGATTTTAAAGAAAAAAACCGTGAATGGCTAGGTTTTTCAGTGATGTGTTGGGAATCATATTGCTTAAGCAGCAGAATGCTGAGAGTGGAAGTTCACTCCACTTTTATGCCCTCTTCGTGCAGCGGCTGCCTGCTCTAAATTCTAGTTAACATTTTCTTCTCCATCGATGATTATTTTTTAATGAGAAAATATGATCCACCGTGATCCAGAATTACCACCAAGTGACACCTGGGCCCTTAAGCCTGGACTCTGCTCCCATGCAAATTAATGGCAGAACTCCTAATGATTTACGTAATATTATTTGAGGCCTCTGCAGAATAGTTTTGGTTTAAGAAGGAGTTTTAAGTGAATGGGAAAATTTGAAGTCCTTTCCACACTGAGGCTATGTGCTCGCTTGGCAGTAGGTGTTTCTCGAGTTTGTGTAAGTCCCCTGCAGTTGTTTGGGGTAACTTAAAATTCCTAATTGTCTGTGTTCAATTTCCAGAGAGAGCATGTGGGGCTGTGCCAGGTCAGCTGTTAACCCTTTTCGTTTTTTCAACTCCAGGTATGAAGCATTTTATTGTGTATTATATATAATGTTCTGTTTTATTGACAAGTGCAGTTGTCTAGTAGCAGTTCTTTTCAGCTTTCTTTCCTTCTGTGTCATGGCTGGGGCTGGGCAAAGTCTGAATTTGCTTTTGGGGGCTGGCTGGGTGCTGGTGTGTGCTATGGGAAATCTTCCAAGTCCTCGTAAATAAAATATGAGAACAGAAAAAAAAAAGTCTGTCTGAGGTTTCATAATGTCGTTAGAAATGTCTAAAGTAGGCTACTGACATTAAATGTATGTCTCATTTTACACAAGGCTTACAAAATGAGTGCTGGTCAACCCAGTTTATGTTATAATGAGCTGTCAAATGCAGGAAACGTATTTGCAAATATCTCCTTGCCTTTTTTTTTTTTTTTTTAAGAAGGCCAAAATTTAAAAAACATGCTATGCAATGAGCCTAATAGGTGGCCACCTTCACAGCACTCAGCTCACATTCAAGGCAGGTTCAGCTTCACTAGAACTCAGAAGATGGCTCTGCCTCACTCGCGCAGGTAGACATGGTGACAGAAACAACACCGATAGGATTGCTGCTCTTGTTGGATTCATTGCTCTTCGTTGTTTGGAGTTTAAAACAGCATACAATGAAATGTGAACTCTTAGTGTGTGCTTGTTGGCTTGTTTGTCCTTCCCTCTTCCTTTGTTTGTTTGATGGACCCCAAAAAAGATTCCTTTGAGGTTGTGTTCACTGCTTCACATGTGTAAGGCCATCAATTCCCTGCCTTACTTATTTTTAGTAATTCATGGACCCTTAGTCTCTGGAGTACAAAAGCAAAAGCGACTCCATCTGTTCTGTATAATCAAATAAAAAATCTTTAAAATAATCTAATTCTTCTTTTGTATGAGTAGATCAATTGCACTTTCAAATTGCTAATAAGCAGCCAAATACAGAAGTCGTTCCTCAAATCTACTTTTATATTCAATTTACAGTTAATTGCATTATAACAGAGATATTTATATTAAAAACTTGCAGAATCTTGTTACTCAGATATTTCCCAAGTAGCAACAAAAACTTCTCTATTAACGTTTGTGTAGTAATGAAAGAGCCACATTATTAAAAGAATCAGAGAATTTGATGCAATGAGAATATACATTTAAAAAAAAACCTTAGAATTTTCATTGGTCTAATGAAAAGATCAGTGCAATTTTATAGGTGATTCTTTCTTTGAAAAAGATCCCACTAATTTCCCAAAGCTCTGTGTTTCTAAAATAGACATATTTCTGATACTTTTGTTTTGATGGAGGCTCCTTTGACTGTCATTAAAAATACTATTTGCTGTAATTAGCAATTCTAATAAATTCTGTTGTTTAGGAAAACTTCTACAAGGGAGGGTTATGTTGTCCATTAAAAAAATGTTTATGAATCTCCTCTCATCATTTTCATATATTAGTGAATACACAGACCTGGTCCATAACAGTGAATGTGAAATTCTACTAATAGGACTCCTTGAACAGCAGCAACATGTGTGGGTTATATGTAGATGTATACGTAGGCACAATTCATTTTATGTACTGCTTGTGCAAAACTGGGCATTTGTTGGCTCTGACTAGAGCGAGCTGAGGCTGTAATATAATATTTTTCATGAAGAAAATAATTGCTAATACAATCAGAAAGTAGAGGATCATCCATATCTTTTTGAACTAATGAACCAAATTGTTCAAGAATGTCACATCTGGCAAACCTCGCTTAGACCATGAGGACTTATGTAGAGTGTAAGGTGGAAATGATGCCAATGAGATAAATATATAAGTCAGTGTATTGTTTAAAATTATAAATTCAGATGCTTTACTTAAAACTGTTCCCATTGCTAGAAGAATTTATCACAGCTGGTCTCGGTTCTTGGAGTACGGAGCTATTCCAGTTTAGAAACAATAACTGCTTGTCAGAAATGAGTTCATTTCTGTTACAGTTAAATACAGGTCTGTGAGTATATTTCATTTGGATGATATTTCGTGCATTTCCAGTTTGGGTTTCTTCATTTTACTTAAGTTATATTTTTCCCTTAAATTATGCTTAAAATTATGAAATTTTACTTATGAAAGTATAAAAACTTTATTAATTATTTGATTTTCTTTGTGTTGGGGGAAGGACAGAGTGGATCACGAAGTCTCAGAGAATCATTTCTGTAGGGCGCCTTCCAGCTCATTACTGTGCTCATGGAACTTACTGAAGGCTGTAAGTTTTCCTCAGATTAATCCTTCTATTATGTAATTAAACGGAAGCAAACATATTAGTCCCATTCAATATAAAAAATGCTTTTATTCACATTACACATTAGTCACCAATGATAGGATCCGCTTGATAGAGATTAGCGTATTAATCCCACCGCCATCATCTGCGTCTGCTGCCAGAGGTCGGGGCGGTTGCTGCAGTTCATACGTGTCAGCTGCCCTTTTCCTGTAAAAAGCTGAGCGCTTCACGTTTCGTCTGTGCGGCCTCTCCCGATCCAAAAGTATTTCAGAAGTGATAGGATGTGAGAGTTTCAGAGGTTGGCGCGCACAACAGGCTCCTTCACCCTCCGTGTCTTGCAGACGGTGCTGCTTTTGCTCCCATATAATTTAGCCTTGTTCTTCTTTTTAACACCTCCTTCCAGAAATTTGGCCAGATGGGAGATGTTTGGCAGCTGGAGGACCCAGATGCCAAATTCTGGAATATAGCTTTTCTGCATTGGCATGTGGGTTCACTGCTGGCTTTTTGGCTCACGCCGCTGCTGACGCCTTGGCTGGATGTCTAGCTGGCAGCCCCTCTGGGGCTATGGCAGGGTCAAGCTGCTACGGAGCTGGATGACTTTCCTGATCCCAATCACCCTGCCGGACACCATTTTCACCGCAGCTTGCATTGATTTCTCTATTATTCAAAGACAAACATTTGCACTTTTCTGTTTTATTCCTGCCATTTGTAAGAAAAACTAGAAGTTGTAGTTGTCATTTGTCACGAGTGCAAAAGAAAACAAGCATTGCAAATTATACTGTTTCACTTGTTAGGATTCCCGTTTAGTCATTAGGAATGCCAGGCCTTGCAGTTCAAGTTCAGCGCCAAATTTTGGCCACAGAACACAGAGTTTGAAAAGAAAAATCTTCTTCCATGTAAACTTTGATTATATTTTCAACTATGGGTGAATCTAGCCTCTGTGAAATAGAAAAACAATATATACTTAAGGAGACAATCTGGATCTTTTTTAAGGAAATATTATAAAGAAAAAAATGATAATAATAGGATGTTAATGGTAATAATTACAAGCACTGACAGAAGAAAATGCTTGATCTTCTTATTGCCTGATTGGAATGTCCTCATTACATACTTCTGTTGTACCTGAGTTTCTTTTTCTTTTCCCTCTAAATGAGGTAATGAAAAATTAATGCATCTGGGACATAATGCCAAAACATTTGATGTAATTCCCTAATCTATGCCTTTTCCTGCACGCAGCTCAGTGCATAAATATTACTTTCAATGGAGAAAACTGCAAAATCAGGAGCTAAGACTGCAGATACTTCCAGTAAACTACAGATTAGTGCTCCCTGCCCTGAAATTTTCCTTCCTTCACTGGTTTACATTTAGAGAACGTTGTGCTAAACTGAAGCGGTGCTATCTTTATTTCACAATCTTAAAACTTGGGGTGTGGGGAAAAGTGTGTACTTGAGCAAAAAGCAGCATAGCTGATACTGATGCCTACCTTCAAAGGAAACTTACACCTATAGTTTAATGTTAGCTTTGCAGAGTGACCTGACCTCTGAGCAAAAGCACCTCTCCTCTTGTAACATTACCGGAGTGAGGTGCATGTCCCTGGAGCTACAAAAAAGGAGATCTTCCCAGTCTAGGTTAGTTCTGTGCTCCTACTCATGGCCTGTCTAGGGAACCTAAGTGTTTCCATAGGAAGGACTGGATCCAATACTGTTCAACTTGTTCATCAATGACTTGGATGAGGGCACAGAGTGCACCCTGAGCAAATTTGCGGACAATACCAAACCAGATGGAGTGGCCGACGCTCCCGAGGGCTGCACTGCCATTCAGAGGGACCTGGACAGGTTGGAGAGTTGGGCAGAGAGGAACCTCATGAAGTTCAACAAGGACAAGTGCAGGGTCCTGCACATGGGGAGCAATAACCCCAGGCACCAGGACAGATTAGGGGTTGACCTGCTGGAAAGCAGCTCCGCGGAGAGGGATTTGGGGGGCTGGCTGACAACAAGTTAATCACGAGGCAGCAATGTGCCCTCGTGGCCAAGAAGGCCAATGGGCTCCTGGCTGCATGAGGAGGAGCGTTGCCAGCAGGGGGAGGGAGGGGATCCTGCCCCTCTGCTCAGCTCTGGTGAGGCCGCACCTGGAGTA
>VZSV01000040.1:1526106-1551818 GCA_013398735.1 Nothocercus julius
TGATTTCTAGAGGTCCCTTCCAACCTCAAACTCTCTGTGATTCTATGAATGCAGTCCAGTTACACTGGGTAACACTTTACTGACACTATGGAAAGTCCAGAGGAACTAAAACGGATTTTTTTTTTGCTGGGTAATAATAGAGCAGGGATGATTCTCCTGAGAAACAAGCTGGTAGAAGCAACAGCGGTGCTCCCATGTTTTGCAGAAGAGCTTTGTATAACTAGCTGGCCAGTGAAGTGAGTGTCCTGAGTTTTCAGTTCTCAGCACAAATGTCTCAGAAAAGTGGCACTAGCCTAATTATATGTGGTATTTTAGGAGCAGCAGAGTATCTCATCTCCTTCCTAACTGAAAATAGACCGCCACATAGGCAGGGACTCGGTCAGCATCGAAGGGAAAGCTCATAAGAGAAGCAGGATTCCTACCTAAGCTGCTCGCAGGCTCTGTTTTCTCAAGCAGCCTTAGAGCAGAAACAGCCCCAGACACTGAAACAGATCCTTTACTCTTTGCCAAGCAGAGCTGAGTGGAGAAGACATAGCACAGGGCCAGGATCTCCCTTTTCTGCTCAGCATTTAACCTTGTGGTGCCGCAGAGTAGCTCAGCTTCCCTGGAAGCTTGTGCAAACAACCCAAAGTCCCCATGGCTGAGGCATTTCTGGGAAGGGGGGAGCCAAATCATCAGTGTGAGAGGAACCTGCAGCCTGACCCCCTCATGTCCCGAGTGAGTGCCTTGACCTCAGGGCTGCAACGAAAAAGTCACTCTTTCCATCATCAAACTCTAGCAACATTTGGGGCTTCTTTATAAGATACAGGCAGAGTTCATGTAGTTGCCTTATCTGTGGGTGGAAAAAGACATGACCCAGAACCAGCATTTGTGGTAAGTGCACAGGAAGGTCCTAGCTCAAGAGCAGAGGACCTTGTGAGTTTATGCACGTGGCAGCGGGGCAGGACTGTTCATGAGTGAGGGCTGGGATTGCAGTCAGGGACCTAGGAAGGCTTTGGGATGTTTGTATCCTAAATCAGGGTTTCAGCAAACTGGTTTACACACCTTCTTTCCATATTTCTCCTTTCAAATCATATTTTCCTCATCCAAATGAACAAGCTTCCAATGCTGTTTAATATAATAAAGCCAAGTATTAGTGTTTCCTTCTCTGGAGTATCTCTGTTTACCTATTTTTGCCTTTTTGCATATGGATTGAACCAGTTGCCTTTAGTTTTCACATGTCAGTCATAATTTCTTCCCCACTAATCAGATTTTTGTCATTTTTTGTATCATAGTGATTATGGAAATCACACACAGAGTAGAGCAAATTCTCTCTGTTAAAACAAAAACTGTGATTGTTGTCCCTTATACATTCTTTTCATGTGGAGAAGCCATGTGTGCTGTTAAAAAAAAAACAGGAAATTCAACAACTGTATTTTTTTCTTTTTTTTTGCGCCTCCAGTAAATCCTGTAATCCAGTTACTGAGTTTTTGTTTTTGTTGCTTTACTTTTTAATCATGCATACTGTCAAGAGATTGCTGTAAAACAACTGTAAGTTCTTCTCATAAGACCACTGTGACCACAAGGCATGAAAAAGATGCGAGAGCAGACACAAAATCCTGTGCTTACCTTGTCGTCTTTATCAACAACTTTCTTTGCCTCGTGGCAGATATTTGGAGAGAGAGAATCTGTTTACTTCTATGAAAAAGGGCTTAGGGTTTGCGAGATCCCAAGGCAAAAAAGAAGGCATAGTTTCCACCTTGCAATCTATTCACTCTGTGTGTTGAAAAGTCATTTGTGGATTTGTATGTTGCGTTTTGACGTGATTAAATGTTTTAAGTCTATTGATTTCATGCTGAGGATTAATGATGCTGAATGAAAGAGCATCAAAGAATAATATGTGTTTACATGTCTGATTAAAATACCTTTGAAAAGAGCCAGAGAACCTATTACTGGATAGGAGTGATATAGCAGCAGCATAGCAGCAATCACGCATTCTGCAATGAAAGAAAGCTGAATTAACTTTTTTAGGCTCAGAAAGACGAAGAGGGAAGGTTTGATAAGGATTGACTGTACCTTTCCGAGTACTTATCATTGTGTTTGACTCCTTCTTTTGGAACACGGGATTAAAGAGGCTTCATTATCAGGTACTGCAGATCTGTTTCACTGACCTAATCAAAGCATGATGCTTAGCTGCCTTTGATTAATGAGACTATCTTTAAACTGAAGAACTTGCTGGAGAGGGCATGTTAATAGAGGGCAAGACCCAAAGATACTCGGTGCAAGGATGGACAGGTGATACAGTAAAGATAGAGGCAATCTGTGCTTTGAATTTCTGTGATATTTTCAGGTCTGTTTGCTTTTGCATGTGAACTCAAACTATCTCTTAGTTATCTTAAAATGTGCCTAGTACTAATTTGTTTGCATCTGCTGCCTGCAAATGTTCTTCATGACTGTCTAGCTTTGTGGGTCGTGTTTGGGTTTACAGCTAGGTGTCACTTATGGATTACCAAGATGATAGCAGATAAACAAAGAAAAGACCCGTTTGCTTATTAAATCCATCCTGCTAAAAGCCTAGCATAGAATCATCCCATAGTATTAAACTGTTCATTTCCTGGACGTTAGCTAGAATACCAAGGAGAGAATTTATTTGTGCTATGTTTTTGGAGAAGGTTGCCTTAAGGATCAACTTAGCAAGTACAATACTTGATGCCTTGAGCATGGGAGAAGTATAAACGTGCAGTCTAATCCAAGGAGTAAACATCTGATGAGACGAGCTCATGCACACCTTGGGTTTTCTCTGCCGACACCACGATCTGGATCAGCATATGTGAGATGAATTCAACGTCCTCATGCAACCTGCAGTTCGTTTGTCTCAGAAGGGATTGGATGGTTGTGGAATTTTGACAATGTGACAGGGTTCTTTTTCCACATTTGTTTTGTTTTTTTATTTATTTTTTCACTTCCACTGCTTAATGTAAGGCCTGAAACCCTTAGTTACAGAGCAAAGTGCCTGAGCAGTAACCAGGCTTGTGTAAACCCAAGAGGAGAGTAATGCCTCTTCCTCGCAAGCTTCCCGCGCCAGTGCAGGTGCAGGAATCGGCAGCACCTGAATAATTCATAAAGTGCAAATTAGCCCCAGCTTGCTCTCACTGCTGGGTTTTTGCTTCTGGTTACCTACTTGGTTGCTAGAAAGAACAGAAATAGGGGAAGCTTGCGAATCTGAGGAAGGCACACCAAGAAGTGTTCGAGTTGAAAGGCCAAAGTCACAGAAACTGCTTAATATTCCGCCTGTTGGAAGAATTGGTGCTTATTGTGGAATTGGAATGTGCATTAGTTATTCATGAAGCGTTTTCTCAGGAAGGAATAAGCTCGGGGGGTCCATTCCAGTGCTCTTGGAGAGGGAAAACTTCCTTTTAAGAATTAAGTTTTTCTTGCTTTTATCATTATAATTTCTAAGAATTATGGGGTTAAAAAAAAAAAAAAAAAAAACTCTTAAAAGCCTATTTAAAGGCTATTAAACTGTATGAGAGAGTGTGCATTTATTGTGTTAAAATATATGTGAACTAAAGGGTCCCGAGAAATTTCACCCAGAATTACGGATGTTAGGAGGGTTGTTGCTTTGTGTGAATGCAGATGCCACCGGGCTCCCAGTGCACTGCGTGCAGCTGGTTATATCTGCAAATGCAATGTGCAATTACAGCTGGTATTTTTCTCATTTCGAAGGCAATGTACTCCTATTTAAAATTCAGCCGGTAATGGGTATTTTTCCTATCGGTGGACTCGTCTGCTTTCTGCCCTGGAGAAGGAGAGGAGGTGTGAGCGATGGCAGCCACCACTGGAAACAGGCGTTTCAGTGGATGCTCCTTTCACCGACTCTTTCGACTCGTGTAAGAATCAGTGTGGGGGGACGTGACCATCCAGTTAAGCCTCTGTCCAAAGGAAGCGACTCGCTGAGCTGCGTGGAGCTCACCCGGACAGGCTGGCTCACCTCGAGGAGCAGCAGCCGGTGCAGCACCGTGCAGACCAGGTCGTCCCTGGGTGCCTCCGCCGAGGGAGCACGACCGTGACGGGCTTTTACAGAAGCGATTTTTAAAATGCATGAAAAACTGCCAGGAATCCTCCAGGAAGTCTCGAAGAATTTTTTTTTTTTTTTTTTTTTACCCCCCCCAGAGGAAACTTCCGAAGGATTTTTTTTTTTAAATATGAAAACAACGTTATATTTAGAAGATGACAGAGGCTTAACAAAACTAGTTTTAAAACATTATTCACAGGCTTATCACCCCTTGGTGTATCACATAGCGTGAGATGATGTGTCCCTAGAAATCCTAACTGCGTGTTTGTATTTGCAACCCAAGTTGATGCCCTAAGATAAGAACTTAGGAGCCTTAATCCTCTGCAAGATAGATGGCATCTCGCATCCTTTCCGGGCTGTGCGCAGGGAAGCTAAACGGCATCTCCTGCACGCGAGGCCGGTATTTGCAGCGTGAAAGCTGAAGGCTGCAGGAAGACGAGGTATAAACTGGGAAGTCAGGAACTGAGGTGGTGCCCCTCAACCAATCCGGAGTTTTCTGCGCTCCTCTCCACGCGTGGTGAGAGTCTCCTGTGTTTGCAGTGGGCCTGGAGTGAGCCTGGATAATCCCCACAGAAGCCTCTGCCGTCACTCCAGCTTCCCCCAGGTTAGGTGGCCAGTTGGGCTGATTTCCTTCTCGCGTGCCCCAGATCTGTGTGGCAGCAGCAGGCTTAACATCCTCGCAGCGGAGGGGCACTAGGTGCACTATACCACGAGGGCCATACGGTTCCCTGAACAGTGACTCCTAAAAGTTCAAGGAAGAGCGAGTGAGAGAAATAAATGTATCACAAGTTCTTCTAAAACACGCGCAGTTGAGTGTGCGGAATCCCACAGTGGGATTTGTTGGTGCATTACGTACTGTGTAGGGAAGGAAGCGGCTTCTGCGTGTTTAGCATGGTCTATCTTGGCCCAAAGTCCCAGGCTTTATCATTCCATCGCTGTGAAATCAATAAAAGCCTCAAGAGCTGTGGCTGTTATTTGTTGAGCTGTAAATCCTTAATAGTCATATTTGCTTTGGAACTGATAAGTCTTCCAAATATATCTACTCTCGGGCTGCAAAAGAGTGAGTGCAGTAAGGCATGGTTTAGCATGCCAGTAAATGTATGCTTTTGGCAAAAAGAGTGGATGTGGAAAGCATGGTAACAAAACATTCAGTCACAGGGATTCCTCTGAACACGTGAAATAATAAGAATTGGTGATGTGTCTTGAACCTCACGTTCCCCAGATTAGTCACTGCTCGGTGTTGTTCCTGTGGCCTGTTCCTTCCTCCTGCTGCACCGCCACCTCCTGCTTTTCCACTCCTTAGGCTTCTACTATTTCATGGAATAGCAGCTCACTGGGGCACGCTGTTTGTCTTCCTAACTACTCTGTGAAGTACCTAGTGCTCTTTTGGGTGCAATAGAAGTAATAATAATAATAATAATTTGCCAGGTGCACTGTGTCACGTTTCTCTTGCATTATTTGCAACTCAGGCACAAGTCAGGGACACTGCTGAATGTTGATAATTCTGTTGTAAGGTAAATCTCCAAAGCAGGAAATAGTCTGGTTTATTTGCGAATACACTCAGAAATAACGTCCGCCTTCCAGTATACCCACACCTTCTCTAGGATTGCACATTTTACTTGTATGCCACATCACCAAAGGTCAATAATAATCAGGGCTAAATTGCTTACAACACAAAGGTAATGAAATGATCTCATTACACCCATCATCATTTTCCTGCGCTCCTCGCTGGCTGCTCCGCTCCGAACGTGGCAGCCGGCAGCCAGGCTGAGCCATCTGCTGCTGCTGCTCATGGAAAGGTCCAAAAGGCGACGCAAAGAGGGTCGGTTGAGTGCAGCGGCCGTGTGAGGAGCCGGCCTGGCTTGCGCCGGAAGGAACTGGAGGGAAGCGTAACCTGCAGCAGCTCAGGAAGCGCGCTCGGACTCTGGTCAGGCTCAGACCACGTTCCCTTGGCTTTCTTCTTGCTACTGAGTTTGTTTCCAAGCAGGGCAATGTTGAGGAATTCCCTAGCTTTTACACTTAATGTTAGATATGTAATTGGGTGGAGAATTAATGTAAATTTAAAATAATGCAGTTTCACAGCCATTATACTCTTTAGCTTTAAATTATTTAGCTTTGTGTCTCCGGTATCTCCCCAAAGCCCTGCCATTACTGTTCATCTGGCTCTCTTTATTAGCTTGTATTTTTCCCTAAAAGCAAGGCCTCATGTACAGTGTAATTATCCAGCAGCGCCGATTAACTGCATAATTCTCTTTTCCATAAAACTGCTGTGTAAATTCCTTTTCATTTCACAAAAATGACTAGTCAGGCAATTTTGCGGAGATTTATTTTTTTAGGTTCCCCTCTCCTAACCGCCCTCTCCGTCACTGTACGGACGGAGCACGGCAAGAGATCATTAACTACCGTAACGTGTGATCTCGGTGCAAGCACCAAGCCCTGCAAGGGCTGCAGAGGAGACGTGCAGGGTAGGCTCCGTGCTCTGTTACCACCAAACCCGGTGAGCGAACGTTACTGAGACATCCTTCCTAAAGTAGAGATATTTTTAGGAAAAAAATGTCTTAACGCCAAGATCGAGGGTGCTTTTTTCCTTGAGTGAAATCCTGAAATCTCAGCACTTCCTCACTTTTCAGACTGCCTGTTGCTGCCCCATGGATGCTTCCCTCCCTTCTGCAGCCTCCGTGTCCTATTTTCCTTTGTTGCCAACACTTCCCCAAGCACAAATCCACATGCCCAGGAACTCCACCCACCCCCTCTCCATGCCCTCAGCTATTTCCTCATGCCCGATACACCACCTTCCTGGCCTAGAAGATACTGAAAAGAAAGCATGTCTTTCTGAGCCTACAAAATACTCGCAAGTAGGAAGTGGCTCTACCCTTCTTAGCCCATTATATGGCCTGGACCAGAACAGCGCAGTGGACAACATAGTGCAAAGTGCCCTGCCATGCTGGACGGGTGAATAGCCTGGCTGTTAAAACCTGATTTTTTAAAACTATCCTTTGTTGTACCTGCCCTGTATCTGTAAATGCCTCTAACGGGGTAAAATTCTGTCATTGCAGCCCTGCTGTCCTAAGAGGCAGCATGCCTACTTCTCTGGTGTCAGCCTGCTTCACTAGAGGTGGTATTTGGTTTCCCAGTGGTATCTGTCACTAGCACATATGTGAAAACAAGTAGCCAAAGACTGAAGGAATCTTCATATGGAGTTAGTCCAAGCAGATCCAGCAACCCCTCTATGACAGACACCAGAAACGTGTTTAATGAAAGAGTGCAAGAACATGCCTGGTGTAGAGTGCCTCTTCCTCTGGAGCACTCACTTCCTCTTTCGCTATCATCTTCCAAAAAATCTTGTGCACCTTCAGACTCCACAGTTATTTCTGGACCTTCATGTTTAATATCCATATATAGTCCTTCCCTTTATGAACTTGTCTAATCCGTCTTTGAGGCCATTTATGCTTTTGCCCTCTGCACTATGCTGAGGCAACAAGTTCCAAGTATGAGTCGTGTCAAAAAAAGGTCCTTCCCTGTCTTCATTTTAAGCCTCCAGTTCTTGGAAAAAATAGTGAATAGTCACTTCCTATCAAACATTCTTGGCAGTGCAGAGCTCCACTATCTCGCCTCGGTTATCTCACAAATATGGCATTCCCAGGGTAATGTATTTGTGGACCAGCTGTCAAAGACGTGGCTGTAATAGTTTTCATGGGGAGAGCTTTAGCTCTGCTCTCCTCCTTGAGGAAACCAAATTAATTCTAGAGCTGTCATTGCTTGAATCTATTACGAAGAATGGGATAAATTAAAGAAACATGCTTCTTGCTCTTCATACACAGCTATTCCATCACTCTTTACATTCAGAACATCACTACAAATCATTTTTTCATGGCACAAATAGTTTTGAAGCTTAAAACTGCTGAAGTGCCAGTCGTTTAACTTCTCTCACCATTTGCTTCTAATGATCAGCCCACTATTTTCTAAGTATGACAAAATGATACATGTTGCTGCTCTGCTGCTTGAGATAGTGGCATTTCCCTGCAGAACTCCTTTCTGTAATGCCAGAAAGAACTAGGAATATCATATCAATTGTTCTAATTGTTTCCAGATTTCTCTCTAGCCTGTATTTCTGGTACTAATTTGTTGTCTTTTTTTTTTTTTTTAAATTGTTTTAAATGTTTTTTTTAATTGTATCCCACGCACCTGTGCTTTTAGACTACATGCTCTTCTGCTAATGTTCTATGTTGCTGTAAATTACAGCAATGAGCAGATGGTGTCAGACAAATCAATATTCTCTACAATTAAAGAAAAAGGTGATTTAATGTGTTTAAAAATGCAAATATATATTTAGTGAGTTTTAATGTCAGATCCTGAGTTTTAGACTTTAATCTCTGCGCTTAAAGTGATCCTGACACAGTTATTTCTCTGGTTCTTCTGCTCTTAGTGACCGTAACATCCAGTGTTTTTGTTGACACATGGCTTGGCAAATAAAAGCTGAAATAGTAAATGGACTCTGCTCTTTGATGTGTTTCATAACTCCTTTTCCAGCAGGCGTTTGGAACACTATTTTTTGAATGTCTGATTGTGCTCAGTGTAATTAGAAAGCTGTGATATGTGTCTGCCTTTGAGGGGAGAGCAGTAACCACTTCAGTACGCTCCTCTCTTCCACTTCCACTGCAGCGTCATTCCTGAGCATATCCTCTCCTATTAATTACTTGATTATCAAGGCATGGGAATAACTGTCTCCACATCTCCATAGGCCTTCCACTGAAAGCAGCTGTTAAAAGCAAAAATAAAGACTTTTGAGGGAAGGCAGGAAGTGTTGCTGCTCAGGGTACCCTGAGCCCCGTGTTTTCCCCTCTCGTGCTTCAGTAGTGCACCCCTATCCCACAGGAAGGATTTTTGCCCATATGCAATATAAAATAATAAAGTAATAGCTGCACAACATTAGCAGTCCATTCCTTACCAGTGGGAGAAAGGGATACAAATGTGTTGTTTTGCTGCAATGATTTGCTTAATCGTAACAGGGGTCGGGCTGTAAAACACGCTAAGTCATAAAGGTCACGGTGTCCGTGAGAAGTTTCTCTATTAATAGTCTATAAGTATTTTGTTTCTGCCAAGCTAGTGCACAGACCAAATTAGTTCCTCATTACGAGTCTGATATACATTAAAGTCAAGGTATCAACACGCCTGCGTTGCCTCCAGACACCCTCCGTGCTCCCTCGCTCAGAGTGCATTTTCATCCATGTACGAGTATGACAAATGCGAGTAGACAAGTGACTAAGCAATTTGTTGAGCAATCAAACAATCTGTAAAACAAATCAGTCTTCCTTTTCTCCCTCTCTCTCTTCCTTTTTTTCTCCTCTCTTAAAAGTAATTCCCAAGCTACCTTCTTTTCATCAGCTGTGGAGAAATAGTTGCCTTAATTTCTCAGTGTTAGCTGTCACTTTCACCCTAACAGCTGAGGATATTCCATGGATAAATATTCAGTGTTTCTCACCCTACAATCCCTCCCAGTCAGTAACGCAGGCTTTTCGGGTTCATTTTGTATTTAATGGAGTGAGATGGACAGCTTCATTTTAAGATATATGTCTCAGATCCCTGAGGTGCTACTAGTTTCTCCTTCTTTCTTTCCACAAGCCACCAAAGGAGTCTAAGCAAACCAGCAAAGACACCATATCAGAGGGAAAAGCTCTTCTTCAAAAAGTGATTTGTGAGTTCTAGTCCTAAAAGCCATAAAACAAGCACGGAGTGAAATCCAGGAAAGTGGAATTCAAAGTTATCTGGAATCAAACACACATCTCTGCTCGCTAGGACCACGACTCAGAATTCTTGATCTGCCACATGCCTCCCTGTTATGTTAAATTATTGATGTTTAAGGATGCCCCAATGACCCGTGCTCTCCATGGCAGATTGTACCTATTGTATAAATAAATAAATAAGTAGAAGCCAGGCAGTTAATTACGCTGTCTGTCATTCCTCTGTCGAGAAACCGGTGATGATATTGTCCATCAGCCTCTCTCGAGTATGGTGAGAATAAATTAATTAATCTGGACTCTATTCAGTTGTTATGTAGGTTCACCTAGTAAAGCCTATGAATTATAGATATACTGGATAATAATTGAGAAGAGAATGTGCAGCAGGGTTTACTGCTTTGTTTGCTCTCTTTATGCTCACTCTACTAGTAGAGAAATGTATTGTTCGTTATTATAGTCCTAAGGGTGAGACTGCTGGTGACTTTTGATGTTCCCGCAAATTCAACAGCATCAGGGTAGTGTTGGTTCCCTATTTATAAAACTGTTTCTCTCCAGGATGCTTCAGTTCTGAAAGAAGGTTAATTTTCAGAGCATACACAGGCGGCAGTTTTCATTTGTTGTCAAAGTGCTTGAGTTTTTTAACAATGACTTGTTCGTTTTGGCTATTTTTCCAAAAGTAACTAGTATAATTTGCATAGGTGTGGGGTCAGTCACGGGCTCCAGTCGCTGCTCCTTGCCATGGGTTTTGGCCTGCCCTTGGGTGTTGAGCTGATGGCAACGTGCGACACGTCAGGGAGCAGCAGTGGCCCCGGGAGCTCCCTAACCTGCCTCCCCACGAGGCTGGAGGAGTGCCGGGATGGCTTGGGATGGAGGGGGAAGAGAGCAAAACCACGGCCCAGGCTGGGAGCCTTTGGTTAGATCGTTTCAGCTGTGTCATAAAATATTTGTGAAATGATCACGTAATTGGTTATGGTCTCCAGTAGATTCTCATAACTGGCCTCCTCTGGATTTCAGACTTCTTAAAATTATCTGATCTTACAGTACAGTCAGTCAAAGATAGATTAAGAAGTTAAACTTGATATTGTTTCTTACATGTTTGCATGTTTCCTATAGTACTTTATACTATTCTTAAATCTTCATTTCCCAGAAAACCTATGTCTCTTGAGTGTGACAGGAGGAAATGAAGATTAAAATACTTAGTAGAGCGTCCTGTATTTTTTGAGCCAATGTCATTCCAGAGGACCATGTGTATGCTCACAGCAAGACTAGCTAGATGCACTATTCTTAACTTCAGCTTCACCAGTCCCAGAATATTGGGGCCCCTCAGATGGCATTCTGAAGACTGAACTGTGTATTTTCTTCTCTTTCACAAAAAATAAGTCTGTGAGTTGTGAAACTGTGCAAATATAACTCTAGTGTACCACACTAAAATGCTCTTGTGTTTAAATATCACATTAGGTACCTCTCAGCAGTATCTAGACCAAAAGGTAGTTTCTTGAATGAGCTATAAACTATAAAAGGGGAGGGGGGAGGACATACAGCAGAGAAAAATATACAGAGTTACCAAGAATGGTGGGGGAATGACAAAATCAAATGCAAGTATTAGGAGGAGGAAGAAAGGAATGATGTTTGGATGAGATGTTTTAGCTCGAGCATTAGGTCTTCTGTCTCCTAAAGTGATAACATAGAAGCAGCTTTGGCTCGTCTAATAAGCTCAAGCAGTATCATGTCAGTACATTGTGCCTGAAGAGAGAGAATTGTAAAATTGTTCAGTGCTTTAAACCCGTATTCTTCAGGTAGGCTTTCTTCTTGGTTCAAAGTCATTATGGAATAGCACCGTTTTGTTCTGTTTCTTCTGTGTCTCCTTCTTTTCTCTGTCCTTTGCCCCCTCCCTTTTTATTTAAGGGGCTGTCTTTAAAGGGAAAAAAAGCACTTTTTTTCTATCATTTCACCGAGTGACTGATGCAGGAAAAGGGAGGAGGAAAAGTCTTCCTTCCTTTTTTTTTTTTTTTTATTTCCTCTTCAGACCTCTGTTGTATTGTGTGCTTTGAAGATCCCTGTAGGACTGCAGGAATGGCCTGATTTCTTCTATCATTTCACCGAGTGGACGATGCAGGGAAAGGGAGGAGGAAAAGGTTTCCTTCCTTTTTTTTTTTTTTTTTATTTCCTCTTCAGACCTCTGTTGTATTGTGTGCTTTGAAGATCCCTGTAGGACTGCAGGAATGGCCTGATTTCTTCTATTGAGAATGCCTTGCAGTGATCCCCAGACTGCTTAGAGCACTCAAGTCTTTATTTTTGGGGAAGAGAAGGAAGTGCAGAATTATTCAGAGGGTTAAGGAACAAAGACCAGGAAATTCAGAAGATGAAAACTAAGAACTAAAGGAGGCTGCTGCCATCTAGAGTCAAGACTCCACATACAGTGTTGATTATGTTTTCAGGAGTGACACTCAGCCTCCAATTAATGCATTTGTGAAAACAAAACAAAACAAAAAAAAAAAACAGTAGAAGACAAAATTGCTTTCTTTGCTTTTCATTTAAGTGAAAACGATTTTAAAATTTTAAATTCTTCTGGATTTTTAGTAAGTGTCTTTTGTGCATGGTTATTTTAGGTATGCTAAATCTGATTCAAGTTTTCTAATCGTGTATAAAAGTTAGAAATAGTCAAATAGGTAGATCAGAAAGAAGGACAATGATTTATAAGTAAGTACACATGTACAGGCGGCAGCAAATAATTGCGACCAAACTGGGTATTGATAACTGATGTTGAAAACATTCCCTTCTATACATAGTTAATACAATGCAGTTTCCATTGATATCTATAATATATCTAGGGTTTCCTGTAAGGTAAAGTAACAGCATGAAAGCTTTAATTTGTTGGTCTTTAACAATTTTTTTTATTATTATTTCAACATAATATTATTAAATCCCAAATTTCATCTGATAGTTACATTGCAGAGAGGTCTTGAAGGAGAGATATTCATATTAAATTGGAGGATAAGCTGTGCAGCATGAAGATCAGCCTGAAGAAGTGTGCGGTAAGAAGCCAGCTAAGCAGGCTAGAAACTAAGCTTTGTCTCCAGAGAGAAAGAGAGAAAGCAAGCTACTCACTTCTTATCAGCTCAAACCTTGGAGAAATTCTCAAGAACCAAACATAACTCTACAAATTGAATAAAAATACTTTTCAAATTCTCCTACGATGTTGCCTTTTTAAGGCTTGTCCTGTTTTCCTTTGCTTTCCCAACCACCGCGGTGAAGGGCAGCCTGGTGGCACCGTCCCTGCCCGGGCAGCAGACGGGGCAGGAGAAGCTGGAGAACCGTGCGGCTGAGCAGAGCTGTGGCTTGTTATTTGGTGCTGCCTGGTTTTAGAATAGAGCCCTATTCACTTCTCAGCATCTGTATGTTGTGCATCACTAGAAAATAGGAATATTGAGAGCCTTGAGATGCCCCTTCCTTAACTGGCAAAAACATTTTTAATACAGCAGGTTTGCATATTGCATTCTGCACATAAAGTTTGGTTATCCTTCTTTTCACTGAAGTGCCATTTGATGTCAATTTTATTTTCAGCTGTCAAAATATGTTGCTTTAGTGAATTAAATGTGTAGGAACACTTGATGTTTGGGAATTGCCCTTTAGGTACATGTGTATCAACATTCGCTTCTACACATGCAGCTCTCCCTGGTTCAGCATTGGAAAGTTCTTCATCCTTTTCTTTGGCTCTGGCTGCTTTTCTGTGACCTCTGAACAGAAGGGAGTACGGTTCTGTTTTCATGGAAGTTCAGCTGAGGATCAAGCGTTTCATTCACTGTGATAAATCTGCTCAGCCACTTCTTTAAAAAGAATCTTGACAAAAAGTGCTGTATAGTTTTGTTCTTTCTTTTTGTTCTCTGTTCTTTGAATTATCCTATTCTGACTTTGTTAATGGTTTTGTCCTTTTTCATTTTCTCTTACTATGCTCTTGTCCTGTTGTTGCAGCCTAGACACAACTATTAAGAAGAACTCAAATGCACAGAGTACCTGAGCTCTTTTTATCTTTCATCTCCTTTGAACTGCTTGGTCTTTGTGTTTAATTCGGAGGTCTGAAATGAGACCCTGGGACCATGTTTTTTCCCTCTACTTTGTTCAATTCTCCACAGTTCTGAGAGCAGAATGACAGATTGCACATACCAACTTTACTGCCTTTTTTTTTTGAATGAAATCCTCTGCTGCTGGCTGATCTAACATGATAATCACCTCTTCCAACCTCTTCTTCCTTCTGGCTTAACAATGTTTTCAGCTTAAACCTTTTTTTCTTTTTTTTTTTTTTTTTTTTTTTTCTGTTTTTACACATAGTGTAGCATGATTAGATTACATATACAACACAGAATCATAGAATCGTGATGGTTGGAAAGGACCTCGAAGATCGTCAAGTCCAGCCGACATGTGGGTCTAATCCTACAGATGCGTTTCACTGCCCTTTGGCTGAGACCATAACATCATTTCAGCATTCTGTGTTGTTAATAATACATTCACAACTCTAAGGATAGATTAAAAGAGTTAAAATGATGTATCGTTTGACTAAACAAGACTTATGGGGAATGTAGAAACGTTCTAGAAATTAGACAAGTAATGATGGTATAAGAATTAAGATTGTACATGAAAGTATTAGGTAAAAGCAGCAATAGGAGATTAATTTTGTCTGTTTAACCCTCAGTTGAAAAAACACCTTTCCTTTGTGTTCAGAGGTTCATTTTAATGAACCAAAAAATCCAAGAGTCCTTTATGAGTGGGGAGCAGAAGAAAGGAGCCTTGTGCAGTGGTGGGCTCTATATTCTGAGCTTGTTGGCCAACACATGGCCTGCTCTAAGGAGCGGGTTGCATGGCTGCCCTCCTCTTCGGATGATATATACTTCCTCCTCCTTCCTCCTGTGAGCAGATGCTAGAGGACCCTTGTTTTTATCAGCAATGTCCCTGTGCAGTTGTCTCACAGAGACCGGAGGAGGTGCCAGGTGAAGTAACACACAATTCAAAATGGTGCCGCGTTGCGGCTCGGGCGACCCGTGCTGGGCTCACGTCTCCTCCTACTCCTGTCCCAGGGGTGTCTATTGCTAAGTCAGCTGTCAGGCGGGGAGTCTGGGTGCTGTTACTTGGAGACTTAACCCCACTAAGACCTATAAAAAGAGTAGGGAGGGATAGATTTTCCCAATGGAAATCAATGGGAGGTTTCTAGTCAGTGTGACTGCAGTTTGCTCCCAAGAGAGCATTGAGTAGTTATGCTTGTTTGATCATTTATTTATTTATTTATTNTTATTATTTTTAAAAGTTCCATGTTTTCAGATTGCTACGGAACCACTCTTCACTAAAAGTCCTCTGTTAGTTCTTGGTTAGCTCAAGAAAAAAATCATATATTTTATCATGTCTCCTCTTAAACAGGCACTATTGTCCTTGAAATGTCAACTATAATATGACATGTCAATTACTGTATGTCAAGCACATGATGTATTTCAGCCCCTGTTGATTTAGATGGGATTTGATGTGTGTTTGATGTATTATAATGGTGCTTCTTCAGTTCAGTGGATGTCTTAAAAACAACATTGAGTGGCACATAAATCACCTTTTGCAGGAATATTTGCCAGAATATGGGGTAGTGGGTTTACGTTCTATTAGTGTTTGGTCAATAGTGATTCCCGTGTTGCAGATTTGGAAGCGTGTTGTTTCTGGCAGGTTTGCCATCAGTACAGAAACAGAGCCCGATTGCCAACCTGTTTTACGCAATGATTTTTCTTTTTATCATACCTTTGCAAAGGAACATCTGACACTTCCTAAGGGATCTTTTGTAAATCACATACCACAGTCAGGCTCGTATTTCATCTAGCAATTTGTATGCAATATGGAAGTAAGGATAAGGATTTCTTCCTACTCATATCCACCTAAAATATGCAGCTAATGTTTGGATGAAATACTTTCTAAACATCATTGCAAACAGTGAATAACATTCACTGATTGCTAGTGTGGTCAGAAATGAGGAGAGATTATGTTTTGATCCTTTATATTGCATACTTGTATAATTTGTTTGTTCTGCTTTACATTAACTTTTAATGTTTTGCTTGAAAAACATGGGTGAGGTTGGGGCGCCCTTTCTCCTGGGTTCATACAAGCATATGATGAGATTTGGCCACTACCCACAAAGGTGACAACCGTGGGTTGATAGAGCTTGAGAGAAATAATAATGTCCATGATATTGCATTAAAAGAGGCTATATGTAAGCAAGAAACTGAGGTCTAAAATAGAGTTTGAAGCATTCTTCCCAAAGGATGCTCAAGCTGATAGCAAAGTGTCCTTTCAGTCTATCGAAAACAGTATGTTATTTAGGGAACTGATGGAACTATGTGATAAGCAAAAGTAAAAGATGCACACAGGGGTAATAAGGCCATCCTGGAGAAGTTCAATGAATTTGTGTTATTCTTGTCCACTGAAGATGATGAGGCGGTTCACAGACCTGACATTTTCTTTACAGGAAGCACATCAAAGCAGCTAGATTAGTTTGATGTAAATATACAGAAAGTTCTAGACCAAGCAGTTTGCCACACAGGTTGCCTAGAGAGGTTGTGGAGTCTGCTCTGAAATTCTGTGAAACTAAAACACGACAGGATAAGGAACAGGCCTAAGTTTACTCTGGAAGGCAGTGGCAGCACTGTGGAGTCCCAAGCCATATTATCTGTCTTTCCTGCTCCTTGCTAGTGATCCAGTGTAAAATGTCAACACGCTGCATTAATGAGAAGTTGTGCATTTAATTTGAATGCACTTTCCAATGATATTGGTAATGGTATTGGCCTGACATGATGTGAGTCTTTATAATAATGTTCTTCCAAGTGGGTTCTAAATCCAGTACTGTTAGGTGGGAAAGTTAGGCTGTGGCATTTCAGGAAAAAAGCTTACCCAAGGCACATATGAAAACCACGTCTTTGCTCTTTGAACTTCAGAGGCTGAAAGGAAAGCAGCCTGTCACAACAATCCACTAATGCTGGGTAATTTTTTGTCGTTGCTCAAATTTTTGTCACAAAAATGAGACAGTGGAACTTAACAGCTCAAAGCTAAATCGAGTAGCGCAGTGCATCGCACCGGCTCGGCCGGCGGTCTGTGATTTTACATACTGGTACTCTGCCCACTCTGCCTTTCCCAAGAAGGTTTGTCAGGTTCGAGGAATGAGAAGACATGAGGGATCTGCCTGTCAGGCCACAGGCCACCGAACAGGCCAAAGACATGCCGAGAATGGATGTAATTTACTGAGCACAGAACACATTGAAATTCTGACATTTCGCTTCTGTAGGAAAGACCACAACAAGGGCAAGAAATAACTGACCAGTGACGCCAGCCTGTGAACGCTGACGTTAATGGCTGTGCTGGCAGAAACGGCGCGGCGCAGCCCGTCCCGCTGCCGTGTGAGCAGCGGGCGCCGCAGCCCGGCTCACGCGCCGCACCGCTTCTGGTATGAGCAGAGCCGGATTTATCGTGCCACCTGGGACTTAGGCATAATACTTGATTGAGATTTTTACTAAGAAGAATCTGTAATATCAATATTCAGTGCTTTTTAACCTCCGCTTGCCCAACGAGGTAGATAGGTAGAATTTAAGTGACCAGATGTGCAACTTATATGAGCAATGGGTTTTGTGGCCCATGTTACAGCTAATACAAAAGGCTTAGCTGATGGCTTTTCATCCGGGCGGATGAGGTGGTGGTGAATTTGAAAAATGTAATTTCCAAATGTAATTGAACTGCTTCATAGCTTCACTAAAGCAATATTCTTGCCAAAAAAAAAAAAAAAAAACCCACAGAGGTAAACCTATAAAGCTGGACTTTGAATCTCCAACTTGCCATCTTGCATCAAACTCAACCCAGTCCCTAGGAAACCCAGATTTAACCGTCAAATTGCAAGAGGAGAACACTCCCTCTATAAACATGAAAATCTTGTTGCTTCTCAGTTTAGAAAAGATGAGCGATCTGTTCTCAACGCAGTGCTCAGTGAATATGGAAATATAAGTCCTCCCTGTTTTTCTCATTGCTCCATTTTTCCGTATTACTTCGGAAGTCATTCTTTTCCCTGATTTTGGCCAGGGAGGCTAGCAGTCTGTGGGAGCACTCTTCCCGTTTTCCAAAACAAAGCCGAAGGGATCACGGTGCCTCATGCCGTGGGACAAGCGGCTGCAGCGCGAGGGCTGTTTGGGTATCTGTGACCACCATGGGTTGGTGCCGGTCCTTGCTGCACCGGGGACCTAGGAGAGGTTCCTAGGAGAGGCAGCCACTTCCCATAATCAAGATGGTCTTTTCTGACCTTAAGCCGGAGGCCTCTCTGATTCCCTCACCTGCATCGCACTCTGTTTTTATTTATCATAGTTTCCTTAGTACCAATCTGCTTTGCTGCAAGTTGTCTGTTCTATTCCCCTTCCAAATGAGCAATTGTGACAGCAATATGCCAGCATAATTTTCCTTTTTTACTGTGTTCTACAGCCCTGAATGTTTTAAGAAATTATGGGTTTCTTTGATCTTTAAAGTTCTGCTATGTTCCATCCCATTTAACAAAACAAAGCAAAACAACATATGCGCAGGGTTGAGGTTTGCTAGATTTTTAACAGGCTGGTTTCTGCAATAAAAGTGTCAGTGCGTGCACGTTGGCTGCTCTTAATTACTATGTTGGCAGTATTAGTTGGTGCTTTACTTAGTGACTGATACTGTGTGTAAAATTAGTAAACAAGCAGAGATCGTAGTAGATTTAGGAGGGAAAATTATCCAGCAGTACGTAGAGAAGATTTGTTTTCATGAAAAATACACTTAAAGAAAACCTAATGGGTTTTTCTATGCGCCAAAATTCTTTGTAAAAAAAATCTAAGACTAGTTGTGCAGTCATTCATTTTATTGTGTTTTGCAGTGAAGTCTTCATAGCTGCATCTCATATGGAGGGCAAATAATACTGGTTATTGACAAAGGATTTAAACTATCAAGCCAAACAGCCTGTCGGTGGACGTTTAGAAGATGGTTCTTTCCGTGAAGCAATGGAAATTGCAGAGACGAATGAACGGGACTGGGGAGAGGCTAATATATGTAGGAAACCTGTGGCATAGCAGGGAACCGCTGAATCCCAATCCAGTCCTTTGGAGTGTGAGTTTAAGGTGCTTTGAAATCAAGAACAGTCTGTTCCAGGCACTCAGATTTTTTGGTCTACCTTTGGAACTTAAAAACTACATTTGGAAATACAAAAAAAAAACACCAGAAATGAGTGTTCAGGGGCAACATGCATAAATTAGCAAGGTTACAGCCTGGCCCATTGTCATCATGCATTATTCTGCATAGAAATATGTGATTCTCGGCCTTGTAGGGGACGCAGCGCAGAGGGATGCACCCTCTTCAGAGACAGCAGCTAGGCAGGGAGACTTCATTTCTTTGTACATTTGTCTTCATAATGTTCTTTAAAGTGTGTGACAATGGATGATAGTGATGGTAGTGTGAGAAATAAATATGCCAACTAAAAACACGGCCGTAGAAATATGTTTTAATACCAAATAGGGCAAGTAGCATCGTGTGGGCGGAAGAGGTCTGGTGTGCATTTCTAAGGGAGCATCTACAAGGAATCCGGCTGGTGAACAGGGTGTATTTCTGAATGTATGGGAACCGATTTCCTTCTTCCTCCCTGGAATACTTTCAAAATGGAGGAAAAGGTGTACTAGTCTGGAGATGGGGGCTGTTTAACCCCCCTGTGAAATAGGGTTCATTTAACTTCAATATTATATCAAAGACCATGAATTTTCTCTCTCTCTCTTCCCTTAATACCTTTAACTTTGGGCAACATTGTTTCTAAATACTCATCTAACTTGTTCTTGTGGGATAAAGCGAAATAAAACTTCTTCCATAGAGCCTATAAACATGTTGTCTTGCCTGTTGCTAGCATTTAGGAAAGGGCTGGGTTGAGTGTCTCTAAAACTACAAGGCTGTTCAACTTTGTATATTTTTGTCTTTTTCTGAACAAAGCATTCAATGTCTGCTGGAAATAACAGAATAATTTCCATCAAATAATTGAATAGTTGACGTCCCAAAGGGAGACATACGCCCTTCAGCCAGTGGGAGAACGGTTCTTATCAGGAAAACACATTGTGTTGTATTTCAAAAAATTGAAGAGGCAACACCATATAAATCTTACCCAATTTAAATCCTCACTTAACGAACTTTCTTATAAACTCACATAGAAAGTCACGGCTAATACAAGAAGCCAAATCCTGAGGCAGATTTGGCCTTAGCGGGGTTGGAGCACACGTAAGGGTAAATCTTGAGCCCTCTCTTGGCAGCAGGAAGGCACTGGGGTTTTGTCCCTGCCGTTTTGGAAGAATGTTGCCATCCTAAAGGCTTCTGCAGTTTTCCTGGAGGGACTAGAGCCGCACTGTGGGGTCACATAGTCGCCCAGGCGGAGGAGCACGACAAGCGTGTGCAGCTGCTGCTGACTGGGTGTAGTAGTAAACAAGGAATTGGTGAAATTCACTTCTTTTTGATATGTATGAGAAGTCGTTAACTGTGTTATGGCTTAATTAGAAGTGGAAAGAGTCTGCCTAGTCACTCTGAGTAAGGGCAGAGTATTCCCTGAACTAAAATCAGGATGATTTCAGTATGGAAGAAGAAAAGCTATTTACATCCTCTAAGTAGTAGTCTGTGCAAGAGTAGTAACTCTTGCCTAGGTAACTATTCCAGCCTGAGGATTGTAGACATGGATTTCTCTTTCTCAGAAATTATTTGGACTAGCAGTTTCTATAACTTCCAGGATTATCTTCTGTCCCAGCATGCAGCTGAAGCCAGCAGGAATCTTTGGGATTCCTCCCCAGCAGAGCAAAACAGTGAATGTATAAAGTCTTATCAGTGTGATATGGCACTGAGTGTCAAAACTGAGTGACAAAACCTGCCGGTGGTTCTCTAAGAGTGGTAGCTCCCGATGGGGATGGTAGCCCAAGCTGGGGAAGGAAGAGGAGAAGATATAAAGGGTAGGTGAAGGAAGGAAGTGGCAATCCCAAGGAAAGGAGACTGGGGAGGTAAACACAGGGAACCCAAAGATGCAGGCAAAGGTAGTAGGGTTTTTTGTTTGTTTGTTTTGTCCTATGATAATATATTAAAACTTCAGTCTCAGATTTGGACGCCACTGTTACTTTGCTATGCAAACACAGAACTGTGAAAATGGGCGCAGCAAGGAACTTGTAATTTTAGTGAGGAGATGCATGTGGCCTTAAAAGGCAGATGCCAGTTGGGATACTGAACATAAACACTGGCTCCTTGCATCGCATAGATCAGCAGGATTCCTCACTGCTGTTAATGAATGCATTGTAACACTGTCTGTGGAGTCTCTGGGATTAGTAACAATTTTGATTTAGGGAATATTTACTAGTGTTCTTTTATAAAAATATTAATTAATTTCAATGTTCTTTTATAAAAGCATTAGTTTCAATAGAAGAGGAAGGCCAGTATCAGGAAATAAATAAATAAATAAATAAATAAAGCTCAAACTTTAATCACTAGGAGATAGTTTTAGAAAAAGAAATCCTAGTCACTGAAGCATGATTCTATGCTAAATATTTTGTCTCAAAATGAATTAAATCATTAAGCACCTTTTTCTTACCTAAAACAAGTATAACTGTTTTATCTCTGCAGTAGATTTATTCTTTGCAATACATATTCTCTGAGATAGTAGCACTGTGAGGTCTGTGGAGCATATGAAATTGTTTTTGAGATGACATATTATGTTGGTGTTGGCAGGTTATTTTTACATATACACACATAGATAAACTATTTAGTATTTATCAAAATCTGCTTGACAACACAAAATATGACAGATTACTACCCATAACTGCATTTTACATTGGTATCCCCGGGCTAATCAAATATTTAACATATTGGTAACAACCCTTCTGAACAGGAAGAAAAGGTCACTCATATGAGCATCTTGATCCAATGTCACAACACGGGCAAGACATTATGTGCCAGTTTTGTCAGCTAAGGATGCACAAGAGAGAATTTGTAGGCACTAGTAAGGTGAAGAGGAAGAGGTTCGTGCTGAAGTGAACGCAGACACAAGAACTGAACAGGCCCTCGCTGCACAGGCATCAGACCTCACCACTGAATGAGGAAGGAATAGGAGAGGTAAAAAAGGTTGAATTTGAAGGGTTGAGTTATTCAGTTTTTTTGAAACAAAAAGGAAAGAACAAGCTCCATGCGGGTACGGACTTCCTCTGCAATGGATGTTAGGACTGCTAGAGGGTAAGTGGCTGTGAATGAACCCGCTTTCCTGACAGCTCAGAAAGGAAGGGACCATAGAGATGTTCTTTCTCTTCCAGACCAACTCCAGCTCTCTAGCACAGCCTGAACAGTATTTAAGGAGCTATTCCTGTTTTCAGGAAGGCATACAACACTTTTTATTCAGATCTAAAGAGCAGACCTTTGCGCATGACCTCAGTTGCACATGCAAGTTCATCATGATAATGTTTCCCTGCTGCTTGAGATTTCCTTATTTTAATGGTTTTCCTCTTCAGCTCAGATGAACGTTTTGTCTAAAGCAAATTAAGTTAATTAAAAAGAAAGGAATTCAGGCTTTCTTTAGTTAATGGTCAATCTGCTATCTTTCATTATAATGGGTAAGTATACAAACATTTATGTGGGAACTGTTGAGAAAAAATGTGTTGATTAAAAACTCTCTTTATAAGGAATAAATGACACTGTGATTAAGTGCTAGGACATGCTGTGCCGAGAGATGCAGTTTTTCTGTCTTTTGAAGATTTTCAGGATGAGATCTAGCTCAACAAGTGCCTTCGCACCTGAGTTATTCTATATTCTCTGTTTTCTGTTTTTCTGTATTCCGCAGCAGTGTGGCACATTACAAAAGGTGGTGTGGGTGTGTGGGTTTGATCTGACATTCTGTGTTCAGAGCAATCTTTGAACTGTTCAGTCATTCTAAGGAGCAGGAATTCTAGATCATACTGCCAGGCATTTAAGTTGAATGTGTTAAAAAATATTTGTTTAAAACAGATTTAAGCAACTATAGTCATTTAATGTCTCAAAATCTATGAGGCCAAGTGTTTTACCTGCTGTGTGTCCATCTGTCCAAACCAGGAGGGGAGAGAAAACAATGAAGAAAGTTATTTACCTTTGTGTTTAAAAGTACTGAAAGTATCTTATCTATATGTAAAATATTATAGCTTTACTGGATAATTTTTCTAAAACTTTTAGGACTGCAAACAGGCGGCGTACATCCTAACATAGGTAGGAGGAATGTGACTTTCTTCTTCGTTACGCAGCAGCCCGAGCTCTGGTGTGTCTCAGTAGAGCTGTCACTGCATGAGGAGTTGCTCGTGCTCGTGCTTGGTTATGACCAGAGGTAGTTTTGTGGCAATAAGTTTATTTCTGCTTAATGGCTGGCCCACATTCTGGTTCTTACGGTGAGATCTGTAGGCAAGGGAAGTTGTCCTACTGGAGTGAACTTGCTGTTTCACAGTGCCAGGAATAAGTGTTTAAATAATGTAGGCAATGCTAAAGTGCAGGATTGTTAACAGACGTAGTTCTGGGGCTCTTCTATTTTTGTTAGTTAATGGCTAGTGTAAGCTAGATGGAAGGGCTTTTTATTTAACTGGCATATCAGAGTTCATTGTAGGCTTCAACTGCAGGCTCTCTGTGACCTGTGGGGCAATGTGCTCTGGGGTCCTGGGCCTGCAGTCCTCCCATACGAAGGACACACTGATCATATTTGCTCATATTTGAAAATATCTGAGCAGGTATTTTCTGGTGCAGCTTCCTTCCCTTGGGAACGCAGCACAGTGTCATGGGGTGAAAGAGGAGAACGTGGCGTGTGCTTGGATCTCACTCCGGCACCAATCTGGGATACACCCAAAGGAGAACACAGTTTTGGGAGCTGGAGAGCACTCCCACATCCTGCAGCATGTACACAGCTAAGGAGAAACATCGGGCAGCCGTCTTGTTCTCATGTCCCACTTGAACAAAGCTCGCAGTGCTGATGATAGATATCTTTGACAAGACCTGCCCAGTTCTGCTTGTTGATTGACACTGGTGCTTTTCCTAGCACTGAAAGCTCTTTCCCACTGCCAGGAGCTTGTTTTTCAGTATAGTCGCCCATTCAGTCCCACTACTGCCGGAAAGATGTTGTAACACACACGCGTTGTTATTGCAGGGCGGCTCAGCAACCCGAGCAACTCCGGTTGCTCTCAGTGGAAATAAATATTGTGGATAAAGTCATGGTCACAGATACGTGGGGTATTTGTTTGCTGGCCACCCTGAGCAGGAATGTGAGAGCACAAGAGTGGCCACGCGGAGCCGGACCAAGGGTGTCTCCTTCCCCAGGGCTCTGTCTCCTGCAGTGGCCATGAGCAGATACTTCGGAGAAAATAAAAATGGACAAACTAACTGGGCTCCTATTCCCATCTGCTCCTGCCCTAGTTTCCCACCATTTTCAGCTCAGAGGCTTTCTGAACCAAGTGCATTCAAATCGTTTCATATCAGTATATTGTTTACCCGTGTAATTTCCCCTTTTAATGTGTGCTGTTTGCACATACAGACAAATTTCTCCTTTCTTTCTTGACAAAATGTGCAATTTCCAGTGTAACATCACCTTAAAATATACTAATTGACATTACTACTGCTAATAAAATGAGTAGTGCATATTTTCTTTTTATGATCATCTTAAGTACTGCTTGATATGTGTTAATGCCTAACATTCCTAAGGCAGATGTTTGCTGTTCATGAAACATTAATTAGAATCTAAGAATTAGAGAGGAGAAAAAAAAATCATATGTATATACGCATGTGCATCTGTTTTTCTGTGAAAATGACACATTGAAAGCTCTGTATTAAAAAGATAAAAAGTAAATATTCAAACAGACTGCTTCAATAGGAGATTACACCCAAACCTTTTAAGCAAATTGAAGTAGCAAAGTTACTACTTTTTGTATAGAAAGATTTTGGCATCTCTCCATTATAAAATTAGCTGATTTGGGTTTTTTTTTTTTGCTTTTTTAGTTGTAAGAGAAAAAAAAAAAGCATTTGCCAAATTTTATCACAGTTTAATACATATGTAATTTCTGAAGTTATTTTCACCAATATACTGAGTGGGAATATACAATTTAAGAGCTATCAGAAAAGGAAATTATGTTATGTGAAAAACTACTGGGAGGGGAGTTACACTGGAAAGGGATACACCTGAAAGAGGGAAAGCTGGCTGTGCATTTCGGCTCCCCTTTTGTCAAAAGGACGCTGGAGTACCCATATCTTACCTGTTATTTTTGAAACTTTAAGGTCTTAACAGAAAAAGGACACTTCATCTTTAGAGAGGTGAGCTCTGTGGATGAGCTGCGTGATTCGCTTGGCTCCTAAATGTACCAGAGGCATCCAACAAACCCCGCTTTCCCTGCTGGAAGTTTTTCTCTGCTTCTGGCTGTCTTTGGTGAAGAGCAGCTCTGCACTGGGTGCAGTTCTGGGCTCCCCAGAGCAAGAGGGACTTGGAGCTTCTAGAGTGGGTCCAGCGTAGAGCGACAAAGATCATTAAGGGACTGGAGCGTCTATCGTGTGAGGAAAGACTAAGCGAGCTGGGCCTGTTTAGCCTGGAGAAGACTGAGAGGAGATCTGAGCAACATGTACCAGTACCCGAGGGGTGAATGTAGGGAGGATGGGGCCAAACTCTTCTGGGTGGTGGCCAGTGACAGGACAAGGGGTAATGGGCACAAACTGAAACACAGGAGGTTCCACCTCCAAGTGAGGAAGAACTTCTTTGCTATGAGGGTGACAGAGCCCTGGAAGAGGCTGCCCAGAGAGGCTGTGGAGGCTCCTTCTCTGGAGACCTTCCCAACCCGCCTGGCTGCCACCCTGTGCCCCGTGCTCTGGGTGTCCCTGCTGGAGCAGGGGGTTGGACT
>VZSV01000040.1:1555168-1628782 GCA_013398735.1 Nothocercus julius
AATTTATGAAAATAAATATCAATGAATAAACATTCAGTCATTTCCATTCTTGAATACCAGGGCTTGTTTGTCAAGTAGATGCCATAAGGCAATATGTTCTGGAGCTTTGTATTGAGCAAAGCCAACTGGTAGAACCCCCATGGCCTTTAAAAGGTACAAAACTTTTTGGAGGCCTAGATTTATGTTATGTGTCTCTGTGCTGTCGATGAGGTTGTCATTTAGAAGGCCACATGGCTTGTGCGAGGCAAAAACAGAGCTTGTATTCTCTGCTAGGATTTGGGTCTTTCTCTACCTGTAACTTGTTTTCTGCCAGCACCATGGGTGCCTCTCCAGCTCCCAAGCAGAGGAAGATGACCTTGCCGGCGTGCTCTCAGCTATGATATATAATCCAGGTGTGAGTTTTTACCGCTGCGTAGTGTGTTATTTAGTGCACGCTGCTGAAATGGGAAGTACGTGGCCACATCTGCTTTTCCCAGCCAACGGCGACCGTTATCCTCGGTGCCCCAGCCGTGAAGTTCGCTCGCCATGGAAAACGGCAGCGCCCGGCGCTCTCTGCTGCTCACTGCGCCCTTTCCCTAGCTTGGAAGAGATGGGCCTGACGCTTCCCCTTCCAGGAGGAGGGAGCGATGGGATGGAGCAAGAACAGCGTTGTGTCTTTTATTCCACCCTCTCCTGCCCAAACGCCAGGGCTGCTCGGAGCAGCAAGGTCACCCCCCTGTACGTGACAAGTGGCATTTTGTGAGGCGCCGGTGGTTTCGAGGCTCTTTCTGCTCAGTGTGTTGGAAGCTGAGGCAGCATTGCGAGCTTGATCCTCCTCCCATCTAAACAAGCCCAACTGTCCAGGGCCTGAATGCCCTGTTGCAAAACGCTTTTAAGACAGCTCATAAATCATGTGCAGCAAAACAACGAAGCATAAATATTTGTTTTTTAAGACTGATACCTAATACTGATACTGGCTTAGGTATCTTCAGTATTGCACTTGAAGGTTTGATTTCCGTGTTTGCTTTTTATTTTAGTTGGTGGGATGTTAAAAAAAATCTGGAGTGGTGAGACCTATCTCAGTGAATCATCTGAAGCAAGTCTTTTATTTGCCCTGAGATGCTGATGCTTAAATGCAACACCCAAGCCCTTTCCATGACAGCAAAACATGGCTGTATTCCTGTCACCCAGGGAAAGTGATGATTGTCTTGCTCTCTTGGAGACTACTTGGACACTATTAGTTAATGTTGATATTGCTGCCCCCTCTCCTGTCTTTCCTCTGTCTCAGAGATTCCCTGTTTGCCCACTTAGCTGTGTCATATTCTAAGCAAAATAATTAATCTGAAAATTTCTCAAACTGAAGCCAAAGTGTAAATACATTTCAAGTGTTAAGAGAAAAAGAGGCCTCTCAGAAAGAGAGTACAGCAATATATTTTTATATATATATATATTTTTTTTTAACTAGGGTTGTATTATGAAAATATTTCAACAAAAAGAGAAATGGACTACCATTGGGACTGTCATAAATTTAAGGCTTAAAGATTTGTCATGTAACAGATCAGAGCATGAGTAAAGTTATATGCTGATGGTGTGAAAGCCTGTGTGCCAAGTTCTAACCCAGTATAAAAACTGTCATCACCAAATTTCGGAAAACACTGAAAATGAAGTTTATGCCAGAGTAGCTATAGCTGTAACAACGCTGGCTGTTGCAACAGAAGGCTGAATATTAGTGTTAACATAGGAACTTCTCAGGAGACACATCAAGATATTTCTTTCAAATGCCATTCTTAGTATTTTAGCTTCCCCAAAGGTAAAATCTCATCAAGAGCACGTTCAGGTTCCTGTCGTATCATTTATTTTCATTTGACAGTCACGAATTATTTCAGGAACTGAGAACTTGCATCTTGGTAGGGTAAAAGAGCCAACTGAGGAATCTCTAGGTCCTTGACCTTGAGTGTCAATAAACCTGGGAATGTCATGGAAGTCCCAGAAACCTTGAGGAAGGCTAGTGTTGTCCCAGTTTTTAAAATAGCTCTAACAAGTGAACAGAGAAAACATCATGCTGGTGCTTTAACTATAGGTGAACATGAATTCTGTACAATATAACCCTAATGGAGCTGACAAGGAGATCAATTAATAATGATTTATAACTGAGCAATATAACTAATAAGAATCAATGGAGACTTTTAAAAACAGGATCTTGGCATATCAACTTGACAACATTTTATGACACAACAAGTTTATCTGACCAATGCTAATGTATTGTTGCAGTAAACTTATTTCACACTTAACTTTTAACATTTAACTTACTTAAACTTACTTGACATGGTATACACTATATATGGAACTCAAAAAATAAGTTTCAGCATTACAGTTCTAATTGATTAAAGTTGGGGTAGCTGATAGGTCCATTACTGTGTGGAATATCTTCAGTGAGCATATGAATTTCCACAAGGATTTTTTCTCAGCTTAGTTAAACTTTCTTATTAATCTGTGTCCTGGAAGGAAATAGCATTAAATAGGTGACAGACTAAGAATTGTTAAATAAGGAAGTGGAAAGATCATGGATACGGGGTGATCTGGATACCTTAGTAATCTGTATGCAGGCAAATGACGTGTTTGGTCAAATAGGGGCAACCACAGTCCGGATCTGGGTACTAAAAATATCCTTTGGCAAAAGGTTTCAAGATTAAACTTACAAAAAAGAAATTATGAAGTCATGTGTAAAGTTCTGAAAAAAACACGAGTTAGTGAACTTGGAGTTGGACACATGTATAATGGAAATTAAGCTCAAGTGAAGAGATAGTTTGTTTTCAGAGCTGTATTCCAAGTGATTGTGGTGATTTTTCTGTCAATAAACACTTCTAAATCAATTATTTTAGACACAGACTGTATTCAAACAGGAACTATTTTAAAGAGGTGCCATTATCTGTGGTGCAGAAAAAGAAATGTTCAAACAATCTTTAAGGTCCCTTCTGACAGAGTGATCTATTTTGGCAGGCCCAACATATATATCATGCTCTTGCTTCATTTTTTTTGCTTCTGTTGTTTTACAGTTCAATTTCACCGTTCAGTATTGAGAGCACAAGACGTCAGAGAAGGTCTGAGTCTCCCGACTCCAGGAAGCGGCGCATCCACCGGTGTGACTTTGAGGGATGCAACAAAGTATACACAAAAAGTTCTCACCTGAAGGCTCACCGAAGGACACACACAGGTAGGAGTTCCTTGGCACTGTGTTCTGGAGGAAAAGTAGGCTCTTTATGGCTACTTTAGGACATACTGAACTTGTCGTCTGTCTTAAACAAAGAGTCAAAGTTCTCTATATAACCGATGGAGATGCCTGTGGGTGCATCTACATCAATATTTTCCTGCAGATTAAGAGCATGCTTTAGAACTGAATTTCTCTGTCATCCCTGCTTCCTATGCTTTGCTTTGCAGTACAAGAGCAGTCTCAGCACAAACTGGTCTCCTTTCAGATGAAACGGAACAGGAAAGTGTCCCTCAGGACACATCTGATGGACTTCTACTAGCAGTGGATAGTCAGGGCATGGGACTGACCAGAGCTAGTCCAAAGAAAACCATCAAGAACAGCATATAGTGGATGGAGAGGCATGGATCTTTGGCACCAGCTGTTTCACTCTGCAGATCTGCTCTTTTTGAGCTACTGCTTTCCTTCATAGACGTAGCCTTTGAATGGTAGATGCCACTAACTGCCTTCAGATCAATCCAAGTCTAAACTTAGAAGTGCAGGATTTCTTTCTGGAGGCCTTCAGTGCCAACTGGCAAATACTGCAAACTCAACCAGTTTATGAAGAGGAAACATCCTACATCCCTGTAATAGAGGTACAAAAGAGGTACCTACATTAGACGAGCTGATTCCCATTTAATGTTGCTTAATACTTAACACTTACTTTATACATGGTGTCCTCAATCATTTTATGGGCTGTTGCTAGTCCATATGACATGCATGTGAGGGTAGCTGAAACACTGATGTGTAAATGTTGTATGCTATTGTGGATAAACTCTAAAACAGCTGTTTGAAGTCATCAAGAACAAAAAAGGGATAAACAGATAGCTGAAAAGGCAGTAGGCAGAGCACTGTGCTTCCATGCTGTTTCTTGCTCTGCTACTAAAATTAAATTCATTGATCTTTCTGCTCTTGTTGTTCTTCATCCTTTTTGTAACTCCTTGGAGAAAAGATGGTGTTTGTCCAGCGTGTAACACAGTGTTGCTATTTTTTGAGAACTGATGGTGCTTTCTGTGGTATGACATACTTTAAAGAGTATGAGATATTACTTAAAAAATAAAATGAGGGCCTCTCTGTTGCAAATGAGACCCTGTCTCCATCACACTTTCCAATATGTCTTTTGGTTGGTAGGACTTTTGTTGAGAGGAATAGTGAACAAGGCTCCATCCTAATACCTCATGCTAAACCAATCTCTGTAAGGTAAGAGTCCCTTCCTTAAACAGCAGAAATATTCTGGTGATCTAGCAATGTAGTTAGGTTTTCCTCCAGGTCAGTTTTTCTGGTTTCTTCACATCTTCCCAATACTGTTTATGCTGCTTTCTCTCTCTTAATTTACTATGTCTTGTCTTAATGTTTTTTTTTTTTCCATTTTCCTTCCTTTTTTTTTTTTCCCCTTGTATTTTGTCCCTTTCTTCCCCTGCTATCTATTTTATATACCCTTTCCTTTCCCCCTGTTCTCTACCATTATTGTTTTCCTCCCAATTTTACCCCAGTCTAACCCCTTTTCGTCTCCTTGTCCTACTTGCTAAATCATTTCCTTATTTGATGCCTGCATGAGCCTTTGAGCATTTGAGCATGTAGCAGATTGGAAGGCAGAGAGCCAAGCAGAGGTGTGAGAACAGTAGACTTTTGTGGTTGGAAATGGCTCATATCAGAGGGAAGTTAAGCTGTTTGAGGCTGTAAAACTGGTGACCAGCCCAAGAGGCCAGGAAAACACAGTGGAAGAACCTGGATTACGGAAGAACCTGGAACTGTATGTGGAGAAATCTCGGAGATGTCACAGCTGTGTTAGCATAGAAATATAAAGCGCTATTGTCTGCCATGAGATTTTAAGTTTAATCTTAGCAGACACTGAGAACCACAGTTGTCACTGAGTTCCCTCCGGGATGTGTTGGCAGTCTGTAACTCACGAGCGGTCTCCTGGCGGGCTCTCTCTGGCGCGCTCTGCATCCAGGTGCGTGTTAGGTAGTCTGCGCCTCTGAAGCTCCGGCTTGGCACTTTGGATGCTCAAAACTGGGCACCGAGAGCTTCAAGCGGTGTCAACAGTTGCAGCCTGTGCAGCTGCAGCTCTCCCGCGGTGTTAAGGGAGTATCTGCAATTGCGCGTTCGTCTCCCCTCGCTCTGGTTCCCTGGCAGCGAGGTGTCGGGCTGAGCTATCTGTCTGGGATCTCTCCTCGGCGGGCAAGAGGGATTGGCACCTCTGGGGCACGTTATTCCGTCTGCCGATAGACGGGGCGAGTGAACTGGCACGTGAAGATGCCGCTCTTTCAGCACTGAGGAAAGAGGAAGCCCAGTTACCTACCTGCTAGCTGGGTGAAATGAGTCCCCACCCCAAAAGCCTGCTGCCTAAAATATTTTGTAGTGATGCTGAATGTTGGTTTATTCCTTCAGGGGGAAAAGAAAACCCAGCAGGAGGAATAGCACCCAATTAAAAACCTTCATAAAATGCGCCTCTGTTAACTGCTTTATGTTGTTGTGGCTTCATGCCTGCTGCCGTATAAGAAATTAAAAGTAGACTTGAGAGAAGGTGAATGCTGAATTTAGCCAGAAGATCCAATGAGAAAATCTATACTGTGCTGCTAAGGGGAAATGTGTTTTGCAGAGCACTTCTCAGGTCTTGGTAAATCGTGTAGCACTGACCATAAATATACTCTCTGTATTAACCTCATCTTTTTTTTTTTTTTAATCTTAACCTTTACTTTTGCTTCAGGCAAAACGAGTTAATTATTCACGTATGACCCACAGTAATTAGTGTGCAGTTTTGGATAAGTATAAATGAATTATGACAGCTATGCACGCAAGGGTGAACAAGTTTGAATAGGAAACTTTCTGAGAAACGATCACAGAAACTCAGCATTGCATAATCTGGATTTTTTTTTAAGCAGGCTGATCTTGCTAACTATTGTTTAGCTAAGCAGGATGTCTCTGAAAAGTAGGTTCTTTATTTTGTTTTCCATTTAATATATATGCATAGCAAATAAAACAGTCACAGTCATTTGGATACAGGGAAAAAAATCATGGCGACTTCGACAGGACTAGCAACGTTGTTGTCTGGAAAGTAGACTTCTTTTGTACTCAATTAAAAAATGAAAACAAAGTTTTACAGACAGTAACTATAGCATTGAATTCGCTTTGTGTGACCCCTGTTTTTTTTTTAAGCATGCCATCAGCCACCCCCCAAATATTTTAAACCTAGTGTGAACCCAGTGCACTGTAAACCTAGTGTAAAAGTTCCACGGGGGGGCGTGCTTGAACTGCAGATGGGTTTGGCAACGCGAAAAAGGGTAAATGCAGCCTCTCACAGAGCCTTCCATAAATCACAGGCACTTGCTGTTGAATTTCTCTTTCGAGTATCACGTTTTTGTAGTTGTTTTGCCAAATTGTCAGCTGTACCTCCCGGGAGGTACGGGGTGCCCTGGAGGGCCGTCGGGGCTCGCGGGCAATCCTGCCGCTCAGGTTTATCTGCTTTTTCGGCGAGGAGAAACTATGAGAAATTGGCTCGCCTGAGCTGTGCCGAGCTAGTTTCGCCTTTGGTAAGCGTCAAGAAAATTACTAATGTGTGACTTTTCAAATGAGCAGCCTTTAAAAGTCAGAAGACAAGGAATCCTGAGTTTTGTTCCTAGTCTGTGTCTATGTAGGTAGGCGAATAGTTGAGAATTTTAACGCACCCCTCAGATCCCAGTGTGACTGACGTTCTTCCCTTTGTTTCTTTCCTATGCATTTCTAAGACTGATAGGGAAACAAACAGCATTATTGTGTGATACGTAATTGTCATTTCACATCCTTCAGGTGGTATTAAAATGGCCAGTGAAGCTTTCACTAGGGCAACCGACCATTTTAAACTAAGTAATTTTGTTTCTTTCCACAGCGTTTTTCTTTTTTTTTTTTTTATCAAAATTTCCTTCTAAAATTATTTAAATTTATCTTAATGAATTACTGTTTCCTACTATTCCTTGTTTGTGCAGGATCTACAGGCTCTCTCTCTTTTATACAGAGAGAAGATGAAAATCTGATATATCTTATGTAAATTGAAGAGGCAAATCATGCCTTCTGTTGAGAGGCTGATATGAGTTATAAAAACTAGACTTCAGTAACTGATCTGAGAAGGTGGGGAAACTGAAAATATTTGGTCTAAAAAACTGTAAAACTGGCAGTAAATGTAAAGCATTTCATTATTTTGGCTAAAAACAGATATTTGCACACCAAGTGCATGCCTCTGACCTCGCTAGTTGACTGAACTTTTCAGAAACGTCAATGAAAAGCTGCAAAATGATCAAAAATGTTTTGCAGTTTACCTGCAGATTTTCACTTCCCTGTTGTTATTTTTTCAGTCAGTTGGGAAAGTCATGTCTGGTGAACGGGGCCCAGCCGGACACTTAGGCCATTAATCTGATCAAATGCAAGGCAGTAATGTCCCAGATGCAGTAATACCTTTCATACGTATATATTAATATAGCCTCAATCACCTTAATACTTGTGGATGAAGGGGGTGTATGGAAAGACTGAGGTGACAGGAGAGCTTGATGTGGGGAGATGAGGGAGGGAAAAGAAGAATAGATACCCTGGACCCTTCGGGCCAGCTGCCATAACAGTGCAAAGGAGGAGTTAGAACATGCAAATACCCTTTGCATAGGTAACAGTGATCACAAGAAAAACACACATTCCGTTCATGGTAATTTCAGTTCTCTTTTCACCAAGAGAGTTGAGTAAGGCAAAACATGAATAGCAAAAGATTTAGGTCTTTGTAAGTTCTGGCTGCTCACCGTGAGAGTGCCAGGAAGCCCTCTGGGCGCTGCTGGCTTTGGCACGTGTCCCGGCATGTGGTTTGGTAGGTGCTCCCACCCAGTGCTGGACAAACTGTCCCACTGGTCTACCAGGTGGCTAAAGGCAACTTTCACTTTTGATCCAGAGGCTGCTTAAACTAGAAATTCTGGTGCGCAGTATTCTGGTGTGATCCGAATCACAGGTCCGTTGTCCCGAGCCTACCCTTTTTATGTCACGTCTCTGTTCTCATAGGCAGCCCCTATCTCCTTTTACATAGGGAAACCATGTAAATTTGAGGTGAATTATTTGGGTTAGAGAGGCAAATTATGCCGGGTGAGAAGGCCTGATAAAGAACACAGACTTAAAGCATGCTTAAAGCATATTACATGCGGAAGAAATCTAAACTCTGCCCTTTTTTTTCTAAATATGCAGTATTCACTGTGTGCTGTGAATGTATCACAGTCAAAGTGGTGCCTAGCGTGGATAGAATGACCTGGGAAATATAACCCACTAACTACATAGTCATTAAGAGGGAAATCTGATTTGTGGTGGATTTCACATCTGAAGTTGCTCACAGCTAAGTCCATTTCTCGCTTATTGTGGCTACCCCTTTATGATATAGAAAAGCCCCAGATGTTTAAAACATCATATGAATCATCCTGAAGAAGTTAATAAAGAAATGAGAGGCCTGCTCTAATATTACCTGGGCCATATAACTTCAGAACGTCGGTCCAGAGAGATGGATCTCTCCGTTGGGTCCATCAGATTTGCTTTAAAGCTGAGGTGGTACGAGTAGCTGCTGCCCTGTATCTCCGTGTCCCCCTGTTTCAGACATCGCTACTGACTTCTGGAGGAACGTGGCACAATTGCTGCTTGGAGCCAACAGCCTGGGATGTTCGGCTAGGCCGGTAGCTGGGAATTGATTTATTTTGTACGTATAGGATGTCCCATAGCCACAACTGTTCCTTGGCAAGCCCCAAGCAGCACGAAGTCCAGATCACTCTTCTCGGGGCTGGTGGCACAGAGGTTGGGGCAGCGGGTTTGGGTGCCTACAGAAACAGGCTGCACGGGGCCTCCGGGCCAAGCACGTCTCGTAGCAGCTGGGGCTTTGCCCTCGATCAGCGCCTGTGTCCTTCCTAAGATAGGAGAGCAAATGCCTTTGCCGCAGACGCAATGAAGGTGATTTGTCAGTGTCAGGGGGTCTTCCCCAGCGCTGCGTGGAGGCAATAAACATCTCAGAAATGTGGTTTTGCACCTGAGAAAATGACAGTATTTCCTGTCAGAGAAGTTCCTTTTTAGCTGGGTTGGGACGCCACCCTAGAAGAGAGTGGGCTTATGAGTACCTGGGTGTTTTATTTAGTCTGTGCTTTTTCAAACATTGCATTCTTCTCACTCACTGTTGCTCCATATATTTTTTTAATATGAAAAGGCCCCTGTTATTAGTCTTTGTTCACGTTTTCCTTTCAGCGATTTCAAAACAGACTGAAGAAGTACGAGGCACCAAAAAAAAGCTATTTTTGCTCTGTAAGTTTTAAAACTCCATTCATTACCTGTTGTTTTCTTAGTCTGCTTAATGCCTTTTACTAGCTCTGTGTTCCAGAGAGATAGTAACTAGTTTGTAATCCCTTCTTTAGACAAATATTAGGAGGAAACAAAATTTTCTAAATAATCCTCTTGGCTTTAACTTGAACTCTGTAGATTTTTTGCCTACTTCAAATTGAAGAGCTCTTTGTCACCTGCCTTCCAGACTGTCTCTCCAAAAGCCTGGCTTTCCTTTCTCACGTCCTGTATGCCCCATGGAGTCTTATCCCAGGGCTCTTCCTCCTGCACATAAATCTGTCGAGTGAAAAAAGCTGCAGCAGCAGGTTCACATGCCGTTCCAGAACCTGGGAATTTAAATAAACAAAGCTGCTTTAAAAATTAATTTGCTTTCAGTAAAATAGGAGGTCTATTTTTATTGGGTGATGCTTTTATTTTTTAAGAAATACTTTCTTTCATTGTTTAAAATTTACTGCCAGTTGCAATAAACAGCAGAGCTTTCCAATGTGGAAATCAGTATATTTCATTAAAGTCTTCACTTGTAGCTTTTCTGCTCTTTCTTCAGGCTACTTCAGTTTAGAAGACAGATTATTTAATACAGAGAGTTTTATTATTTGTATTTAATACACAGGGCTCATAAAGCCTCGGCCCATTCCCATTGGCATTATTGGGTTCAACATCTCAGAGAGAACTCACAATGTGTTTAAAATAGGTGATCTGCTGGTAGAGTATGTGGTAGACCATAACAGAAGACCCGCCAGTGCCACCACATCCTAGTAAGGTGATCTACAAAAATGTGAAGCTCTCCTAGCTGCCTGGCTGTGGTGAGATACTTTTCTGAGTCCAGTTACTCTTGGGCAGGTGTCCATACCACAAGAAGTTTGTACATCCAGTTCTCATCCAATAGTCACTCTGTGGAAAGTTGAACGATTTCATTTCTGGCGCATTTTGCGAGCTCTGAATTCACCTCATACCTAGGGGATCGCTTCTCTGCATTGTAGGTCTGATGCCGTGCCGATATGGAAGAGAGCCCACATGGTTATTCCAAGCCCCTTTGATGGGAAAGCAAGTCAAACTGTGTCTGCGATTGCTTTCAGCCTCTAGGTTACGAAAAATATTTGCAGCAATGCCCCTTGACTTTGTAAATATGGGGTGCATATGTGTTTTGTCTGTGTGTGGCACGAGGGAATAATGATGATTTCATTATGCAGAATGCAATCTTCTCTAAGTAAGTCATTTGGTACTTAATAGCCTACCTCCAAAGAACTGCAGTTCATCCAAGGTCGCAGGCACGACTGCGGGCTGCCATGTGCAGTGCTGCAGTGGCATGAAGGCGAGCAGGACCTCTCTGCTCCCACTCCCTTCAAAATGCTTTCCCAGATGTTGCTCCCAGACCTAACGGCCTAAGCAAGCGTTGCAGCCTTTCCAAGCACAGTAATTCTTGCAGCCAACTGAGGTGCAGAGAGAATGGGATATCTTACTGATGATATCAGTGATACCGCTTGCTTTTCTTGAAGTGCTTCTACAATTGCTCATGCCCATAGCACAAGCTATAGATGCTATATTGGAGCGTCTTGGCCTCATTAATGATCTTTTCTGAGTGTCTTTTTCCTCCTTGTACGTATTTTTGCCAGTTAATCGTACTCTTTGCTATCTCATATATTTATTCTGCCCTTTGGGAGGGTAACAGTCATTTGGGAAGTTCAGCAGCATTCACAACTCGTTTGCTTGAATACCGCGGTTTCTGAGGGAGGTCTGTGTGTATGTGCTGCACACCAGGGTCCTGGCTTCTGCCTGAGCCTGAGTGCTCGCATGGTGCAAACAACAAATAATCAGTTGTGTTGGACTGAGCGAGATGAAGCTCATCCCGTGGAGCCTTTTTGTTGTTTTCTTTGGTTGTTCAGGGCGGTCTTTTTGTTTTCTTTAGAAACAGTGGAAGGTTAAACTGAGAAATGTGCCTTGTTTTTGCTGAACGTGGAGCAGTTCTTAGAGCAATTCCAGGAGTAGTGGCAATAGCAGAATCAAAGGCACAGTTATTATGCATGCTAATAAATATATTAAATACATGTCCACACACAAATAAATATGTGTGTATAAAGTATGTATATAGATACAAGGACCATGCCTTGCAGCAGAAAAAGCTCAGGAAGGCCAAAAATACACTGCTTGTCATCGTCTCCTTGCATTCTCTTGTGGGATGAGACTTTGGTGCTTGGTCTGGCTCCTGGATCCAGGTGCACAGGAAAAGGCCTTTTACATTTCCAGAAGTTTTATTTTTATTGTTATTATGGGAATTGACAATATGACAAACATGATAAATTGATAATATGACAAAACCTTTTCCCACAATGTTCATCTGTTCATGTCTTAAGTAGTACTAGGTATATCACAACAAGAGACAAAGTTGCTGTGCAGAAGCCTAAGAAGTGAAAATGTGGAAGTGGTGAAGTTTCTTTTACTTCCTCTGCTTTTCCCTTCTGTGTGATGGACAGGGCAGAGACTAATGTGATGAATTTGTCTTCTTAAGTTATGGAGAAATGAATTCTTAAGAGTCTGGCCACAAAGTTTTTTTTTTTTTTTTTTTTTTTTACTGGAATTCATAGTAAAATAGGGGTATACTGAGTCTCTTACATGCGTAGAGGGTAGTGTGCAACAATACACAAAAGCGAGAAGTAAGAGAGAGAAGTAGAGAAGGGTCCTAATCAAGCACTGGTCTTGCAGAAAAAGTAACAGAAGGGCTAGGATGACATATGAGACCCAGATTTTTGACTTGAGACCTGAAATAACAGAAACAGAGCCTATGCATAGTAGGTTTGTATAGTATGATGACTTTCTGTTTGGTGCCTTGGAGTTTGGTGCCTTGGAGTGGATGTCATTAAGTTTTTGAATTGATTTTTTTTTTCTTTTTTTCCACGCAATTTTCACATAAAAAAACTTTTTCCTTGTGCTTTGCCTTAATCAAAGTGAGAACAGGGAATAAAAAAACCTGAATTTCAAGACATATGTCAGTCAGTGTGGTAGGTTCCTGTTCTGCTCGCAGAAATTATTTTCCCAGGCTTGCTCAACTGATATGAAACTTTAACCTCTTCCCAGAAAGATGTTCTATTTGCATATTTTAACAACACTGAAACATAAAAGCCAAATTCATTATATTCACCATAGAAATAGAATGAATCAGTAGCACAGAGATCTATATCGCCTTTTTGAAAAATTTCTTAGACGTTTGAACATTTGAATTGAACTTCTAATCAAAATGCTGCAATAATATATCAATCTTTTAAAGGAATACAACTGAGATGAGTGTTTCCATTTTAGAATGTAAGATGCTCCTAATATTTGAGTCATAATGTTGCTGTTCACTTTCTCTACAGTTTTGGGAAGGACACTTACGTTTGCCGGGTTGGTTTCTCTACCTGTAGAATGACGATGGTGTTTGTTACACAGTGCTATTAGGAAGGCAGACTATTATAAAGTATTAATATTTCTTTTAAAGATAGTTTTATAAAGCACTTTCCATCTTCAAAGTGCTTTATAAGTGCTCTTATTTTTTTTCATTACAAAATTATACTAATAAAAAAATCACACAAAACATAACAGTTGTCATTTCCCTTTCCTCTGTGTCTAAAAGCTAAGCTGCCTTCTTCCTCTGGGAGTGCCTTCATTATAACATGATGTTTTTTGCTGTAAAAAGAGCCTTTTGCTGTCCTAAGGAGGATATTTTTAGAAGAAATGCAGGATATAATTATCTATCTTCTGGGACTGTGTGTTTATCATTTGCGCTCTGAGTCATATCAGTATGGGAGCAGTGTGGCTGTGCTGTTTCAGAATGTTTCTGGTGTCTCTGTGGGTGCTGAAGCCAGCTGACATAAATACTACACATATTTTACATATTTTGCGTAATATCCTGTAGCAGAAACTTCCAAATCAGAGGAATCACTCTGAGGTGTCCCTAACACCACAGAGCAGTAGACCTGTGGACTTCAACTAGAATATTTAATATCATCAAACATAGGCAGAGGCGTGCTTGCTTGGGCTTGCTCGTTGGTTTCTTTTTTTTCCACTTGTTACGGGTTAAGTCCTTAGGACTTCACTCTGTTATGTGGGTAACACTTCTCCAAGAGTAGTGGTAGTAGATGCTGAGTAAGGAGATGTAAGATGTGCCTGTAGATAGCATGGTTGGGCAGGTAGCACCTATTAAACTCTGCAAGTTTTACTCAAGACGGTACTTAAGACAATTGTAGTTCACAAACAGCATGAGAGACAACTTCTGTCCTTTGCTCCCACCGTCTCAACTCGGAAACACTATGGAAAATCTATAAGGCAAGGTTATTTTCCGAGGGTTTGCATTAACTCTTTTTTTTTTTTTTTTCCATGTCAAAAACAGAATTTATCATTCGGCTCTTTCACAGAAAAATGAAAGCTTAAATGCAGAAGAATCTGGTTAGATGGCAAAGCCTGTACCCTAAATACTGGCTTATGTGCAGTTTCTAGTTGACTCCGACTTGGATTAAAAGTGTTGTTAGTGTTTCACAATGATAAATACCATTGCAGAAAGGAGCTACAGAGAAGTGATGAAATAATTGTGAATCGAGGTGAGAGTTACATACATAAAAACAGAACAGATGGGAATCTTTGAAGAGGACCCAGGTAAGGAGGGACGTGACATTCATGTAATAGCAGAGAGAAACAAGTTTATGCCAGACAAAGAAGTGTGTTTAAAACTTGATCACTGGGATATTTTCTGTCCTGGAAGCAGTCTGAGTTACCTTACCTCATTGCTACTCGATAACATGGTTGTCAAGAGCTTGATAGACTGATGAATAAATGAAACTTGAATAATACACAAATGAAAGGAATTGTAAGTGTACAGTGAGTACATAGGGTATCTACAATTACAGTAAATAAAATTTCTTGCCTAGGCAACATAAGCCAGCTCTTGTTTCCTGGAGTCCCAGATAAATTTCCCTGCTGGCAGAATACTCCACAGCGATTTATATAGGGCTTTTGTTGCACCTTCCTTTGAAATATCTGTCATCAAATACTGTGATACCAGCAGCAGGGTAAAAGAGCAGAGGAACGTACTGCATGTGAAATCCTGTTAAGTGTAAAACTGACCCTGGCCTCTTGGTCACTTACGTGGCACATTCTCTCACCGATGCCAACATACAAAAATTACTTCAGGATATTTTAGAATGTCCCTGTGTTGTAAAAGCCAGGGAGATTTATTTCCTTAGGTGTTTGGTCTTCTAGAAAGTAGATTACATGAATATGGGAAAATGCATGTGGAGTTGTGTGGAGAATGGAAAATTTTTAAAGAACTGACTGAATAATGGTCATTATTCAGTATTATTAATTCATTATTTGCTTGATTTTAGGGAGATTCAATGAGTAACCATTGTAACTATGTTCTTAAATGCTTAAGTGAGAGGAGTAATGGTAGGGTAGGAAAAATAATATGTTAAAAGTAATTAAGCTAATTTGGATTGTGGCATCTGGACTGGAAAAGGCAATGTTTTGGAGGGCTGTTAAAAACAGATGTTTTGTTAAGAGAAGATTAAAAAATGACTAGTTCCATTTGCAGCGTTGAGTCATACCTATAAAACTTTATAATTAACTTTCCTAAACAATAGAAAATACTTGTTTTCTACAGAGAACTGTCTAGAATAATATTTTTCATGCTCCAGGGTCCCACTTGATCCATGTAAATTACTGTCATGGAGTATTGTTTAATGTCCATGTATTGCAAGACAGAACTGTGAAATAAGATCAGAATAGAGTTTTTCTGTGACTTGGGATCTTTTTTTGTCAGGTTTTGGGGCAAAACAATAGCGCTTCCAAAGACAGGCCAGAAAGTAGAGCAACGGCTCCAGTGAAAATGTTCACAGCTTTAGGCCTTTTTTTTTAAAGAAAAAAAGAAAAACTGGTGACTTCTATAACTGTATAAAAGCTTACAGATTCAGATTAAACTAACAGTAGTTGTTTTTTTGTTTTTTTGTTTTTTTAACTTTTTCCTTATTTGTCCTCTCCATGTGTTAATCCCTGCAGGTTCTTCCTCTGTCTTTGCAAAACTTTGTTGCATTGTTTTATCCACTTGTTGCATTGTTTTATCCACTGTTCTGTCATCTCCTTCATGCCTGTGTCTCCTGTACCATTGGCAAGACTCACAGTATCCTACTTGGCTGCTTAGAGCTGAATGAGAATTCGAGTATCTCGGTGGGTGGCAGCGAGTGCAAAGCCCATGTGCCCGCAGCGGCCCGGCCATCCAAGGAGCTTAAGTGCAAGAGGTGCCCACGCTCTGAACCCAGGAGTTTCTTAGGCACGAGGAGTCGAGTGCTCCCGTAAAGGCAGAAGTGTCTGCATACGAATTGTTGAGTGTTTGACTTCACTTCCACACCACTGCCACCCTGACCTGGAATTGCAATATGCTGATATCGCACCTGTGCTCTGGAGGGCTCTGGACCACTCAGGAGCCTCTGAGGGCACGTAGTCCTGCTCACCTCCCTGGCCCCTGCACGGCCAGAAGCACCTGAGCCTAAGTAAGCAGTGGGTCACATTTTTCCTGCTAACTGGTTTTATCCAACCAACTCAAACGCTTCCTGCATCTCTGTGCTGAAGTCTTCCTTCTCTCTGCTGGTTGCACTGGTATTTCAGGTGTAAATTAATCGGCCAAAGCTGGGACTCAAAATCTGGTACCAGGTGCCCATCCTTTATCAGTTCTGTTCCTGACGGTCCTTTTTCCTTGTTCCTTTTTTTTTCCTTTTATCCTTTTAAGTTCTATATCTTCCATTTTTTAATGTAGCTCTTAGTAATCAGTGGTCAGGCTTTCTGTATCCTTCCTCTGGAGGAAGGATACAGGTGTGATTTGATATTACCAACCAAAAAGTTAACAGCTCATATAGTATTGCTTGGCTTTTTTTTTTTTTTTTTTTGGTTTATATCACAGATAATGTAGATGTTTAATAGAAATTCTTTCACCAAAATTTAGGTGTATGTAAAGTATTGTTGATTAATCTTAATGAAAAATTGTGTCCTTCAGAATTATCTTCGCAGTGTTATTTTTAAGGTGCATATTACTTAATGTCTTCAGCATAATGCTTCTGTGTCTGTTTTTCTCCCTATACTATATGCATATATGTGAAAATAATGAAAGGTCTTCTTAGGCTGAGCTCGTAAGAAAGATTTTTCCCTCAGTGGTGTAAATAGCTTGAGAGGAATGTGGTTAGTCCTGTCTCTGTCACATAACTCTGCAGGGGCTGGGTAAACAGGACTCTCTCTGGTAGCAACACCTGGAGAGCTCCAGCCGAGTGACCCAGGAGTGCGTCCTCCCATCAGCTTTCCTTCATTCCTCACCCGCAGCGATGCTATTTTAAGGGAAGAAGGACCTATTTCTGGCACTTCTCTTTCATGTTCCATCACTTCCTGCCTCAGGGTCTCCATTTGCTTTTTACCAAGGCAAGGAAGATTTGGGACTTTGTGTAGCAAGGAGGCTGTTTGCAGGGGAAGCATCTTAGGGTACGGAGAGACTTAGAATTTCAGATGCTTTGAAATAGGGACCTGAAACTTAGGCAACAACATCTCCTTTCTTTTTCTGGAAGTCTCTGTAATCAAAGAAACCAATCAGGGCAGAATCCCGGGCCTGAATGAAGAAAGAATTTAAAGGCGTGCTGAGGGTGGAAGTGGCAAACGCTGCGCTTAGTCGCCGTTCGTGTGCTGCAAGGCGATCTTCAGCGCAGACCTGCCAAGTCAGACAGGGAGACTGCTGTATTTTCGCAGCGCTCGGCGCCAACTGCTCGGGGCAAGGGTATGAAGACAATTCTGCGGCAGATCTGAGCACGTTTTGGAGCACTTTGTCATTGGCCAGAGCACGTAAGCAGCCATCTGCCGGGAAGCTCCTGCCCGTCCAGCGTCGTCAGCTGCAGGATTCCAGGAGCCCGGTGCTGCGGGCGTCCGTAAGCACTCGGCAGCGCTCCGTGTTCGTCTGGGGACGGTAAAATCAGCTAGACCGAGCTCGTGTCGGTGCGTGGCTCCAGCTACGGCCGCGGTCCGTGCAAATCCGGCCGCTCGCCTCAGAGCCGGCATTGCTGGCTGCGCTTTCCAGCGACTGCTTCCCGCCCCATGTGGCATCAAGATGGCAGCGGAGCCCAGATGGTGCCCGGAAGGCATCGCCCGGCGAGCTCCAGCGCTGCTGACAACCCCGCGGGCGCCCGTGTGTGCGCACCGCCTTTCCGCACGGAAACACCCCTTGCCGTTTCAGCTGCAATTTTTAGGCCGTTTGAACTTTGTAATAACATTCTTATTATTATTAATATTATTTGGGGGGGGGGGCACTAAAGGCTCTCGGCAAAGCATTTCTTGCCTTTACAAGAGACTCTGCGAGGGGGATGCCCCAAGTGTTGCGTCGTTGGCTCATGCGAAGCAGCGTGCAGAAGCTGGTTGTGATTCACAAACCTGAACAAGATAATAAACAGCCGTGCAATGATTGTGGCTGATGAAGGAAACAGTTGTTGCAGAGACGCTCGCTTGTTGTCCTGGTTGTGATTAGCTGGTTGAGGAAGGGAAGCTACGAGTTCATTTTTGACTCATCAAAGACGGGTACATAAGGACCTCACACAGTTTCCGTTCCTTGGTTTCGATGCGTGCTTGTCTGCGGCATCTAGGTGGCTGCAAGAGCTGCTAGCATGTAAACATTAAGGACAGAAATCACAAACAAGCCTTCAAAAAGCTGCAAAAATGAGGTTTTATAGCAATTTATTCGTAAAAAGCACAAAATAAGGGTTGGCCACGTTCATCTCCTGTGACATTACTTGGCACAGAACCTGTGGGATGCATCATGCTTAACTTTAAGTAAAAAATGGAGGGTGAGATTTTCTGAGAAAAAAAAATGTTTATGTGTTTAGTCCAAGTCTGATTTCACTGACGTGAATTGCTAGTTTAATGGGAGCTCTATGCAAGTCGCGTGGCTAAGTACCTTTCAAAATTCTGCAGCATTCCTGGTGACGTCTTACACGCAAAATTAATTTTACCAAAAGTCAGTAATTGCTGTAAAAAAAAAAAAAAAAAGACACTCTGCAGATTGAATTTTTATGTCGACTTGGGAAATTATAGTTCGCTTTTACCAGCTCACTACAAAATTTCCTGCAATTTGTTTATGAAAAATGATGAACTTTGTATAAATAATAGTGAGTCTTTGGCCCCCTGTGGTAAGTGGTTAAGAGTTGGTTGTTTAGGGAGAAAGTGTAGCCTGACGAAACGAGGCTGGCAGAATTACCCTGCAATAACCCCAGAGCCCTGTGTCCATGCGCTGATCCTCAGAGCAGCCCTGCAAGGTGGGATCTGTGTGGCTGCCTTAATCCTGTTCATTTTCTTAGTCGTGCGGGCGCCGAGGGATGATGAAGCTGAAGACCCTTTCGCTAGATTCAGCAGACTCGGCGCGCACTAATTGTGCAAATCGGCCCGAAGAAGCCCCAGGCAGTGGGCGTCTCTGGGAAGCGTGCGGAGGGGCTCGCGGGGATTACCGGCAGCGAGCAGAAAGTCGCCACCTGCTCTTTCATGTTCTTTTATTTATTTATTTATTTACTTCCCCCCTCCTCCTATCCTTTCTTTCTTTTGTCTCCCCCAGGAGAAAAACCATACAAATGTACCTGGGAAGGCTGCACCTGGAAGTTTGCTCGCTCCGACGAACTGACGAGGCACTACCGCAAACACACGGGAGTGAAGCCATTCAAGTGCGCAGACTGTGACCGCAGCTTTTCCCGCTCCGATCACCTGGCGCTGCACCGCCGCAGGCACATGCTGGTGTGAGAAACGCTCCCCGTCTCCGGCCGCCTTTAAGAGCTGGCTCTCTTAACTCCCCTCAGTGAATGAATTCAGCAGGGCTGAATCCCCTCCTACAGTGTTAACGTGCAGGGCATTCTGTGGTGTCCCTCTCGAAAAAAGAAAAAAAAAAATAATTAAAAAAAAGGAAAAAAAATAATAAAAAAAGCAGGAAAAGAAGTGCCACTCTTCTCCTTGCCCTCCAAAGTTCACCCCGTTCACCCCTTCAGCATGGCTAACCCTCGAAAGCGTCATCACAGTCACCTGGGAAATAGCAGCCAAAACGCTACAGGAATGGGCATTATTTTACATGCTGTGTCCTTTGGGGAAAAAAAAAAAAATGTTTATAGCTTGTATGTTTTCTCAGCTGTCGGACGTTTTGTTCCTGCAAGTCACTGCTGATCGGAGGATTAGATACCGCAGACCGATGATGCCGATGGTGATGACGAGAGCAAGACCGCTAGACCTTTATTGCGCCGTCCTCGCCCCTTCTCTCGAGCACCAGGTGGCCGGCGGCGGCGGCGCCGCGCTGTGCTGTGCCGGGGAGGGCGCTGCCGCTGGAGAGGTGCCGCGGGCCGAGGGGAAGGGTCGCTTGAGCAGACTTTTGCAATAACGTTGGTGGCATTTTACTGTTTTACCACGGTTTTGTCAATGAAGGACACCAAGCATTTAGCCGCCTTCTTTTATCTTTTTTTTATTTTTCCTCCTTTCTTTTCTTTCGTTTTGTTGTTGAAGCCTATAAAATAAACAAGGGGCAGCAGCATTTCTGCTGAAAGTACAATATTCAGTATCGGTATTTCACCATGGACGTGTTTGGAACCGTTGCCTGATTTGTGTAGAGAGAGCCCATCTGAAAACTACTGCCCATTCTCAAAGTGTGTTTTCCTTTCGTATAGACATCCTCCTCCCCAAGACCAGTATTTGGACTCAAGGAAATAGTCCAAGAGCTCTTATACTCACTGGTACCAAGGTTAATGGTGTAGCCGTCCACAGAACGGAATTGAGTGTACCAGCAAAACAGGGAAGACATGGCTGCATCTCTTGCAGAGAAAAAGCAATAAGGAGTAAAATGGCTTTCAGGACAATAATTTACTCCCCACTAACAGAAAGGGAGATACGCAGAAAGGGCATGTAGGAACGCCTAAGTTAATTCTTCTGATGGGTTTTCACGGCTAGGTGCCACAATGTAGTACTTTCTGTGAGGGTAATACTTGTGTCTGGAAGGCCAGTGGGAAAGAGGAGTGAGCTGACTGCTGAGGAGTGGAGGAACAGCAAGTAGGAGGGAGAACTGGTTTGCAAAAGGCGCTCTGCAAGACATTAGGTTTGCCCCTGGGAGTTAGGGAATAGCAAGTTTGCCAGCTGTCTAGGATGATATAAATGGCTCTTTATATGGGTCTCAGTGGCTGCCTCTGCTGGGATTTTCAATCCAAGCCTTTTCATATTAAATAAAAGGAAATTCTTGATCGTTCCCATACAGCCATGTAATTGTGCGTCAATTTCTATTAATTGAACTATGTAGGAAAGGGAGAAACTCCTAGTCATCAGTTGTTCTTGAAAACAGAAAACAGTGTTTTTCTGTTTTCTCTCCTCGCAAGGCTCTGCCTTGTACTGCTAAATGTGACAAAGAGGAGGTTTGGCAAGAATTTTTTATGTGTTGAGATTTTTATAGCTTAGAGATAAAAAATATGTACATGAAGGTCTTTTGCAATGCATTTAATTATGAATAGTCGGTTCCAGGAATTGCACAGTTTAAACTTGTGGTGCCACTCATTCATTTTTAAATGTTTGACTAGTCCGAATTAACTTCTGATTCCTGAAATATTGAGAGTAATGTCGGAGGGATTCTGAAATAAAGATAATCTTTAGAAAAAAAAAAAAAAAAAAACAGCACACATACCCTTACACTAAAAATGATTACAGTTAATTGGGGATTCATATGACTGGAATAATACCTTATAATTGTGTTTGCAGACCATTGTTAGATTGTCCTGCGATACATTTTCCATGTCCCCCGGTTTCTCAGCTTTCTAGAAGAACTTAGAGCAGTGTTAAAACACAGGGTCCCCGCTGTCGAGTGGTCAAACATAGAAATGCAAGAAAATTGCTTGCAGCCGTTGTGGCAGAATGTCTGTGTCATTCCCCAGGGACCAGGTCGGTAATCTACATCCATAAAAGTCAGCAGCATTTCGGGATCCTCGTTAGAGTTGTCTGAGAGCGATCGTTGATGTTTTAACAGGCTGAAACAAATCAGGGCTTCTGTATAGGCCAGAAGGAGCAACAGATCTGAGTTTTTACCAACGGCGTTACTCCTGTCGTTTAAAAAAGCTCGTTGCCAGCATTGCGCGTGAGACTCTTGATGGATGCCATTTGAGATCTATCTTTCATGTACTTCAATATTGTCCCTTTAAATAGGTTGGTCGTTCTGAACATCTAAGGAAAGAAACCAGGAACAAGTTAATTTATACTTTTTTTTTCCTGCCCAGTAGTATTTTACCTGCTATTTACCTGAAGAGCAGTAATTGAATGGAAGAACCTGGGGGCATACAGAATTCCTTTCAGAAACTATGATTTTTTTCCCATGACAAATTAAGTTTATTTGACCAGAAACTGTTAAGGCCCAACGGCTGAATATCACCGGGAGAGACTAATATCTTTTTTCAGGCTTCACCTGTAGCCAATGGAGAGAGTAAAACTCCTCTGAGAGCAATTGAGAGTCCTTAAATTTCATGAATTGCCCCTAGGCAGCCTCTCTGTGCTGACTGTACAGAGAGCCCGAGGAGGTTCTTCTCCCCGTGTCGAAGTCAATCCGGTGTTTCTCGACTGGTTGCCTGTTGCTTTATACATCTGAAACACTGCAACAGAAAGAGGGTCTCATTGTAGTCAAGAAATCCCAACGGGACAAAGCCACACTCACGTCAGGACACGTAGGCCTGCTCCGAGCAGGTGAGTAGGAACAGAAGGAAGCCAAGAGATAAAGTAGTATATACTAGAGATAAAGCAGTACATACTACATTTTATTATTTAACGGGCAGGAAACGTGTGCTAAGCATTTCGAGCACAAACGAGCTCTTCATGCAAGAGCTTTTCATGTTGCCTTCACCTCGGGACAGCTTTCATGACCAGCAATCATCTGCCATTGGGTTCAAGCGCTTGCTGAGATTTGTGGCAAGTTCCCCACTCAACCAGAGCCCACAGGCTTTGGCTGCAGTTATTCTGCGGGGTTACTTTTCATCTTTTCTCTCCAGAAACTGTTTTAAGAGGAGCTGCTTTGTGGAAAGGAAGTGTCCCCACGTGGGGCTCAAGTCCCCCAGATTCTCAGGGTTCCCCTACCTTCTTCCATCGATGGCGGCAGTGGAATGCGCTGTGCCCCTTACAGCCTGCCCGTGAAACCATGCCACGCAGCGCCCGACTTCCAGCGTCTCTGAAGGGATGATCCCAGATTTGAGAGGAAATCTCAGTACCATCACGGTATAATAACGAGGAGGCAGCTTTGGTACAGATTATTTTTAAAATTCAAATTGTCTTTATTTTTTGAGCACCTCTTTTATTCATCACTGTAAAACTGACCTTTACAACAGCAGTTTATACTGGGAATGAAGATGCAGTATTCCTTATTCTCTATCATGCTTACACAGCTAATATGAAATAGAGTTAGAACTGACATGTATTTATGAGTATTTGCTGGAATAATGTGTAACAAAATTAAAAGTGTTAAATGTCATCATGGATGTTGACATTTGGGGTAAACTCACAGTGCAGAGCCTGGACAGCTGACTGGACAGCCTTTCTCCCCTTTTAATACTGGGAATAACAGTGATCATAACTCACATTTTCCATTAGCCATATCGAAAATGTACTCTAGTTGCCATTTACAAATTTATCTTCTGATAATAAATGCTGTTTAATGGAAAAAATCTCTTTCTCCTTTATTGAAGGTGTGTGCCTCAAAATCGGAGTAAGTTTTACCATTAATATCCTGCTTATTTTTAATTGGACCTTCAGTTTGAAAAGGGCAGTTTAAGAAACTGCATCTCCCAGAGCAGACGGGATCATGTAGCAAATCTCCCTTACCCTACGTCCTCAGCCATCCACCCCTGCATATCAAACCCCAGCATTTCCACGTGCCTCACCCTATGTGCAGTCATAGAGAAACGATTCACCTTGATTTGAGGAAAAAAAAAAGAAAAAACAAGTGAAGAACCAGAACTAAGTACTGTAGAAGAAATAACACCTTATAAGAAACCAGCCTGTATTACTGTTTTATACTTTTGCCTGTGATTTTTAACTGAAGGTCTGCAAAAAGATTTTTAACAGTTGCTGTATTTCCAGTTTCATAACAGAATAGCAGCTAGTGGGTTACACACACTTATTAACTCCGGCACATTGGTACCTGAAATGTTTAAATTCTGATCAAGTTCAGTATCAAATTTAAGTTCCAGGTTAAAAAAAAAAAAAAAAGAAAAATGAAGTATAAGGATACTGCATCTTTAAAGATCGAAACACAGCAGAATTATTTTACCATACTTGTATTAGTTTAAGTATTCTGCAGTATATGTGGTAGTGGAAAGTAATTTTCAAATTCCCGGTTTTACATGGGATGTAAATAGATGAAGTACATTTAAGAAAAATCTTTTAGATTTAATCGTGAAAAAATGGTTAAATAATACCTTGCAAAACAAAACGCAAGAACTAAATTATTCTGTTTTGTCAGAGCATATTTCCTCTGCAAAATGGAGTGGCCGCTTCTTTGCTTTTTTGCAGATACTGTGTGATTTAGTGAAGACCTACAGAGTCCTTCGATATGAAAAAGCAAAACTCTCAATGTCTTTGACTGAATGAAAAGAAAAAAAAACACAAATTCAAAATGATGAAAAACATATGAAAAGTATTTTCTTCTATTCCCCCTTCTGGCAATTTACAGTGAACTGCAGATATAGTAACAACAAATTCTTATTTGATTTTATTTGTCCTTAAATTTCCCCAACTACAACACATCTTGCATGAAGTTTGCGGAGCTAAAATAGGCAGCTGCTCTTTGCTGATTCCGGGGGAGTTCAGCTTTTTTGGTATAGTTGCATGTCAGCAAAATCAGCTGTGGCCCAACAATTGTAACATTTAAAATTGCACATACACTTGCAGCAAGATAGCCTAAAACCTCTTTTAAAAGATGAAACAGAAACTGAAAGTGCCTGTTATTAGAACTGATGGGATGTTCCTATACTTTTACACAGCAATAACTTACAGGATTCTATTATCAGTAACACGGAAATAAAATTATGCTTGGAGAACAATAAATGCAGCACAGAAACAAAACACAAAGTGCCATTTGTATTTTCACATGTTGAGGTATTGTGTTAGAGGTTTTAGTGTTTTCTCTGATAAGGTCTGTCATGTACTTGTAAGAAGAAAATGGATCTTGGTTTACAAATGACTCATACCCGTATTGATTCTAAATCGGTGTGAGTGGAGGTCATTGTCGAGCAGTGTTTTAGGGGATTTCTTCCAAACTTACGTCTGATTTGCCCACGTACCCAGGGTATTCTCTAGTGAAATAATTAAATAAAAACAAAGCCAGCAATAACTAGTGGAACTTTTATAGGGTGAGTACTAGAATGAGGATTCCCTTGAGAAAACATCCTCTGCATTTAGCTCTGGAAACACAGAAATCACCTTTTGTCTCCTTTTTGTGCTTTGTGTGTTTTCTTAGTGTTTAATATCATTTTAGAACTGGTTGACTTCAGGAATGGACAAATCTGTCACTTACCTTTTTTTCTTTTGGAGAAAAGTGAGTGGAAAACTGGGGACTGTCCATCTAGAGACTATTTGGATAACAAGCAAGAAGTCGATATTCCTAGAATAAAGGAGCTTTTTCCATGGAGCAGCCTAAACAATTGCATCAATAGACTAATTGATCTCACCAAAAATGGCTAGCTCTTCCACTCTTTTTTTTTTTTTTTTTTTAATTTTTTAGGTTTTTTTTAAAAAAAAAAAAAAAAAAACTTAAGTGATGCTAATGGATTCTTAAAATAGTGATATAATGCCATCCCTCATGCTTCTTCTGTTTCTAAAAATGAATCTATTGGAGATCAAAATGTAACTGGTTGTCCTAACGCGTTTGCCAAGGGAATCACAGGAAGATTGCTTTCCGTGCTCTAAATTTGTACCTGTCATTTACCCATGCAGAATTGTGTGCCTGCAAAATTCCACATTTTGCATAGATTTTGGCCATGATCCTGGGGATTGCTGCTTGAGTGGGAGATTGGATAGTTTGGGTTTTTACTCACTGAGGCAAGATAGTGTGTGGACGAAGACATACAGGAGGAAAAATAATGCAGGTGCAAAAAAAAGCCCCCATGGATCTGCGTGCAAAAACGAGGTGTTTATGCATGTCAGTTAATCGTGTGACTTGACTGCTAGTTTAGCAACAACTTATTTTTAAATCTGTTAGCCATCGGTGGAAATAATCACATCAGAACATGTATATACTCATTCCGTCATCTCGAACTTTATCTCCAGATATTAAGCACATAAAAGACCTCCATTCAGGCTGGGGATTTTAGGAGAGCACCAGGGAAGGTGTCATCAGAAGGGCAAAGGAAACTGGAGTTTCTTATTTAGTCCGTGGGCTGTCGCTGGAGGGGAGAGTTCTGGGGTTTTTCCCTTTGTTCTGAAGCAGCAATGCTAGAAAGAGCAGCGTTGGGAGGTTCGGCAGACTCCAGCGTGACGTGTGTGAGCGCTTGCATTGGAACGGGCGCAGCGTCCTCGTCATCCTCGAGCAAGCCATGCTTGCTTTTGCTTCGTCCTGAAAAAATAGAAGATGCATTTATCTCAGTTTTGTTGATTTACCAGCATACCTCCTATTAGCAGATTGTGTTTACCGAGTTCAAATTACGAAATAAACTGAATTGCTCTTGTAGGGCTTATTAGCTTTTTTAGTACACAGCCACTGAGTCCTCTGCACAAGCAAAACTTTGTCGGGGACCTTGGCTGTTATGAAGATAACAGTACTAAGGGTAATTGGGGGTCTGGATGTGTGACCTGCACCATTTCCCCCCGCTCAGTCTCAAAATTTTCAGCGAGTCAAAATGTCACTAGTAAAGGGAAACATGAATGTTGTTTCACACATTGACTTGCTTTGTGCTAAAAACCCTTTACTTTGTGGTGCAAACGCTGCATCTGCAAAGTAATGATACAGTGTCTGCTAAGGGGACACATTCCAACGGGTGCTGGCTTCAGTGGGTTGTCACAAGTGTGAACCACGGAGTGCAGAAATGGGCTCAGATACCGCCTTTCTCCCTGTTGCTGCCTTCCAGATGTAAAGAGCTTTTTTGGAAAAACATGTTGAGCCATAATCTTTGCGTCAGGACTGATCTTTTTCAAGATTCAGCGTTTATTTTCTCATTTCTGGTTTCAGACTATTTTTCACTGCTCTGTTAACGTCTCCTTCTTAATAAAAGAGCACAGTTTGTTTCTTTCCCAACTGTGCCATACATCGCTTCCTTGTTAATCTAAGTTCTCTGGTGAACACCTACACGTTATGCTCATTTGACCTGCGCTCTGTCCCTGAAATGTTAGATCTCCCATTGCACTTACAATAGAACATGCACAGAGATAGTAATGAATTAATTAAGTTTCATGCACCACCAGCCTTAAAACCTTCAACCCCCACACACAGGAACATTCATGCGCTTCACGTGAAAGAGCGAGTTGGACACTGCTGTCAGTATGTGAGGTCAAAAACAGCATTAAATTGGAGAGTTCTTTCAGCTGCGTTTAGGAAGAAACAAGAATATAACAAAAAATATCGTTCTTGGCCAAGTCGCTTCTGGATGAAACAAATTCCCCAATGGCCTTAGTTAAATGTAATCAGAAGGATGGGGGTGCATTTGGCCCCAGTTTTTTCCTTCCAATCAGGTTGTTATTTTCCTATATACTAATGAGTGTTCATTTGATCCTCCTGTGTAAAAATACAAAAACATCCCGTAGTTTACAAAGTCATTAATTTGAGGCTGAAGCTTCACAGCAATGGAATTAGTATGTTCAGCACCTGATTCCCTTTCCTAGGATAAGATGTGAAAGGGAGGGTCATTATCGGTAACCCCATAGAGATAATAGTGTCAATAGAGGTCCTATACTTAAAAGGATGAAAAATGCCAGTGCTAGCAAGCAAACATATTAATTTCTTAAGTCTTTCTTTTTGCCTTCTTTTCAAAGGATTTTAAACGCAAAAATTACTTTTCTTCAAAAATGAAATAAGTGATCATCTGAAGATCTAATTTCCCAATAGTTTCCTCTGCATTTATATACTATGTAGTGTTTAGGCAACACCTATGTTATAAGTTTATTAATATTATGTAAGTGTTGTTCTTGTATTTATGTATAGTGTATGTATTGTAAATATACTCAGAGCTTTTTTTCCTCTTACTGTAAAATGGTGATTTTTGCCCTATGATAATGTAAAGGGAGTCCCCTAATGAAATTCTGTCAGAGGATGATTATTCCAGTCTATTCTCAAAGATTTAAATGAACAAGTGTTATCGTTTTTAATGGTGTCTCAGACATATTTTGTTGGTGCATTGCTTTTCTGTATTCAACTTTCCTATGAATTGAGCTGTGAATTGAAATAGAGTTTAAACCTTTAAATGTATGCATTTGTATAATTATCTGAATGGAGGCATGAAGGTTAAATAAAGCATTTTGTATGGAACAAAACCCCTAATTATTACTGTGGATGACTCAAGCCTTCTGGAATACCCGGTTACTAACTTTTTTAATTAAACCTTTGTTAAAAAATCTTTTCTATAAACATATAGTGATTTTTTAATGGAATGTTTTCTTAAGAAATGGATTTTACTTGCTTTTCTATTTTTTAAAGGACATCTTACGAGAGCAGACAGTCCTTCTCCTTGCTCCGTGTTTGTGCATCTGTGGCAAAGCTGGAACAAATAAAATAGCACTCAGCAGTATAAACAAAAATGTCCTGGGATGATATAAAAATATTTTTGCATTTCTATATAATCTAAGTTTACTAAGTATTTAAAAATGGAATTGTGTGTCTGTCTACTTCATTCTGTCTTCTTTTTTTTGCTTCCAGTTTGTAGGGAAACTAGCTGAATTAACAAATGTATAACGTACTTTAGATACCAGCGCACTTGAGAGCGCATGCGTTTGTTGTGCATGTGGAAGTTAAAGAGCAAATCACTGCATGAAGGCTATGGCAGAGTGGAAAAAGCAGTTTCATCCTTAGGTTAAAGTGGGTGCCGCTCGCGACTGTTCCTAGGGGAGAGTCTCCATCTGTGGCCTCGCAACTGACTGTCCCACCAGAGAACCATCTCTATGTTTAAGCCAGCTCAAGGACAGCTGTGGATACCAGGCCAGAAGCTTGGAGCCGCTCCTTGTCCTCAACGCTGGAATCGCTCCTAAATGCAAATTTTCCCTTTCCTTTGCCTTTCCACTCATTTGCTCGTAACGGCGATAATGGTTTATTTAATAAAAGCCACAGCTTTGCGTGGTTAAGGCGGAGGAACCAAGAAACAGCCCGATGTGATTTGGAGTCCGCTGAGCTGCACCGGAGGCGGTGGCTAAACCCAAGCCCCGACCGCAGCCGATCGCGACTCCCGAAGCCACCGAGGAGCCCCAGACGCAGCGAGGCCGGAGTCCTCCCGGAGCACTTGTGCTTCCCGCACAATGAGCTGTTTGTTCCTCCTTGGTGTCCCGCCGGGCTCCGATAGCTGCTTCCCCCAGCAGTGCCGTAAGTATAAAACACATCACTTCCTGTTTAGTCTGACTTCTGCAGCGAACGCCCACGCCGTACCCTGCCTCGACCTATTGTCTGTTCCTGAAAAGCTGTTTCTTCCACTTGCACAAACAGCGGCTCAATTGTCCTCCAATCCCTCCCCCTGCCCCCCCTTTCTTTTCCCTCATCCGTGGGGAGCGCGACGCCCACGCGCGCCGCTCCGTGCGGCGCGTGCGGCTCTCGCTGTGCTCGAGGGCGGCCCCCGGGAGCCGCCTGCGACTTTGCCCGCATGGCTGATAAAGCAGGTGTAGATAAGCGGGAGCCGCTTCCTCCGCGCTGAAAAGATACTGCAAGCAACAGCCCCCAACCTGGTGGCTCCTCACGCTTGCCAAGCGGAGCTCTGGCCACTCAGACAGGTTTTTACGGTGCGATCCCCCAGCGCGAATCTACACCCCGGTTTTGTCTGAGGAGCCTCCTGGATGGAGCCCGTCCCGCTGCACTGCAAAGGGCGTCGTGTTGTTCTCGCTGGGCGTTAAAAGGACAAGGACAAGGCTGGAGAAGCCCCGTTTCCGTGATCGCCAAGTATTTGCCTTGCCCAGCCTCACCCATGAGGCAACGAAGAACCAAGGGCAACCCGCCGGAGCTGGAGGGAGTCACTGGTCAGGAAGAACAAGCCCCTGAGGGTGTCGGGAGCCTGCTGCCGTTGGGCAGGAGCGGGCCACGAAGCCTTCGGCCCAGCCCGGAACCGGCCACTCTCGGATATTTTCCCTGAGAGGCCCCAAAGAGCAGCAGTAGCCACTACCCTTCCCGTTGAAGCTCACTAAGGAAGGCATTTACTGCCTCACGTATTTATCTTAGCAAAAATATATAGCCCACAATAACTAGCGCTGTCGCTTATGGAGGAATGAATAACCAGATTTAGCCAGCGAGCTCAAATATGTCAATATATTTTATCCTTTGTGTTTTTGTTTATATCTTTGCACAACCCCTCTCACAGGTGCACTGTGCCCTTTCCTCCTTATCTGTCTCATTCCCTGGGGATATTGATCTATAAAACCTCCTTGTAAAATATTGCAAATAAATTCTTTATTTTCTGGGGTGACTTTTCTTTTCATGTATTTTGGGGCCTGTACAGAATATTAACAGACAGAAACTAACAATAAACTCCAGAAATGACTCAGAAAGCAAACAGCGAAACCGAGACACTTGCAAAGCTCTATAAATCTCTGCTGAGCTAAGGTTGCTGTTTAATCTTTATATACAGGTACGTCTCAAGGTTATCTCCTCCTGTGGGGTTCACTGGAGGCTTTTGTGATTTGTCATCCGCTCAGCTTCTTATCAGTCAAAGGTATTTCCCCTTGTAACATTTATTATGGGCTCCCCTCTCTGTTTCTTACTGATGCTGCGTCGGGAAGGGATTCTGGTATGCAATCTGTGAGGAGTTATTAAATTTCCCTCTCCCGTGATCAACTGGATCATAAATGTGACACACTCAGTGTAATATATGTGGCAGCACTGATGGGTGAAGCCTGTTGCTGTTCCCTGCTCTGAGTGCTTCATCTGGAATGAAAATAAGAGTCTTGCGGCTCTAGAGAGGGGTCTCTGTCTCCCTCCAGCAGTCCACGGCTGGAACATAAGTATATAGTGAAATACATTCACATTAAACTGTAATTTGTGTAGAAAATGAACTATCATAAATAAGACAGTCATCATAGCACCTCAGCTAACACACTAGCAGGTTGCTCTCTTGGGCGTGATTTTCAGGCAGAAAAATCTTAACCCTTTCCACCAACACATGCGTGACCATCATCGCCCCTGTCATTTCATTTTAGGAGCAACAAACGCCGTCCTTGCTGGGGCAGCCTCGGACCGCCGTGTCCGAGGAACCAGCAGACCTGAGAGAGGAGCGCCACGAGGCTGCTTCGCCATGGCCACGGCGCAGAGCCCGTCCGTGCGTGGCCAGGGCAGGATGCAGGGGCTTCCCTGGGAAGCAGCTTCCTGCCTCTGCAGCCTGGTGGAAACCTCTTGGAGCCACCAAAAGGGAAAGATGGATGCTAGAGGGGCTGGTGGAGCTGCTCCTCCGCTTCTTCTTGCCCAGGAGACCAGGTGGCTTTTGTCCCTCATCTGTGCTTAATATGGGCCGTAGCCAGCGGTGTGACTGGAGCGCACACGCGTGTGGAAGTACACCTACAGCCATAGGTGGCACGTGCACTATGCACGTGCGGTGACTCGCTCTTTGTAAATGTAGTTTGGGTATTTCCATGAATTCAGACCTCCGGGCACCTTCGGGAGTTTTAGTCAAAGTATGCTGGAATTAGGTGGCTGTGTGCCTGTGTAAAAGCCAAGGAACCGCTCTGAAACTCTTTGGTTTTAGACATGAGAATCTAAAAGCCAAAGGAGGGGAGTGCCAAATCTTTTTTATGCCTCTTCCCACGCATCTCAGCGGGTGCCGCTACGAGTGTCCTGAAGCCCAGGGTGCTCCCCACGCCTTCCTGACTCTCTCTTCCCCCCCGGGCACTCAGCTTGGCCTGGGGCTGCAAAGTCCATCTGTCCTTCTGGCCGGTGACAGCCCGGGCCGGGAGAAAGGGAGCCCACGCAATGCGGTCACTGTGGTGCCGCTGGCATCGTGTCACGGGACTGGCGTGGCGGAGGTGAACGAGGGCAAGGCGAAGCCCAGGCACCGCGGTCTCGCGAAGCAGAGGTGCTGACCCCAGCTGTGCTACTGACTCATCTCACGCTTGGGCTCACGGAGGTTGGACAAGTTAGTAACGTGAAGGAGAAACTCTGAGGCTACTCCTGAGCTGGGAAGCTGGCTCCTCGGCCGCCTCTCCCCTGTCGCAGATAGAGGCTGGGTACTTCTTCAGGGACTTGTCGTGTTCAAAAGTGCGGGGCTGGGTGGGGAAGGTTCCGATATCAAGGTGCTTTAAAACGTGTAGTTGGCTGAAGTGAAATTCATCTCTGTGCATGCAAATTCGGAAAGGGGCTGTTTAAGCCAGATGCCATCTGTTCACGAGGCACTCTACAAGAAAAAATAGGAAATCCTGGCACGGTGCTCTTGCAAGACTTTCTGATTCCATTTATTTATTTATTTGCAAGTGATCATTTATACCATCTGGGTCTTTTCAGTGTAACGGGGAGTAAACTCGGAGAGTCCCAAGGCTCTGCAAACGTGCCAAGAAGGGAACGCTGCAAAGGCTCCCAGAGCAAATAAAACAAAGCTAGAAAAGCAGCCCGTTGCAACAAGATGGGGAGGGAGGTGAATGCAGCGCCTGGGCCTTTTTCTTCCCTCCGAGTTGCTTTGTTTCCCGTTTTGTTTGACACTTGTAATCAAAGCCTCAGCACCTTTGCTTTAGTTTTAATATCTTTGCTTTGGTTATTGCACGAGCCTCTGCAGATGTACGCACACCGCGAGTTTCTAGCCTCCGGCGCTGACCACTCCCCAGACAAGATGCTTGTTCCCGTACCACAGTACGTGTGGTTCTGCAAGTCTCATCTATCACGGAGCAGCAGTACAGACACAAGAAAAGTACAGCAGGAGCCAGGGGCTCAGGACGAGGTTTGGCACATAGTACATCAACAGCAGAAAAGGCTTATTCCTTGAGCTTTCATCACTAGCAACATCTGGGAAGATGAATGTAACTCAGTCACGGTTGCTGCAAATTAAAATAAATGCATAACCTGCCAAGTGTGGGACAGAAGTGCTACATTCTTTTTATTTTTTTTTACCTTTTTTTTTTTTTTTTTTTTTTTTTACCTTTTTTTTTTTTTTTTTTTTTTGTGAGAAAACTAATGTGGCCCTTTGGGACTCTCAGCTTGCGTTTAATTTCCATGGATTATGGCTGTGTACCCACACACTTCAAGGAGGACTCAGGGTTCACAATACTTCCCTGGACTCTCCTGGCAGGGGGTCTGTTAGTAGACGTGGTGTCGCCAACAGTCTCGAGCTGGAATTGAGCGCAGGAGAGCAGAGACCCGAAGTCAGTTCCCTGGCCGCAACGCGCGGCGGTGGCACCCACAGATAGGGCAGGTGGTAGTGCTGGCAGATGAGGGGTAGGTGATAGGGGCAGGTCACAGCTTGCGGTAGGAGACAGCAAGGGCTCTGCTGCCGGCGCGCCGGGGGTGCCGGGCGTTTGGCAGAGCGGAGCCCGGGGGCAGCGGCCGGAGGGCTGCGGGGGCGGCCGACCTGCCTGCTCCGCTGCGTGCTGCTCCGAGCCGGCATTCCCGGCGGGAAGCGTCGCCGAGCCCGGGCTGGCCGAGAGCAAGCCGGGGAAGTCCGCAGCAGGGCCAGGGAGGGAGCTAAGCAGCGTGCGGGGCGGGTGAGCGGCGCTCCGGGGCCACGCGTCGCCCTGGCACTGAAGGCGAATCCGCACCGGAAGGCTGGAGGAGCAGCCGCGAAGGTCCCGCACACGCTTCCGCTGGAGACCGTAGCGAAGCCACCACCGATGGCCCCGCTGCAGGGTTGGCCCTTGAGCCTGCGTAGCAGAAACGGTGCGCGCGGTGCCGGGTAGCACAGGCAGAAGCTGCAAAGCTTTGGTGGTACCCTCAAAGTGAAGATCTTCTAAAATGTGAGTCGCTGATTCCCATTGTTAGATAAATCCAGGGGTGCCCCCGTACTTGTTGTGGCCCTAACGAGGACCAAATTTCCTTCAGAATCAGATACATATCCCATCCTAAATCAATTTACTTGAAGTTCCACATTTGGAGCAGTTTGGCTGACCTCACGTGGGCCTGGCACAACAGGGGATCAGTTGCATAGGGTCTCCTTGGGATCGTGGTCTTTGATTCCCGGAGGGCACCGCGTGGCACAGGGACCGAGCGGCAGCGGCGCTGGGGCTGGGAGGAGAAAGGGTTCAGGGCAATATGAAGAGCCGGTAGGGCATTTGTAGCGTGAACCAAGGACCAAGACAGGAGGAGAGCAAGAGGTGGGGAGAAAGGGTATGGGGCAGTATGAGCAGCCCTGGCGCTGTGACGAGGGTGAAGGGCGGCTATACAGGAGGCTGGCGCTGGGGGCAGAGAAGATGGTGACAGCGCTAAATCTGGAATATAGTTAGCCTGGGAAGCACTGAACTACATGGTGCTAAACACAGGCATTTAGATCATTACACTTTTATTTATGTGCACCACAAACCAGTTTTTAGGAATGTTTTTGCAAACTTTATAAAACCTGTTGATGCTGCATTTTTTTCACCTCTTTTTTTTTCTTCTGTCCCTAGATCCGAGATTTAAACTAAACAAATACAGAAAGACACATTTCAAAACTTTTACAATACCATCCGAAGCATAATTTTATCAGATTTATTTCCATATTTGTTAGAGAAAGAGCAAACATTCTGCATATGATATGAAAAGCTAGGTCCTCCCATCTTTTTGTAATAATAATAAAAAAGAACAGAATTTCTAATCCTCGCAGGCAGGACTGTGAACCACTGAACCATGGACATAATGTTCAAGTCAACATCATGGGAGGTAAACACTGGCAGGCTGACTTACATTTCTTTTTACGGCAGGTGTTTTAAGTTTTTTAAGAGACTGGAAGCTTGGCTAACTTTCGAAAAGCCTCTATGAAACGACTTTGAGTCGACAAGGGATGCTTTCATTTTGAAATTTTGTGCTAGTCCAGTTTTAAATCAAACCATAAATTTTAGATATTTCCAGTGAGCTGTGAGGAAGCTCCTTATGCATCTGCCTGGAGATACTGAGCTTTTCTTGTTTTCCCTTCTAGCAGAAACGCTGAAAGTTAACAAGAATGTCTGTTCATTAAGAAGCTGCCAGGGATTCATAGGGTCCAAAGAATCAACACAGACCCATTAGGGATCTAAAACTTACGCGTGGTCATTAAGTAGGTATTGAAATGCCTTGACTGGAAAAGTGGAGCTCAGCAAACCAGCACCTGCTTTCAGAGGAAACTTTACTGTGTGGAAGAACTGTTCACCAATCCTCATCTTAGTGTGAAAAAAACAGATTATATAGTCCAAAACTGGCATATAAACAGGATTAAATTCAGCCTAATTTACACTTTTCTGTTCCTCTCCAGTGAATCCCTGTGTAAGACACTTAGATGCTGCGGACTGAACGTGCTCGATTCTACTGTTTCTATTCTGTGTTTCCATGTAGATGTATAGTTTCCTATTTTAAGCAAGCAACACCAATAAAGTTTACGGGAAAAAGAAAAGCTGATGGCCCCAGTGCGAGCCTGTAGCATGAGCTTGAACCCTGGTGGGCTTACCATGTCTGCTTAACCGCAACACCAGTGACATGTCAGCAGTTTATGCAGTTGAAAACAAAGCAATTAAGCTCTTTTGGCATTGTATTTCTCACAACAAAAAGAAAGTCTGAAGAAAGGGAGTTAAAAAATGCGTTTTACACTGGAGGCCCATTAGCTCTATTGGTCGGAGAAACGGCTTTGCAGCCCCCACCTGCGGTATTGTGTGTGAGGGATTTATTTTATGCTCTGTTCATCACAACAAACAGACCTCCCTAGTAGCAATGTGCATTCTTATATAAAAGATGATTTGGGGGCTCTAAAGACTTGAAATTCAAATTTGGTCCTAACTATTAGAAGGTCAACTAGGAATTCTAGAGCAGTTTGTTTATCTTGATTTCAGCCTGCTAGGTCCAAGAAAATACACTTAATTCAATCCAGGTGACTCTCCATTAAATATAATCTTGTCTTAATTGGTGCCACCTTGACCTCTACTTGTGAAGTCTGTTTTGTGGTGTACAAGTCTAGCTTTAAGTGCTCAAACACACATTTTTCCATCTGATTCCCCATGATTTCATTATGACAACAATGCACTTCATACCAGGCGCTCGATGTGTGTGTGAGATGCAGAGGAGCTTTAGTAGCAAAGCTGGGTTTAAGCTGGATAGCAATTGATTCCTCAGACTGCAGGACCCCATGGACTCTATTATTCGCACCAAGCTTAATGTTACCACGATCTTGATGTCCAGGACCAGGAGAGCCAAAAGGGAGTGAGAACCTGCTCTGAGGCTGCCAGAGCCTGGCTGCTTTTCCACCCCATGGAGAGCCACGCCAATGCTCATTACCCCTGCTAATCTACATAGCAGATATGTTGTGAAAAGCCTGAGCCTGGCAAGTGGGGGCAGCAGGAACTGGCCTGGACGTCACTATTCCCCTCAACAGAGAGGTCTCAGTGAGTCATTTCCGCGATGAAGACGCAGTCTGGTTGCACCCCTTGAGTTTCAACCTATGCCAATGCACTTTCTTCTTTGAGGTAGTTCTGTTACCTTGACAGCCCTGTAACAGACTTGAATTTCTTCTAGCAGAGCAGTTTCCAGAAGATCTCAACCTCAGCTAATTATTTCACATTTAGTCAGCTGCTGTAATGGGGAGAGTAAGAGGAAGGCTGATGTGCTGCTGCAAAGTGGTGGACCAAAGAGCGTCACGAGCGTTATGTTCAAAGCTGTGCATCGGGTGCCTCCTCTTGGTGTTACGGCTTTTAATCTGATCTGGCACCTCAGGCTGATGAAAAGATTGCTCTGAATTTCCATTTCTGACAGTGGCAGAGAAACAGAAGCTCCATTATTCCACCCAGAATCCCCGTTTCCATTCTGGAGAGGATAGTGGTGTTAAGTAGCCCATGTCCCAGGCAAGAGCCAAAAGAAAGCTTGTCGTGTTTGATCAGTTGCTAGCAGTAGGAGATTTTCTGTGAAATATGGTAAAAAAAGGGACTCGACCACTGACATGAATTAATACTCTAATGATACTAAACCTTGGCCCCAATGCTGACTGCCGCTTCAGAAGACCTGAAAACCTGAAGGGCTGAATTATGCGCCGAACCCCTGCCACCGATTCATCTGGCAACATTTACCAGTGTCATAGCAATGCTTTGCCAGCCATGAATGAAGGGGGAATGCTGACAGATCGCAGCGAGCTTGAAATACATAAAAATTGGATATAAAATTATGAAGAGTGCTTAAAGCAGGTATAATCTGGATTGAGCTGTGGGCTGGCATGTCAGCTGTGTTACACACACCGGATGTTTGAAGGCTTTCAGGTAAGTGAGATGAGGATCAGTGCTGTTAAAAACCCCCGTACCATATGGCATAAGGAAGCCTAGCTCCGTTTGACACAATTCACAAACATATGCATTGTCAAGCTAATACAAAGTGTATTTCATATGCAGAGTTTTGCATCTACGTTTTGCACAGTAGAGGGCAGGTATTTTGACTTGCTTGCAAAGCCACAGCTACTGAAATCATGTGACTTTGTGAGACTCACCTTACATTTAAGATGGAGGCAGGAATTATCATTCTTTGGGCCACAGAGAAAATAATACAAAATGGAAATTGCCCAAGAACAGAGAAAGCACAGAGAAGGAACATATTTTTCCAACATTGTTGTACTAAGCCATGTTCAAAGTATGGATTCTAAAATGAAGATCTGGATATTGATAATCCTACTTGACATCTTGTGATAAGCTGAGTAATTAAAATCATATTTTTATTGCATAAAAGATTCCCATATCACTGCCCAAGAGCCACATGCACTTCATGAGGCAAAATCTGCAGTCTTCAGCATCGCTGTGTTATTGTGGGATTAAGCGTGTGCCACCTTTAGGGCAGCTAGGCGGAATTTTATTACAGGAAAGGAAGACCAGAGATACATGGGAGAAATGTGAGACCTGCTAAATATTGTGAAAAAGAGCTTAAGAGAGATTGTAAGGTCCTCGAAGAAAAGTCTCCTGAGCAACAGTAGCACAGGAGACCCTGTTTTGCTGGTAGGTTAAAAGGAGCCAGTTGAAGGGCCAGCTAGTGCTGGCTGAATGCATGCTGTGCTGTGCCTTGAATTTATGTTTTAGAAGCGTAGATGGCGGGCAGAGAGAGCGGCCGAAGGCACGGTCAGGACTGCCACGCATCGCATCGACAGGACGTGGCCAGACCTCCTCCCGTCACCGTCTCCTGCCGGGAAAGGTGGCACTCCTGTCTTTCACCCTGGTGATGTTCCCAGCGTGCAGGTCTGGAGAGAGGGCTCGTTTTTGGAAATGTGACACACGTTCCCTGGCCTCTGACTCCACAGCTGTGTAGCTCCTAGGTAGAGGCGGTGAAATGTGGAGCATGCACGACACTTGGGCTGAGCTTAGGGCGGCTGTGGAACTGCCTTCCAGCAGAAGTGAACAAGCCGAGACCCTGCTCGCTGTGTACTCATATTCACCCTAGATGCACTTATTGCAATATTGCACTTTATGCAAACTTCTAATCCCTCTTCATTCACAGCTTTGTGGCAGTGATACTAAAGGAGGATCAGGGGGCAGAGGGGGCCAGGCATGACTCCCCTTTGGAGCAAGGCAAGCAAAGATGCTGATAAAAGCAGCTGGCTCAACAGGATCTCCTTTTGTTTCTTCTGTCAGGCCCTATCCAGCCACATGTTTATGCCACAGGGATCCCCAAGCTACTCCAGAATCACTTCAGCTAAGCTGAAATAACTACCGAACTATTGCTAAATTCCTCAAACACATTTTTTTACCTTTTTGTATTCAGTTGGCCATGGTTTGGAAAGCATGTTAGGAGCACAGCAAAGCATTGTTCTTTTTGTAGGTGTATTGTTTGGCATTTAACAGGCGTATTTCAAAAGAAGTTCACCTGGCTGGTGTTTTCTTTCACAGTAGCTTTGGCTTCCACGCTCCTCTTCCAAGAAAGACATCTTTATTTGTGCTCTTAACTAGCAATGGTGTCAGCAAATAACCGGCAGCAGCACCTATGAGTGTCTTCATGAGAGTGAGGATTTATGATGTCACCGCTAAATCCATCTGGGACATTGCATCCTTGTAATTCAGAGCTGACTCTCTTGTGAACACGAAAGGGGTGGCAGTGTGCCAGCTAGCAAGGAATAATCACATTACTGACCTTAGCCATGATAATTTGCTTAAATAATAAAAATGCACTGGTGCAACAAGGAAAAAATTAATGCACTGATAAACACAAAACAGAAAAACAGGGAAGTCCTGAGCAATATATAAACATCCATCTTTTTGGCAGAACCATTTTCAGTTTCTAATATTTTAAGCTGGTGGAAGCTTTGATCGATATTTACAGTTCACTCAGTCAAAAGCAGCACAGCAGCATTATTTGAATATGATCTAACAACCAAAAAGATCACAGCACTGGATGGCAGTAAAAAAAGAAAAAAGAAAGTGTATGAGCAGTAAGTTGCAGTCATTCTGTATTTTTAATTCACAGTTGATTCAAATGCCTTCACAAAGACATTAAGTGGCTATTCTAGAAGCCTAATTTTATCAAGAAAGGAAGATAAACTGTTTAAACATCGCAGAAGGTTCAGTGGTGCAAAGAGTTACTAAAACCAGGCCTCCCGTGTAAATTTCTAAATTATTCACTGTTCATGTCAGGCTCATCTTTTTAATTTTTTTTTTCCTCTGTAAAGATGCGAATGGTAGAGCTTATCAGAAATGGGATTTATTGCCCATAAAAATATTATTGCTACTACCATCAGTTTTTTTATTACTGCAAAAGCACAACTTTGTCTCCAAACAGCAAAATTTTGTGTGGAAAATATCCTTATCTTCATGGGAGAAGTGTCAAAGCGCCGTATGGAAGTTGCAACGGGAGTGTTTCTACCAGCTGAGCCAGTGGACAACATCACTCCTGCTGCACCTACATTTCCTTCTTTCTGAAATGCCTCATAGGCCTCCTGGCTATTTTGAGTGAGAGGAATGATAAGAATGATTGATAGGAAATGACTGACTGGACCCATGGAGGAGAACGAGAATATAATCAAAAATGTTAGTTGGATGCCAAAACTATCTTAGGATCCTACAACTATATATTTTTTTTTTATTTGGAAAGTATATTTGTCAAAATAGAGCACCAAAAAAAACTCTTCTTTCTTTCTCTACTCTCTCTTCAAAACTCTCTTTAAAAAAACTTTTCAAAAATAGTTTCCTCATTTTCAGTCAACTCAACACTTTTTTGATAAAACAATCTTGAGATGCTCTTTTTATTTAACAAACCAAAAAGAAGACACTTTTACCAAAGATATTTGCCATATTCACCCATCTCTAATTTATTCGATGCTAGAAAGGGCTCTGCAGTCAAATAGCACCGCTTTTCAAAATATTGCAGTTAAATGCAGAGGAAAGGGGTAAGAAGAGAGAAAGGAAAGGGGAGCCTGATATAAGCAGTCATCTAGACAAGCTAGCAATCATCTAGACAAGCTAGAAAAGCTGTCAGAGAAAATATTAGTCTTCTTATGTTAAATTATAGAGTGTGATACGGAAACACTTGCATTCCTCTCCTAGTTCCTGAAATGCAATGAAAGAGAAAAAAACAGTGACAAAGAAACTCAACCTCAAAGCCAAAATCAAGGATGGTATTTTCTACTCCATGGTAATTTCCCGGCTTGCACCAGCTCCCAGCTTGATCCCAGTGCCACGGGGCAGTGAGCTGCAGCCATTGCGCTGCCACTGTCCCACAGCCTATGAATCAGAGACATTGTGTTACCGCCAGGAAACAGGAACCTGTTGAAAGAGATGTGCCCTGCAACCGTAGCAGTCTTCAAGAGGGTTACAAATTTTAACCACATTAATGACTAAAGTAAAGCAAAGCAAACTGTCAACATAAGCATGCAAAGGGGAAAAAGCCAGAGGGAGGCAAACTGCTGCAGTGAGGATATTTCCATGGTTGTGTGAGGCTGGAGAACAGTACATACCTTGTTGTGGGACATGCAAGAGCAGCTATGATTTGTGCTCATTGCATTTGGAAAGAAGTTTACTGGGATAGATCATGTCCATGTTAATGGTAAGAAAAGTTGTCCGTACTTACTGCACTACGATTACCGTGCAGCTAACTCAGAGGTTTCTAGTTTCTTCTCCAAACCCCATGAAGTGCATTTGCTCCAGCAGCTTCTATTAGCTAGCCAGAAATGTTGGTGTAACTATTCTACAATATGTCATGGGTTACCTGGAATACCTGAGTCACTTTATATACTTAGAGTTTTTTGAGTGTTCACTCTGAATGTTATCATGTTAAGATGTCACTACGGGGATTTATTACTATAAATATTTTTCTTATGACTCTTTCTCAATGCTTGTTTGACAGTGATAAAAATCAAACTGACATGTGTCCATTGTGTGGTAATGCACTTAATCCATGCCTTGTCTCTTGAGTCTATAATCTGTAGGCTGCATTGCATAAAGGAATGGCTTTTACAATACTTCAGTTTTTATAAAGCAAACATTCATGGATTAAGGGTGCATTTCTCCAGTTGGCGCACCTACTTCTAATTTCCACTGCAGAGGCCAGAGAGATTTGGGTTGGCAAGAACATGTAGCTGTACTGACATATAGTAGTATATCAGCACTATATCTTGAGGGTTACCTGAGGTCACCCCCAAGGCAAATCCATTCTTGACCACCTAGGAGGCCACAAGAGTAGGTGCAATGGAAGACTGAATGTGAAGCATTTCAGTACTGGCTGTGTTCAGGCATGTTCAGCGTGTTAGTAAGCTGTCTGTGTAGCTTGCGGAGGTCAGGCCAGTTTTACCTGGACAGGCAGACGTTCACAGGCTGCATGTGAGGAGCTCACGTGGACAGGAGGAGGGGAGGTCTGCAAGCCTCTCATGCATTCCCAGCTGTGTCTGCCAACACAGCATCCCCTGCCCAAAGAATTCAGAGCACGCACTTACATGACTAGCTGGGGGAAAAAGGCAAAAGCTGTAGCATCTTTATTTAAATAAAAATGACTTGTGGAATTGGAATTAAGTGAGGTCTTGCTCTCCAGGCATGCACCTACAGTCCCAAAACACATTCACTCCAGCAGCCAAAGCAAACACCGTACCAGAGAAACATCTCCATCACAGGCCAGTGCTCTGGAAGCACAAGGGACAGAGTATCGAGGTCTGACATGAATGGCTGAAAGATAACTCACTTGTCCTGCTGTGTGGAAATGTGCGTGCTCATGAATAACCCCTTCCCAGAAATGTGGCTTACACCAGTTAACCCGTCCTTAAGACCTCACTGGATCCAAAACTGTCATGGGTCTGACTTCTGGATTTGGTTCAAATGTGGTCAGAGATACAAGTGGATGATTTCTCTCTTTGGAAGTAAAATTTGCAACAGGCCATGTGTCAGCACTGCCGAACGCAGCTGAGACCCCCTATTTACACGCACGTTTTGCATCCTGGAGCAAACGTAATCTGCTTCCTCTGCCGTGTCTCACAGGTAGCACATTCATACCTGAAGCGCTCTTTTGTTGTGAGACTTGAAAGAAGCCCCACAGTTTATGTAGTGCATAAAATACGCCTATGATCTTTAACAGGTCAGTTTAAGCAACAAATAAAAAGGCAGCAACTTCCTCATAACCGAGCGTGAGTAAAGAGGGTGGAGTCCGTTTAAAAGGTGGAGGTGCTTTAGAGAGCCTTTCAGCAACCTATTCAGGAACGATCCAGAGACAAGATCAGACCTGTTGATTTACAGGCCAAACGGTTCTTACTTGTGACACATGCTGCAAGCGGGAGACTGTTGCAGCAAAACGATGATGATCTCATCACCACTGAGCACATGGTCTGCTTCTTCTGCATGTAGATCTAATTGCTGTCATCCTCATCCTGAGGGGACTAGATGGGCTGCACACGGTATATGGGACTCTGAGTCAAGGGGACTGCAAACCTTTGGAGTAAAATGGGACAATGAGAGAATACAATGCTTCACTGCCAGATGAAATATAGCGTGGCAATCATCACGTGAGCCATTAGAGACCAGTTAGTCAGTACTGTCTTTCCCATGCCGCTAGTGCTCTTTCAGAGAGCTTCAGCAATGGGGAAACCAGGAAGTTTGGGTGTGATCTTCTGGAGGACACATAATTGCTACCTTAGCAGTTCTCCCTCCTGTTAGAAACACTCTTAAACCTGAGCTTACCCACGTTCAGGAAGGGACTGAAGACCCACCTCTTTGTTCAGGCTTTTTGCCAACTTGCCTCTCTGAAAATTACAACTAATAGCAAATGTGGAGTTTTGGCAGGTTTGTAGCATACTGGCAAAAGTTTCTACTTGTTTTTATTTCAAAGCTGAAGTACTTCAGGAGTTCACAAAACATTTCTTTCTAAAATCAGGGAATTGCATTGCTTTTTGGGTTAAGGTCTGAGAGTGCTCCAAATATTCAGAATAAATAAAAAATAAAAGAGTAATGCCACTCTTTGTATTGAAGAATATACTTGATCCCATAGAAGGATTTCACCACCTCAAGGTCTGCCTGCCTATTGCCTGCTGCTATTCCCTTTATATCTGTATTCCTGATCCTGCAGCAAGTCTGTACAGCTCTGGCTGTCCTAGAGAATCAGAAGAACCTCCATATGAACCTGGAACGGAGACTGCAGGTCTTCACTCTTCAAATAAAACAAATTAATTGTGGTCTTTTCTTAGAAGAACTTTCTTATCAGTCAAGATGTTGACATCCATGTCTACACTGAACTAATACTTTGTTCAGCAAGAATTATTATGTGGAGGGAGGGGAGAAGAAGGAAAACGTTTTTATGAAACAATAAACTGTGGAGAAATGTACGTATACATGTTCCCACACCTCCATACAAGTCTGCTTTACATGGAATCAACATCTTCCACCCTTCCCCCTGAAAAATGGCTGGAGAAAAGTCTGCATTTCTAAATTGTCACTAGCAACCTTCCCTTACAAAAGTAGCACGTCATGCATGCATGGAGACTAGTTTAAAGCTTGAAGACAGCTATGCAGCCTCTTTGCAGACGGCTTGATGTTCAGGCTACTGTTAGTTTCAAGTTGATAATAGAGTCCCACTTTGAATACACAGTTGCAGCTCACAATAACCAGAACTGTAGTTGCACCTCTGTATTAGAAGGCCCAGCTCTCTTAGTGACCTTCCATATGAGCTTTTCCCTTTGGTAATAAAACAATTCAAAAGGAGGTATATCTTTCTTTATGATGGAGATTCTGTGCTTTATGGAAGTAATCTCCTTGAGATCTTTTCCAATATCTGCTTGATTGTAACGTTCTATTTAAACAAACTAGCAAGCCTGTCAGAAATGGTACTTAGTGCAGGGCAAGAGGCTTTTGACCTTCTGTGTAATTATTCCCAGCTCCCCCTTGGAAGTCTGCATTGCTCTGAACTGAATTTGTGGCATTGTGTGGTGCAAAAAGGAACGGAATTGTATCCATTAGTAAATTTGTACTGGAACGAACAGTAAATGTCAAGACTCTTAATTGCGCTTTCTGTAATGGCTTCCAAGCTTACTAAGGAACAATCAAAAGCTATTAGTTATGAGTAGGTAAACATTTTAAGGATATTTTTTTTTGCCAGAAGACTCTTCACTTCTATTTGATGAGTCTTTGTACGTGACTTAATGTAAAGTTATGAAAGAGTAGATGTGTTTGTGATAAAATTAATGCGGAGACTTTTATGAGAACATTCAGGCCTACATACTTAAGGTTTCAAAGGTTTAGCTGTAAATCTTTCTGCATTTTTCTATACCCTAGCAAAGTCTTTTCTCACACCAGAGAACGTAAGATACGTTCTTACCTACTAATGCACCTTCCATGCCAGACTTTCCCCTGTTAGGTATGGTCCCTTCAGCGCTCAGCAGTATGAGGTAGACCATGCAAGTGCTCTTCCATTTGAAGTGCATTCAGTGTTGAAGAATCTGTCATTTCCTTTTCCAGAATAACATCTTTTTCTCCCATGTCTACAGCAGAAAAAATATACCAGAAGTTTCTTCCTTTGGGAATCTCTTAATCAACATTCAACTACGTAGAGGGCAAACACCGTAGCCACTCGCAACAGCTCCTCAAAAGCCTGTGTTATCTGACCAACAGAAACACATCATTACCCAGGACTGTGAACCTGTTCAGAGAAAAAGATAAAGCAGTTGGCTGCTGCAGCTAGATTGGTTATGATACAAGGCTTCTGCAGCCCACAGTACAAAAGGGAATCATGTGCTTAGCATGAGATCTAGGTCAGATCGCAGCTCACATAACCGCACGTGCACTTAAGCTGCACGGAGTGGAGGCAGATTTCAGCAGGAGAGAGACTTGAAGCAGTTCTGGAGCACGACTTCAAATCTTTTCTGTGAATCCCTAGTTTTGCCACCATTATCATTACTCTTACATACATGTTCAGAAAAAGTACATGTGGTTTTATATGTCTTGGTGCTTCTGTCAGGTGACTTCTGAACAAATGCTATAGCAATGGGCAGAAAAAAAAAAAACTTAAGTAAATAATCTATGAGACACTGCTAAGTAATTTTTGAGTTGCTAACTGGGAAGTAGTTAAATAACTTAGGAAGCACCGGCTGCTGATACACAAAGGCACTGAAATAGAGAATCAAACAGTTTAAACTTGACTTAATGTAGGGACTCTAGAGACTTAAAGACAACCAAAAGGAAACACATATTTAGACTATTCTAAATAGGAAAAAAAAAAAGTAAACAGAGTAATTCTAATGTAATATTGCTGTGGACAAGGATTATCTGTGAAAATGCATATGCATTTAAGAATGTAGTAAAAAAGAAGTTAGAAACATTTTGGGAAGAAATCTAGAAAACAAGTTATTCAAAAGCATTTTTTTTTCTAAAAGTTTACTGAACCTACAATGTCAGAAGTAGCTGCTAGTCAAAAAGAATTTACATTATATATATCTGGATTTCAGTAACATTTTGATACCGTTTCAGATGATAATGTCTTAGCAAACTGGAATTTGTACGGAAGAGGAATTCACTGTAAGAAAACTACTCAAAAAAGATACTACAGGTGCTCATTTTCATGTTGCTTCTTCACAAAATTGGTTCTAGTTGTGGGGATTACTGATGTGGAGAGGTGGACTTTAAGTAGAGAGGAGGAAGAATGAAAGACAACCACAAGAAAGGAGACGCTTTAACTACATTAATGCCACTGAAAACTGAGAAGATAGCGATAAACAAAAGCATTTTGAAATGATGCCAGCGATGACCCATTTTCCAAAGAACAGCATTGACCCATTTATTCTTCTGCCAGCACCCTATCTACACTCAATCAGACAAGCTGACAGGGCTTGCTTCCCTCTTAAGAGAAGATGCTATATTAGAACTGGGTTTCGCTTGCCCTATTTCAGGCCTTTGGGCTCCTTCAGGCACCCAAATGTTTGTCTTTGAGTCCTCTCATCCCCACACTGCCACTTGCCTGGTATTATGTGCAGTAAATGACTAGATTTGGGTGCTGGAAAATGGCAGCACACGCATTCCTGACAACTTATGTCCCTAAGCCATGGTTAGAACTGTGATGAATGAGAAGTCATTATATCATTGATGGGCAAGCCAGGTCACATGGGCAGCCTGCAAGCAAAGCAGAAAGTGCAAAAGGCATCAAGTCCACATACACTTTTCTTGAACTTTGGGCAGCAGGAGAGGCGTAAGACAGGAAATCTTCGGAGAGCAGGGCCCTTTTTGTCCTTGAGGATCCTTGAGATTTCATGAGCACAGACGGGACACGGAGGCTAGTGGGAGATAAGGGCAGTTTTGGTTTAGCTTGTGCAACAGCCTGTTCAGTTACAGGTTTCAAAGCCATAGTCAGGATGAAGATTAAGAATGACCAGCAACTTCTCCATAAGTGTGTAACACCCAGACCCTGTGACCCTTTGGATATCTTCCTCTCTTCACTGTCCCTGCAGTTGATTTGAACTCAGCTACTACTATGTGTGTTAGATGCTACCTCAAGCCTACCAATTTGTTCTGTGGCTTTTTTTACTTTCTCAGTAGGAGCCAAAGCCTGTCTTCCTTGTCCCTGGTTTCAGACTTCCACGAAGCATGTCCAAAGGCCTCCTGAGAAGCAATATGACTGCTCCCATAGGTGATAATAGACCAGGCCTTTGGCGAGCTCCTGCCAGTGAGATGACACCACCAACTCTGGCCTGAGAGTGCACTTCATTTTCTCCCTGGAGAGAGGTAGTGTCATTTTCATCACATCCTGCCTCCTGCACAGCTTGGTCCTTATCTCTAGGGACCATGGCAAGCAGCAGCTGGGACAGGAGCTCCATGAGCTGAGAAAGGAGAAAGAACATTGGTTCCAGGAGACTGAAGGGGAAAGTAGGAGGTCTGTAGCATCTTCTGGTGCTAGGACAGGCTACTCTGGCAACATATTTATTAGTAAATTAAACAGCAGTGGGGAGCGTTCATGAACACTGCAGTGAAATGGTCTGTAGTGTTTTGTAGTGGCCTCTGGCCTGGTTTTGACCCTCGTCAACTATGTGTCTTCCCAACTACACCCAACATGTCCCAAGGGGGTAACATGCCCCAGGAAACATTCCCAACCTGCAGCAGGGTGTTGCTATTCTTTTTGGAAGAGCAGTAGAATTTGACAGTGTGCACATGAAGTGTCCCATACTAGTCAGCATCAGTGAAAATGGTTTCATCATTTTTAGTATTTAGTAGCCCTAGCCTTGGCATACTAGGGCAATTCCTAGTTGCAGCTTGGTGGCCTAGGCCTTCAGCTTCATGTTTCTCTATGTTTTCTTAGGAACTTAAGATCTTTCCAGTTTATCCAACTTTATTGAAGGATAAGGGTCTGCTAAGGCCTGGGAATCAGTGATTTAGGATTATATAGGACATGTGTGGAAAGCCCTACACAGTATGAGAAGACCGCAGAGCTGAGAGGTTTTGTTTTCTTTTCCTGTGCAATCCAGAGCAAAACTCATTAGCTACCCATGACTGGCAGAAAGCTCTTTAGAGCTCTCCCTGGGCTCAAATACAGCTTGTCAGCAAGCGATTGTGGGCAAGAAAAATGATGAGACACTTTGGTCCCAGTTCTTTTGCCTAAACATAGATATCTTGTACCATTAGAGACGCTCAAGGGTATCCAACCTGGCTGCCAGCTTTTGCTCCAAAAGTGGAAGGGGTGTCCCGCAGGTCCAGTTTCACAGCTGCCGGTTCATACGGTCCATCTACTTGCCCGTATTTAAAACACTGTTTAGAGTCTTGCAGGAGACTTTACTCAGAGCAAGCGTAAAGTTGTCATCCCAACTGAGAAAGTCACTGAGGATGAAGACAGTGACATGAAGAACGCTTGTAACTGGGGGTATGGAAAAAATTAACCATCTCTCATAGGCATCTCTCTGAGTTTTGCAGCTAAGTGCAAGCACCTAATCTGGGAGAGGAGTCTCTCTGTACGTCAGATGCCTCGCTTACAAATTGCAGTCAGAGAGTCTCGTAAATGGTGATGCCACAAGCATTACCAACGCAGCAATGTGCTTCACTCAGCAGAGCCAGCGAGGCTCTGCGGAAACAAGCCAGCACGATCGAGCACCAACTTTAGAAGCTCCTTTTTTTTTTTTTTTTACTCTAATAGTGCAATTGTAGTTTTGGAAATCCTTTACAAGGAAGAGCAATCATGCTGTCTTGCAAAGAGCCTGAAAAGCAAACAGAGACTTATAAATGACTCAGTGAAGAACATAATGATGGCCAGACTAAACAGCCCTTGTGGTCATCTGGTTTTATGTTTCCGACAGTGGCAGCACAAGAATACAAGGGCAGAGCAATCATACAGTGATACTCCCTTCAGTGTTTAAAAGCCTTAGTTAAGACTTCTCACTGTTTTACTATACTAGTATCTAAACTTAGTTTAAAGAATTCTCCCCGATAATCCATATTTAACTTTAAGCACATGGACTCTTTAGCACAGCAGTGGGTCGGTGGCGTGGCCCCGCAGCAGCGCTCGAGGCAAGGATCTCCTGGAGCAGTGTGCCTGAGCATCCAGTGTCACTGCAACGTCACAAGGAAATTCCTGCGGTCCTTGTGGCACACTTTCTTACTAGCTGTTGTGGAGAGGCAGACCGCTCCAGGAGGGGAAACCTTCCTGCCATAAAAGCAGCCACTCCAGCAGTCAAAGGTGGCATTTCCAGAAGTCCTCACCCTTGCTCAAATTGCTCTCATTAGAGCCAGCTGGAGTTTCCTCACCAACAACTGTAAGATCAGTACTAGGCCAGCTCTCTGTAGACTGGATTAAAGTAACTGTGCAGTGTTATGTAACAAACACAAAACGTTCCTCAAATTTGTCATGGTTTTTCTTTGTAAACAGTTGGAGTGGAAAGGGACCGGGGTGAGCTCATAAATAAGAGAAGTTATACAAAATAAATAGGTACTATACCCCCACCACAAGGTAACCCCAGAGGGTGCTGCTACGTGTAACACCGAACAAAATAATTAAAAAATCAAGATTTTATTTATTTGAGCATAGCAGGATAAACAAGGTGGAGAATGGATTGTGCTGATGCTCAAAACCGCATCATAGGAACAATAATCAGCCTTTTAATTACTTTCTTCTGTAGTCAGCTTAGATCAATATCAACTTCTCTGTTTGTTTTATTTGAATTATATTATTTTTCTCTTTTTTCAAGGTAGGACTTTGCGTGACTGTGCAGGTACAGGAACTGAGAAAAGATCTTAAGGGTTTGGCAGGCGAATGTTGAATGCCTGTTGGAAGCGACACGTATGTGCCTCCCCCTGCCATCTTTCAGAAAATAGAAAGGAGATTTATGGTGTATACATTTTTGACAGGACAACAAAAAATAAGACCTGAACAAATGAATCTTTGACTTGTTCCCACCTGTAAAGGGAGCCTCTCCAAACCGAGCAAACTGGAAGTGACTCACAAACACAATCAAGGAATAATGAGGTTTCTAGGAGAATTGTCTATCAAATCAACAGGGATCCTGGCTTGAAAGTCCAGGCCGGCATTCCTAAAATATGCTTTATATACCAACATCAGGAGTATGAAAACAGGTAGAAGAGAAATATCTGAAAGGTATCTTCATGTAGGCCTCTCCTCTGAAACCCATTCGCTATTTCCACCTTCAATCTGGCGACAGCATTCAATATACCAGAAAAATCTGCCGTATGCTTCCTTTTCCTAGCTATTGAGATCATTTAATGAAAAGATTAAGTTCTCCGCCTGGTGACACACTTAATATCCTGCTCACGTTAGTAGCCCTGACCCAGTTGTAACCTCCCCCCACCAAAAGGACAGAGGAGTCCAAAGCAGGACTGAAACGAACTTTAGGTGCATCTGATCCAAAAAACAAACAAGCAGAATCCCACACCTGCTCAGCCTAACCTTGCTAAGCTCACTAAACTCGTCCCGTTGCTTCCCGTTGGCGCTGAGCGCTCCCGTAGCCCCCGCCTGCCTCAGCAAGCCCTGGAGCTCCTGCCGGGGCGGTTTTGGGGCTCCGCTCGGCCCTCCAGCACGCTGGGGTGCAGAAGCGGCTCCCGATGTCGAGGTGCCGGCGTGCGTGGCCCCAGGAGCGACCGCGACGCGCTGCCCTCCTCGCGCGCTCCTTTGCACGCTCTCCGCGTAAGCATCTGCAGGTTCAGCGGGGCAAATCCCGGGCGCCAGCGCCTGCAACTGAGGCAATCAAAAGCTCCGCTTGGAAGCACCGAAGGCTTTTGTAGAATCTGGTCCTTTGCCACTGTAAATTCACCATTTTATTTATTCGAGCTATAATGATCCACCTAGAAAAGGTCATTTTTAGGCAACTGGTTCATATTAACTGTTTATTCCAACAGCTACAAGCAAATGAAATGAGAAAAACATTGAGACTAACTTTCTGCTCTATTAAAATAAGTTAGCAGTACTGTATGCAGATGTCCCATTTTGCAACACTATGCAAAATGCTATTTATTATGTAGGACTACTGGCTGGAGAACAAGTGCAACAGGAAAAACAGCAATCTAACCAGTTCCATTTAACTACATTTATTTGGGCAAACACACAGAAAAGTCTGGGCAAGCTTTGCCTCTCAGAGAAATTCTCAAGCTGAAGGCCAGAGAGCCAAGATTTCATTAGCTGTTATGCTAAAAGCGTTGTTGCTATGCTGAAAAAAGTTGGAAACCCACATCCAAATATTGAAGATGAATTTGTACTTAATACTATGGTTCTTCCTGGGCAGTGCGAGAAATAGCTGGGTGATGTAATAACTATTTGCCATCTTAAAGTTCTAATAGGCTATATATTTTCTTTGATAATTATTGTGATTTCTTTTAATGACCTGGAGAGTGCCTCAAGTTTTGACAGAGAAAGAACTTTGTTAATATCTATACTACTAATTATAATAATTGCTTATCTCAATAACTACTTTTTTTTTCTTCTGGCATATTTTGCTGTTCCTCCATGAAATGTCGAGCAGCTCCTGTTTTAAATTTGTTGAGAAATTGCTCAAAACTATGTCACTTCCCAGTATTTACACCAGGATTTGAATGCACAGTAGTACAAAATGCAAGACAATTTTTGTTTCAAAACTTGAGATCTTATCAAAATGCAGAGTTTCTGCTACTCAGGAAGTTCAATTTTTTCTCCCCAGAAATATTGCATTCTGGATCAAAACTAACTGCAATTCTTGCTTTTAGGAACATCCTGAACACTGTAAATTCCAAGAGAAAAAATGAATAAATTATTATTTACTTAATACATTGTTAAATTTATTAAATAATATGATTAATTATGTAGATAATTATTCAAAAAATAAAATCTAGTGAGAAGTTTTGGGTTCCACGTACTGCTCTTCTCTTCCTCATCTGACCATGTGTTACAGTCTTCTCAAATAAATTCAGATGATACAGCTTTGGTTGCTGAAGTCCTATTATACTGAGTTAAAAGACAGAAGAGTTATCTTCTGGTCTTCTAAAAACTGCCAAGCAAATCTGTAAGCCTTCTGAGATGACAATTAGTTGAGAGAGCAGAAGGGAAAGTTGTAAATATTGCAGTCGCTAGATGATGCCCCATGCCAGTATGCATAGCTCAAATCCTAGTGGCACTGAGACTTTGTACATCTCCGTCAGCATAGTAAGATTTTTTGATTATGGACAGATACATGCCAGATGAGACTTTAGAGAAATAAATTAGTATGCTAAAAAAAGAAATGCAAATGTATTAACTCCTTTTTGTTTTATCCTGTGCAACAGAGGGAAGTGGAAGCTCTGCTTGTTTAGGCCCTGACTCTTGATTAGCCTTATGTGTAACTGTAAGAAATATATAAAGTAATAGAAAAAAATATTTTTTTCTCATTTTTTGCTGAATTATAATACTGGATTCAATAAACTTATGTCTTAAATGCCTTTTACAGTGCAATGTGTAACATGTTTCAGAAAACTCACAAAAGAGATCATTCTAATGGGAAAATATTCCCATCTGAGATAAGAGGTTCAAACTCAAGAAAAGAAATATGCATGGAAAAAACAAATCTAGGTCAAGTAAGGCCAACTATATGCAGATGATGAAGTTGTGAATAGCGAACTAGGGAGGTTAGATGTGCTCAACAGCTGTTTTTCTTCTCTGTTTGTAAAGATGCTGCAAACTATGTCCATTGCATACGATGTTGTGGAGGGAACAGAAAAAAAGTACATCTGTAACTGCAGAGGAGGGAGGGCAGCATCTGTTGGATAACTTGCACCCAGGAGTCATAAAGAGATTAGCCAAGCTGGTCTTTAAAGCCTGTGGCTAACTTTCAGCAAAGCTAGAAAGCTGAAGGAATTCTCAAGTTTTAGAATATTGTCGCTACTGGTCTGGTGTTTGAAAATAATGAAAGGGATGATACAGGTGGCTATCAGATGACTATTCTGACAGTTCTGGGTAAAATTAGAAAGTTTTTAGTGTTTTCTTTGGAAGGTAGTACAGGTATACTCAGAACAGTACCTCTAGAAACAAAGGCACAAAAAAATAATCTTTTTCCAAGGGAAGAAAGGATTTACACTGAATATACCACGGCTTCTGTTAGACCCTTAACAGCTCTAACTTTTGACAGACAATGGGGAGAGACAGACATCTCTAGAGTTCCCTTTGAAAAAACAGTTGAGTCAAGACACTTTCTGGAGACACCAGTGTTTATTTCTTCTTTTATAGTAGGATCTCAAGTTAGATGAGGTTGTCTGTGGCTGAAAGAAAGATTCTGGCATTAGCTTAGAAAATTTGGAGCTCAGAGAACTGCAGTGACAGTGATCCTGGGATAGAAAAAGGATAATACCCCTGAAGACTTGGAAATGCCCTGCCTATGGACACAGCATTGACAAGATTACTGTGATACCAAGCCTGCTCTGATGTCCACATTTCCGGGAGGATGTGGAAATACCAGTGTAACTATGAACGAGGCCTTAAGTTTGACCCAAGGATTGGGAAACAAACCCTCACTAAGGCTTAAGATGCACAACTTTTTAAATCACTGAAGACAAGAAGAGAGGTCATTCATCACATAAGCTGGTAGTGTGTATGGTGAGAGCTGAGTGAGGCACTTTCCAGCCTTGCTGGCAAAGGCTAAACAAGAGCTAATAGCTTGAAGTTCAAGTTAGGTAAGGCTGACCTTGAAATCAGATGCGTCTTCCTGGCAGTAAGGATAGTTAAGCAACAGATTATCTTAACAAGGGTGGCAGTGGATTTAGAATCTCTTAAATAAGATCAACAATATTGCTAAACGATGTGCTTTAATCCAGAAACTGGATGCAAGTTTGAGGCGACTTCTTGAGGCCCTGGAGTCAGCAGATCTGTGAAATGTGTTTTTTATTCCCCTCCCTTCTGAGCCATGGTGAAAAAACAGGAAACTGGGCATTTACCTCAACATGCTGGTAACATCTGCATTATGAGAGACATTTGTAATGTATCTCATACGTCAGTCACATCTTTTCTAGCTTACTGCAAAGGATTTCCAACTTCTTTGTCCAGATATATTGGTACACTTTCTTACTTCTTCCTTGTCCTGGACCACTCCAGTTTTGCCCCAGTTGGAGGAAGGACGTCCGTCAGTGTTCTCAGCTGCAATAGATGTGTTGCTCACATGTTCAGGAGTGAACTGATCACCAGGTTCAACTCAGGGCAGACACTAAAAGGGCTTTCCTATTCTTTACCTGCAACATTTACAACATAATTTGATTCATTCTTAGCACACTTTATATTCTTTAAATATATGCTTATTTGGAAAAGGACATGAGGAACCAGGTCTTTAATAAGAACAACTTCAACAAAATTGCCAACAAATTAGTACCATCATTCTGCCGTCGTCATCTGCTGTACCGTCTGCCAGCTATTCCCAATTAAAAATATTTTGTAGCCAAGAAGTGATGATGAACTGGAAGCCCTTGGACAGTGCACAGCTGCACCCTGACTGCAATATAGGCCTGTCATGCTATGTTGTTTCAACCATACAAACCCGAATAAAGAACAGAGACCCACAGGTGGGGGGAAAATAAAAATAAGTCAATTAATTTATGCTCTTCACTTTGCTGATGTTGGAGTCCTCTGAATGTCACTTTAGTAAACATACACTGTCATTATGAGTGGTTTTGGCTCACCATTTTCTTGTGAAGTAATGCCCTGTGTAATGGTTATACATTAGCAATCATAATAAAGGAAAACACTTTGTCATGTTACATTGCCTGCAATCTATAGCTGAACAGTAGTTCATCTCAGCCATTTTGAGGCACCTGGGACTGTCTGCATTACTATGAGAATGAGTTTGAGTATTTTGGAAGCCCCCAAAGGATGTGATCTCTGAACTCACACCTTACTTTAAATACTCTCCCCCAGGCATCTGACTGTTGCATTGTTTGAGCCTTACTCGTTTTAACTATTGCTGCAGAGTGGGTCGGATCTGACATTCAGAAGAGTATTTGTGCAGCACGAAGATCAAGAGGTTTAGTGCCGTTCTCCCCTGACTCGCATTACAATATTTACTTCGCTTTCAGTGGCACTGGGCAAGAAGCTGGCAGTGGTGAAAAGGCCAGCTCCACTTGACTGAATTTCTGAAGGAATGGAAATTTTGTTTTCAAACTCCGGGCTTGGGATGGGTCCAGCCAGACTTTCACAACAACACAGGCAGGGAATTATTCAGAGGGAGAGCGATTCCTTGCTGGAGCGAAAGAGCACAGTCCTGCTGAAGCCAGCAGAGCTGCTGCCGTCTGTGCCGCCAGAGGAGCTGCTCAGGGGACTGAAGAGGAGGTCCTCCTGAGAGCCACCAGCCACCTTTTTGTATAGGTAGCTTGTTAAGCTTTATTTTTCATATACTGTGTCAATTCACTTTAATTACATTGCTTTTCTTTAATTATTTATCTACTGAGTCAGGTACACCTGCCTGATTATTTTGCCTGGTACTGATCTCAAGATAATAGGGCGATAATTTTTTAGATCACTCTGTTAACCCATTTGAGGCATTAACACAATGTTTCGGGTGGGATGGGGCGGTGTTATTGTTTCTGTTGCAGAAAAAAAAAAAAACCAGAGCAGCAGATGTTTCAGATTGCTCCTCAACTTTTCATTTTGCTATTCTTTGTTTCAAGTGATGTAGTCCTGCATATTAAGAAATGCCATTTACTGTCTTTCTTAATTACTGATATGATAGGAAGTAATTCATCCTCAAAGGGTGATATGGTTATGCAGTGAAGAGTAGGATTTATTGACTTGCTCTGGCTTATTTTGTATTTTGAATTTGTCTGAGTAATGTATTCAGCCAATTCCAGCCATGTACATGAACAGATCTCCTAGAAAGCCAAAAGTCTAAAAAAATTGCTTCCCCTCTTTTTTAATCTATATAAATCTTAGTGGTTATCTTGGGGATATCAGCAGCTGAAAAAGTAGCATGTGCCAGGTTAGACTTTACACGTGTGAGGGTGCAGAAGTACTGTGGAGTGATGGCGAAGTACTCTGACTTTCAGGACTGTGTTCTGCACTGGGCTTCTTTTTCTTTTTTTTCATGTAATGTATTAAAATTAATTTGCATTTCAGCTTCAGGCTCCAGAATGGCTGGGTTTTAGCCACAGTACTTACCACCTCTTATTTCTCATTACCAGCCATTAGCGAATGCCAGCTGTCACATTTTTTCCTTGCCGCGCTGTGACGTGCGTTTCTGCTCTCCGTGGCTGGGAATCAGCCCCGATCCGTCCTGGGCCTTCCAAGTTGTCAGTTATCCCCCGTGCTTGGCAGATGGGCAAGCCTCCTTCCAGCAGCCCGCTCTGACAGACTCTTACTGAAGCTCTCACAGCCCCTGCGTGCCCCTCGGCCGCACAATATTTGCTTCTGTCCGAGGCCTCTTGCTATGTATTTTGATAACTGCTTTCTGCAACTTAGCATACAACCCATGTTCTTCATGATGAATTGTGAAATGCAGCAGATGGGATTGCAAAGCCCCGAAAGTCTAGGAAGTAGACGTTTTCTGTGGTTTCCATATAATCATACAAGGATGTTAGTGACATGAGAAATTGCTTGAGACTTGCAAATCTTTCAAGAACACCTGCAAAAAGGGTGTTTATTTTTTGTTTCAAAAGGTAACATGAGCCGCTACAACTGTTATCCATATTGGGCTGTAAATTCAACCCTTTGATTTTAAAAAATGACCTTAGGGAGAACTAGCCACCATAAAAATTGAGCTACACAGAGCACAAACTTGAAACAAAAATGATCTAAAATAAAAGTCACTGATGATTTTTCATTGGTTTTCACATCCAAATGCAGAAACGCAATCAAGTCTTGCCATTTTGCCTTATTACAAGGGTGCCCGTCTCTTCTTTGGCATGCTCCAATAATGGTCAGCATGACTAATGACGTAGATATTTCACCTTCTTGAGCAGCTTTGAAGTCACCACAAGCTGTCCTTTGCACCAGCTAGTGCTGGTGGGCACGGCATCTATGCTGCACTTAACCGTATGTGAAATACTTTCAGCACACAGGGAGAGTACAGGCATTTGAGACTAGCTTAAAAAACTCATTAGAATAATATCCAAATCCTATTTTTAAAAGGAATGTTTACCTGGGGCTCCTGGCCAAATTCCAATCCCGCTAATTCTGTTTTACCAAAATAAATTATCACCTGCAGGTTTGCTTGGACAGAGTATAATTTTTTGGTTCTTGCCCCACTTGGGTAGATAACGTTGCTTCGAGCTGCTAACAGTAGCTACATTTCAGTGACAGGCATAAATCAGGGATGATTTTGTAGGGCAATGCAGACCAGAATGCTTTAGACCTTGGTCACATCTGGATGTGATATTTGACCTGTTTTGCAGGTAAGCAGGCAAAACAGGTTCTGTAAGGACTAGCTCTGGACATGATGATTTGTGTATTTGGCAGGTTAAGGCTGCAGTCCCAAAGCAACTTCTGAGGCGTATGTAGTTTCTGCTTAGGGGATGGTCTTGGTAGTAGTTACATGTGGAATCAATTTTATCTGCATGCCAGTTCCTGTTAACCAAATGGGATTAATCCCATGAATTAAGTTATATCCAGGCTTGTGGTGTGGACTTCAATGTTTCTAAAATGGCTTGAGCTGCATTTATCATGCTCTAGTTTTTAAGTGTAACCAATATAAAAAAAAGTGCTATTCAGCAATATTTTAATGCCTAAATGATCTCTCAAATTAGCATATTTGGATTTTTTTCCATTCCAAAAAACATTTTTTATTATGATTTCAGAAGACCAGACCTAACATACACTTAATTTCACTTACAAGTTCCCAAACACTATAAAACTGTAGAAAAATCACTAAAAAAATATTTATATTCACATACTGGCTCTATAACAAAAATATTTTGTCACCATTAGCATTCTGTGGCAGCTTAAAAATGAGAATACATACAATATATTTATTTCTAAAGCGTTGAATATATTTCTTTTCAAAATATTTTCAAAGACATAATAATTAGGATGAATCACAGAATTTCTTTGCCTTTTGCGTTAGTCAGAGCCACTATATTTATTTTCTCTTGTTTATAATGGTAATCAAAGTTTTGGCTGTTCTCCCGAAATACTGACTAGCCTGAAGAGAGAACTGTAAATGAGATAGCAGGAAATTGGTATCTCGGAGTGTGTCTACTTGAAGGAACACGAAAAATGGTCATTCAGCTTACACCCTGACCTGGCCACTATGACTTGTTTCTAAGAGGCAAGAGCTCTAGAAGCTTCTTAGCAGAGTGCCGGGTGTTGTCTAATATAATCTATATTATCTGTAATTTCTGAATGCAGAGGCTGTTTCTGGCCAGCCTTGAGCCTCAGCCTACTGGCTGAGTATGGCCATGCTGTCTGTACCTACCCGGAGAGAAACACCTCCAGACCTCCAGTAATCAAAAGGGGGGGTGTACACACCTCTCCCAAAATAGCTCCTTTGCTTCTAAATATCGTGATAACATCCAAATCCTAAAAATTATGACTGGAGAGATTACAGACCTATCACTGGCATTGTCCCTCCCTGCCCCCTCTTTGCAGCAATGCCCATTTTATGTCAGTCCTCCTAAGTTACCTCTTTAAGGTAACTTAAGGTAACTTAAAGACTACTGTCAAAAAAAATCTCATTTCTCAGTTCTCCCCTCTGCTCTTTCAAATCCCCCTTTTGCAGGTCCTGCCTAATACTCAGCAGTTTCTCAGTGGCATTTTTCCTCCATCCACACATCTTGCCTTGATAGTCCTTTATGATCTTGCTTCACAAGCACAGCAAAATATGTTCTTGTCCTCACTTCCGTGCCAGCTGCTGATCTCTGTGCATCTCCTCTTGCTCTCTCTATTTCTCGTCTCAGAGGGCACTTCCAGTCCTCTGTTCCTGCTGGTAATATATGCAAAGCATATGGAAATAGAGTTGGGCAGAGGTACTAGACCTCAAGAAATGTAGGCTTTGCCACTGCCCTGCTCATGGTTCCAGCAAGTCAATCTTCATTTGGTGTTTTTGTTTCTCTGGCTTTATACTGAGGCTAATGGCCTTTTGTGTTTGTTCCGATCTTTGAGATACGCAGCCTTCTGCCGGAACTTCACAGAGCTCGCGATAAATGCCAAGAGGTGCTCACACAGCTGATCTCCACGAGGTTCCTGCTCCACCTGCTTGCCTGAGACAAGGCTCTGACCTGGGAAGGAGCTACTCCCCATGCCAGGGCCCTGTCTCTGCCCCCCGCAATGCACAGAGTAAGGCTGATTTTTGACCATTACAAATCCAAAATACTAGCAGAGGGGTCTCAGGTTCTCTGTTGGTCTCAGCACTCATCTGCAAGGATCTGGCTACCTTGCTCAGCTGCTGACTGGCACTACCACGTAATCTTTCGTAGGCCAGCTCTTGTCCCTGGGACACATACTGGGGTATTCTCAGATGTCCTTTCTGAGAATTGCTACTTCTAGAGGAGAAGATTCCAGGAAATGACATTTCCAGAGCAGGAAAACAATGCCGTTCCTAGAAAGACCTCTTGTCAAAAAGGGTATGAAAACGTCAACATCAGAAGTTAAAATAACTTTTTAGTCCTTATTTGTTCTTTGGTCCTATTTTTTGATTTTTTTCCCCATGAGATCTCAATAATTACTGTCAGCTGGTTTGGTTTTTTTTTTTGATGTTTTTGTTTTGCTTTATTTTGTTTTGGCAGTTTCTTAATAATCACAAGTCTGGCATTTAGCATGAATAGAAAAGACATGTAGAAGATGCTACAACATGAAACTGCCAAAAGTCACATAGCCATATCCATACTTCGCTAAACCTAACATCCAGTCTCTATTCAAAACACTGTTGTGATGATGGCATGTCCTTTACATACTGAGGCCTGCAATGATCTTGAAATACCTGGTAGATAAAGGAGCTCAATTAATTCTTCTGAAGGCAAGTGATTAATTTTCCTTAACAACTACAACCCTACTTACATCTCCAGCAGAAGCCGGAACTTGGGCAGTCTGTAGATCTCTACTATAACGGAATGAAGAACCAAAAAGAGTGTCAGGAAGTGCCCAGGGACATGAATGACTTCACATTCATGAACGTAGGAATGCGTTCACGTCAACACTCTCAACTTGAGCATTTGTCTCACTGTATAGGCAGGCAGTTCATCCTGAGTCAGCACAGAGGATCTTTACGAGCAGCTGAACCAGGGTAAGACTGTGTTAAAGAAGATAGCACCAGTACTACAGAAAATACTTCCTTTGCTTCCTATCATACATAAGATATAGAAGTGACCTTGGATTTTTGGGGGGATTTTTTGCTATCATCTCTTGAGAGTTCACCAGTGCTACCCTAGTTCATCTTCACTCTGACCACATGAACAGTAGGGTCAGAGAACCAACGTAAAAAAATCTCGAAAGAGCAAGAGATGACAGGTAACATCAAGTCCTGCCTGAAAAAAAATCATCCTGTAGGTTTGCTGAATTGCCACTACTTTGAATTATGTTTCTGGTCTGCAAGAAGACTGAGGAAAGACACAGCATTGGTGATTCCCAGTTTTCCCCTGGTCTTCCATCCAATAGTCAGAATATGCTAAGAGTAAGATAAAAGCATCCAAAACTTTTCCTAGGTTAGTTCATTAGTGCCTAAACCCTGGTTTGATCCCAGATAAAAGTTCAGCTTACTGGCTTTCCATGACTGCTTAATTCTGAATGTGCTTAAATTCATTAGATTCCCCCCTAATTAATCTGAAAGGCCCCCAGGCATTTAGGTTTAGCCACCCACATGTGGTCAGGAGCATCTGTTCCTGCTGCACGACTGCTTGTTTCTACATTTTGGTGAAGCACATCAGTACTGCCGATATTCCTGGAGAAGGCTCCAGGCTCACTTCTGGTAAAAGCTATAGTCAGCTGCCCTAATGATAGTCATTCTTGCTGTTCTAAATAAAAGTCAAGTAGTTTCACATTCTTGGTGAAGCTTCAACCCTTGCAAGACCACTTTGCCACTTTACAAGAAGGAGGAAACCTCAGTTTTACGCTTTAAGGAGGCTTTAGGTTTTTCAAATGAGTCCTCTATACTTGAGGTTTACAATGAGGTAACAATGAGGCATCTCAGCGGAGCTCCGTATCTGCTTTTTCACTAACATATCAGGCATCCAAGAGTCTTGGAGCCATGAAAACATCTACGTCAGAGCCGAGTTCCAGCCTGGAGATGCAGCTGCTCGGCTGAAGCTGTTAGAAATGTATCCTTGAATCTCTAGGAATTCTTTTGCCTTTCCAAGTAAGACTTTGTTCTTCGTCCAATGATTGTCTTATGTGACAAGCACAAGCATCCAAGCATTCCTACTGGAAGTCCAGCTCGGGAGCACATATGTTACTTCTAACCATAAGGAGCATCTCTTTTACAGAAAGTGCCTGCACACGCACTCTTTATGGGATGTGGGAGGGCTTGGATCCACAACTGGCAATGCTATCACTGTACTGCCAGTGATGATAATATCTTTCTTCGTTCTTCCTGGAGTTTTAGGGGAAAAAAACACAGCAAGTGTAATATGCAGGCAGTGAGACTCTTAAGTATACAAGTAATTTAGTAATAAATTTCAGGCAACTCTCAGTTATTTTCACATGTTGTATCCAGACTGAGAATTGCATAGGTCAAGGACACAGGGCCATATAAGCTGGCTCAAGTTTGCCTCTGTCATAATTTACTGTCTCAGAAGCATTGCCTGAACAGATATATGCGGCTTCTTAGAGACAGCTCATACTCAGAAGCATCACAACCACTTCATTGTATCCTACAGTCCATGCTAACAAAACCTGCTGAGCCTGAACTAACTCAAGGTAGAACCAGCCCAGCTGCCCCTGCTTCATATCCTTGGGATTCAAAGGAGTATGAAATATGATGCAGTGACACCCACTGCATAACCAGCTCAGATCCAGCGGGGTTTATTATTGCCTGACCTGAGCTACCTTCACATTCCTGCTATTCCATAGCCAATTAAAGATCCTCCCCTGGAATACATCATGCTGGAAAATGTGGATACAGGGACACTGGAGAGGTTCTTTAGTAGTTCTCTCGGGCTAATGCTTTGGCTCCGGAGTCTTCATGGAGCCAAGCTGGTCCATTGGCTGGACTGTCGAAGGTTGGACGTCAGTGCCATGTATTCCATAATTTAGGCACTGGGTTACCAGAGCTTTCCTTTTTTCTTCGCCAAGAAGATAAGAAGCTGAAGATGCAGTTTTTAACAAAGTTGCATTTGAGACAATCTTCAAAATAATGTCCTTCTGCTGCTGCACACAGCATTAACATCATAAAGTCTAACTTAAGAGCAACTGCTCCCAGGACAGGCTGAGACTTGCATCTTCACACCAGAGGGAGCCATTTGTGGAGGGTCTTTGTTTTTGAGCATGCCCCAACACTGGAATTCAGACAGAGAGAGAGATAACTGGGTCCTTAGAGCCATTTAAAAGCAACTAGAAAAAAAAAAATCTTAATTTGCGCAGTCTCACAGTTGGGAAGCCCTTAGCTGACTTCTTCAGGGTAATTTTCCTTTTTTTTTTTTTTTTTAATGTTCATTTCTTTGAAGTGTTTTGCATGAAAGTGTTATTGCATATTTTGGGAAGTGATATTGTCCCTGTGTGTTTTCTCCCAATGTAACTATAAATTTCTATCCAAATATACTCAGAAGTTGTTCACTGTCAGAACATGAAATTGACTAGCAGATAAGCATACATGAAGGTGGTTATTTCCATAGAGAAATCAAAGGCACAGCGCAAATTAACAACATTCTTTGAGTTTTAAACGCAGACAGCTATATGGGTGGCAGACTAGGTGGATTTGCTTTCTAAAGTACATTTCCTTAAGTATGAGCCTGAGTTCTACATGTCCCCAAAATGAATTTGCATCTGAACATTGATGTTGTTATCATTTCTTTAATTGTATTTTATGTATGAAACTCTAGCTCATATCTCAAATTGTGATTGATCTTTAACTGACTAAAAGTTAGGCAGGTAGCATAAATTAAGTTATCTACATACCTCAATAGCCCATGGAGAGAGAGAGAAAAACACTTCCAAAGGTCATCATCCCATCAATTTTAAATACTGGTCTTTGAATGGAAAGAATTGAAAACACTTACCTAGTGACTGCAGGGGGAGTCAAGGCTTAGATAAACTGCATAACTTCTGGATGGCTAAAATTAATCGTATTAAATCCTGCCCCAAAACCACACAAGTCATTTAAAGGAGCAGACCAGAGGTTTGCAGGCAAGGCCTCATATTTGCACACTTCAGACTGCATTAAGCCTGGTCTTCTGGACGGAACATGGGCACAAGGCACGCGGAGCAGAGCTGTGTAACAGCCTGGTTATAGGTTTGGCCTTCTGTGTCACCGTTTGCGCTGGGAATGTGTTGCTGTGCAGGGGCAGCAGAGCCGCTGGCTGAGGTTTCCTTGGAAAGGGTCAATTTTCCCCCCAAACTGCTTTGTGGCTGAACCAACATATGGGGCACTTGCAGGGTTGCACTACTGCTTCAACCTAAAATGCTGGAGAACAGTCTTAGGCTTTTTTCGTGCCTGCTAAAAAGACTTTTAGTGACTGCTGTTTGTCATTAAATCTCAGTAAGCTGAAACTCAGCAAGGATTCAAAAACCTTCACTAGCAGATCCCTGGCATAGATTCAAACCAATATCAACATATTGATAGTAGCTTTGTATATAAATCCTACATCTTGGCCCTTATGCAAGAGCATGATCTAAAACAGATCTTACAAGCAAAGGACAGGACAAGAAATAAAACAAACAAAAAAGTAGACAAGTGAAGGATGTACTGAAACCTTCTTCTATCTCTTTTCATTTATGTTTCGTCACCTATTTCCTATGTGCCTATTTCGAACCAAGCAATTTCCCCAGTGACTCATCACCATCACCAGATATTTAGGTGCTTTATCTACATGGCAATTCAAAGCGAATTTTCTCTTTGTATGCTTTATAAACCCTTTCCTCCAAAGCTTTTTGACAGATAGATGTTTATATATATTTATTTAACTGTAGCAAGAAACAAGACTGGAAGACATGGTTCATCTTATCTAAAGGTGAGAATTTATGGGTGAAGATTCATCTACCTGAGGTCTGTATTTCCTCTTGGACATGGCACTGTTTTAGTCTTACTATCAGGATTTTTGAGTGGCGTATGTAGTTGCCACAGGTTCATGCAATAAGTAAACTGCTTTTTAAGCAATGTCTATATTACATGAGTAGTGCTTTGCAGTGACTTTGACTTGATATGCCAATAGCTAACTGACTGACAAAAAAAAAACAAAAAAGGCAAGAATTACATGAAGCAAATGTTGGAAAGGCAGTGGAGAAATATTTGCCTCCTCACAGGAACGGAAGAATAGAGCTGGAAGGAGCTCAGAGTGGCTTTGGTAGAAGGAACACCAATATATAAAGTAAGTTGATGGAAGATTTTATTATGGTTAATTTGGTGGTGGTTTGGAATCAACTGCATTGGTAGAATAATTGAGGAATAAACAGTGAAGAACAATGAATGAGCTTTTGACTCAAGCTCTGTTTTTCAAACTGTCCCTGAGCTACTGAAAATTTTAAAATACTTGAGTTGGTAGAAAATATTGCACAAATGGCTCAGAAGATAATGGTGAGATTTAAGGAAATACTGACCCACTCTAGCTCCAGGCAAAGTTGGCGAGACCTTTGAAAGTTTTCTAGACACAGTGTGTGTAACTCATTACGTAGTATATTAGTATATGTGTTAAAAAGCATGGGCTAGTTTTCTTTGGCAATACAGGTATAATAGACTTCTGGTGGCTGATTACACAGCCATGAAAGGTATCCGTAGTTATTTATTTTCCTCATTTCAATTTTTTTTTTTTATTAGCTTTCTAAAATGTATGAATTCCGTGACCATCTTGCATTGAACTGACCTACTAGTATTTTAACACAAGTAGGTGGAGCATTTGAGAAATTCACGTTTTGTTTTTCATGTTGGCAAGCTCTTTCTGCAAAATATCCTCAGGGCTAATTATCTGATTATTAAATTTTAAAAGCATGTTTAGATGCTTAGGCAGAACGTATCAGTTTGTAATTGAACTGTGGTCAATATTTTGGATCATGTTTTCAGCTGCTGCAAACACAAGTGCATCTTTGTTTACATGATCGACTCTGGGTCTTGGAATTGTTTAGCAGTTCTGAGTCATTGAGTCATCAGGCGAAAAATCCTCTTTTTCTTTCCACAGAGCTGTACTTCAGACTATCAGATATGTCCAAAGAATTGAAATAAGTGAAATAAGTGAAAGTTCTGTTGAGTGATTGGTCTGATAACAGTGAAGAATGCTTTAAGAAGAAAAAGCTCATAGCTGGAATTGCAATCATTGTAGTTAATGTGAGCTGCTCTTAAAGTAGATAGATTGAACTTTAATCAATCAGTATGTTTTTCCAGATGGCCATAAGTATGTGTTTTATAATCTGTATTTTAAGTAGTGTTTGTTTCTTAACTCCTTAGGTAAGAGTAAATTAAGACATAGCCCTGAACTCAGTTTAAAGATACCACAAGCAGTAAAGTATTATTTTCTTTCTGATGCGCAAAGGACAAATCACTGAAATACAGTGAGAGGCTGCTTTTCTCTGTTTCTCTCTAAAGGACGTGTACAAGTGCCTGTGAATACTGTGCTGAAAGCACACTCATTATTTATTCATAAGCAGAAAAGCCACCAGACTCTCAGATCCGTAGCTAATCAGCTTTACCCCAAACTTTGGTGTCTATGTGCTTAATGTTGACAAGAAAACCAGCAGGTATCAGAGCCCCGGTCTTGGCCTCAAACTCAAGGGATCTCTGTCCTGCCCTTGTTCTACCACTGTCCTTCCTTTCAGCATGCACCTCCTACTCTAGAGTTCTCCAGAGTTCTCTAGAGTTTATTTCAGGAATGATTGGGTTAGACGGTCCCTGTGGAAACTTCCCCATTGGGAGCCAGCTCAACTAGAGGCCAGCCATGCACCTAACTTCAGTTTCCCCATGGCAGAGCATTTTGATGGTCCTAAACATCCTGAGACTCTGTGTTGGCCACGGAGCACCTTGTGTAGCATCATCTTCCTTTCCTTTTCTTGCACCGCAGATCAGCTGCGAGCCTGAGGCTTGAGTTCAGTAGCTGTGCGGGCATCCAGAGCCAGTGGGTGGTAGTCCACAGCATCACAAAATTCAAGAGCAACTTCTATTATCCCCCTTTAGGAAGAAGCTGCTCTGGAGGGAACCTCAATTATGTAATGCCAGTATTAACGGCAGGATCAGAAATGCCCTAATTCCTTGTGTAATTTGGGGTTGTGTAATGCAGCGAATGAGCTTTACTTTAGCACATGGTCTGGAGCAGGAAGGAGGCACTTGGGGGGAATGGAATGAAATATGCTGCATCTCAGCTGGCTGTAGCGGATTAAGTGGGATTTCGAAACAGCACAAACGTTAGTGGTAGTAGCAGTGGAGCATATCAGAGCCTACCTCCTTTCTATCTCTGCGGAGAAAATAAACAAAGCAAAAACCAGCTGTGAAGGAATCAGGCAGCAGGAACCTTCGGAGAGCTGGTAATGTGGAGTGCTACGATTACAAAAACCTGCAGACTTCCTTTTTACAGAGTTGGTCCTTTCAGTATTGTTACCTCTAAGTGCCTCATCCCCAATGGCTCTCTGTTAAAATGAATGTGCTCTTTAACTTCTTGCTACTCAGTATTTCTCTAAGTGGAGCTATTTCCTTCATGGCCCACCTACTACGGGATGCAGTAAAGACTCAAAAGGAGGGAAACAAGGAAAATAACACAAAGAACAGCCTAAAAGGTGCATTTTTTCCAATACAAATTTAAACTATCTAGCAGAGTACCATTCAAGGTCCAAAACAAACTTCAAAAATGAAACCCTTTAAAAATCAAACAAACTTAGAGCAGAGAGGAAAAAAACAGCTTATCATCAGTGGGCCCGGAGCTCTTCTAAGGACATTTTAGGTGTGACACCTATGCTTCTTCTGAACAGCTTTCAAACCTTAGGTTGAATTATCTGCTGGAAATTCCTCGTTCTCCATTGACTGTACAGAGAGCACAAGATAGCTCTGCTCCTGGTGTGGGTTTTTGTTTTGAGACCTAGAGCAAGGTGGGATGAGTCTGCAGCTGGATGATTATGTGTTCGCCTTGGTGAACTTTAGGTAATTTGCCTCTGAGGGCTATAAAACAAAAAGCAGTGTAGCGGGTCAAGATACTCTGCATGTAGTCAGAACACTCCAGGGAGTTCTATATGAATCTCTCATTTGGCAATAAATGTATGGGAACAATTTCCTTCCCTTCTTCTGCTATAGTTCCACCTTTTGATTTTCTTCTCTCTAAAGCATAGTCTTCTTGCTTCAAGGCACAGAGCTATGCCGTAAGACCTGTTTACGGCAAAAAAAAATACGATCTAAATGAGATGTAAAGTTTGATCTCAAAAAAAAAAAATTTGTAAAAAAACTGAAGTTTTCAATGTATGCACTTGAAAGTCTCAGTGCTTTTTTGTTTTTTTTTTTTTCTTTTTTTTTTTAAGATTTCTAAGAAGTGTAAAAAGGTACAAAACATTGGGCTGCCAGTACATAAAACCTGTATATACAGTGCTTGGAATGGAAACATCCATGTAATGTTCATGCAGTATGACTGGTATTGTTTCCCTTCTCTAAGTAGTTGTGGAAAATCTTCAGGACAGAACAAATTCTTTCTCATACCATGACTTTCTGAAACCCAATATTAGAGTAAGTCAAATGCCATGAATGGAAACAATACTTGTTTGCTGTACTTAATGTCCTGTATCATGTGGTCACTCATATGCTTTTGTAAAACAATATTTATATGCACAGAAATAGCAGCGCAAGTAATCTTGGCAGTGCTCTTGAAGGTTTATTAAATATATACATATATATGCATATATATGCACACACACACATTCTATATATTTATTTGTTTTGTACTTTTTAAAATAGCTACTGAGTTGAACTAGGAATGACTTTGGTCCACTTTGCTTCTGCTTAGCTCTTTCTGGGTATATTATTACCTTATCTGTATTGTTATTGTACCTTGTGTTCTTTTTCTTTTTCATTAGAGTTCTGTAAAAAGCTTTTGCGCTTATTGTTAATTTTCTCTCTCTTTTTTTCAGTCTTAATTGTATATCTCTGAAAATGTGTTTCTGAGGCTTTTGCTTTGGCTGGGAGCACAGTACTTATATTTATGGGTCTGCCATCAGTTTGCTGTAGTTCAAGTGATTTTCTGCTTCTTGCTTGTTATGTTTTTGCCTGGACTTGATATAGTTTATGAGTTTTTTTGCAATATTGGCTTGTATATCTGGCATAGATAGTATTTTGCCTTTCTGCTAATATCCTATCAGAGACCCAAAGAATAATAATTTTTTCTTCCTGTGAAATGTTGGGAGATTATTTTTTTTTAAATGAGCTGGAAAGTGTTATTAGTTTACCAGAAATGAAAGCTCGTAATGAATCCACATGGAATTCTTTAATCATATCTTTGCTATTTTATAACTGTACCTTCAAGTGGAATGTGTTTATATTTGCTGAGGAAAAAAAGTAGTTCTCTTGTTTAGCATTTCAGCATTATGCAGGAATTTTTGGTGCACGGGGTTGCTCATCATTTTTTCAAGGGTACAAAGAGTACTCGGAGGAAGAGAGGAGAAAGGTGAGAGGTGCTTTTCCAGCCTGAGAAAGGTGAAACAGCAGCTCCCCTTTGCTATCAGAGATTAAACTTCTGGCATGCCAACCTGTGTGTTGTCCTGTGGAGCCAGGTTGCAGTACTACGAGTGATACGAACAGCTTATCATTGTACCACAGGTTTTGGCAAACGGTTCTGCTCTACTAGAGTTGCTATATGTGGGTACTCCAAGAGCTCTTTTAGAGTAACAAGGATTTTTGCTTCCAAAAATGAGTGGATATACACACTTTTAAGCTGTCTTTTGACACACTCAGCATTTCAAATAAACAAACATAAAATAAAAACACAATTATCCATAGCTGTTTATACTCGAGACCTGGCATGGAGATTTTATTCAGTGAAATAGGAATAGAGCCCCAGCCATGCTTAGAATGGACGTCTCAAGCTGCAACCTCTAGCTAATCTGCTTGTAGCCCTGGGACGGTATTCACAAGTCTTCGCTGGGAAGGTATTCACAAAGTCTTCATGTCTGCAGCCTGAATTTGGTCCCTAAGGCTTCCTCTAGGTCTGTAGGGCTGTAGGCTTTCTAGGGGAAGGATATTATGGCCTAGCATCATCCTGCTTCATTGACATGCCCCCTGGAGAAGCCTACGGAAGATTGAAGTCCCCCCGTGCTCTCCTGCCCTGCACCTGCAGGGTGGCAGCAGCATCTCCTGACAAGGAGCATCTCAGGAGCAGGAGTGCAGACTCCTGATGAGGCAGCTCCTCGCCGCACGGCGGGTGCCGTGGAGGGCCAGCGCCCGCAGCGCCGGGCAGCGTTGCCCGTCCCAGGGGTGGTCCCACCGAGCAGTGTGTGCTGCCCTGCAAGGCGGCGAGCAGCTGGGGACCAGAGCCACCGTGTGTAGCCGCACATCCTGCCTCTTCCCACGTTCAGAAATAGACCTGGATTTCTTTGTGCCTCATCACCTCGAGTGTTGGGCCACACCATATCTTTGCTGGAGATGGGAGTTTCTGAAAACTATGTAGGCACTTAATGAATATGAGCATGAATGAAGAAATATCTTTTAGCATGTGTGGCAGAAGCAGCTTAAAGTGGCACAATAAAATGATGAGGGAAAGGTTCTGTGAGAAGTCGAGTGAATTTTGGTGGTAAATGTTAGACTCATCCTTCCGAAATACTGTATCCAACTGGTGGCCGATCCTGGTTGCAGCACAGGGAGCAATAGGCCTGGAGTTTTTCAGCTGATAGGCGCCTTTCATAACAAAGCATTAAAGACTTAGCAAAAGATCTAGGAGCTGTCTAGTTAAGAAAATCTAGGATAAACAACCTGAATTCTGCCAGTTTCTGAAGTGCAGAAAAGGTTTCTCTTCTTCCACATGGCTTTCAGCCATCACTGGAATTGCTTAATAAAAGTAGTAGCACTGGAGTATCGAAGTGTTATGAATTTCTTTCTCCCTGTCACAAATAGGATACATTGAATTATGAAAACCTCACAAGACCTTCTTTAAGGAGTTCCAGTGATTTCTAAATTGTTTGGATTCTGTTCTTAGATTATGGAGAAATTAATCCATCTGGGGTCTTTTAAAAATCATGATGTCTCTTCATTATGATAAATGGTTTTCTTCCCTTTTTTTTATACAGACCTTTCACCACTGCCTCTCAATAATTCTGAATTATTTTCTTCTTTTCTAATACAGTTGTATCTACAATACTCCTTTTACAATTTAAATGCTATGCTTTTGCTGTCATTCTCTTTGCTTCTGGAAAAAAACATATATAAAAATCATAAATGAGGTTAAAAAAAGGAAGGAGAGGGCAATTCCTATATCAAATGAGGATCAAATCAGGAAGACGAATGAAGAAGAAAGCACTCTGAGCACTGTTATTTTTTCTCCAGCTTATTCATTCTTTAGACATCTTGCCAGAAAGGCACAGTTTAGAGGGAGTGTAAGTTGTAGTAAACTGAAAGAGGAGAAGATGGTGTTATAGCAAAACAAGGGATACATTGTGAAGAACAAGCCAAGTGCCAAGGGCAGCCTCGCACCTGAACAGTGGCCAGAAGATGATGCCTGCACTTCGCAGAGGTTTTGACGTTCTGTGGTTTCATTCCGGTAGAGAACAAGAACGAGAGTTTTAGTGTTTTCTTCTCTGTGGGAGGAAGCAAACAATAAACACAACTAGCAGAATAACCCCACAGCATGAGGGAGGGTGTTTTAGGAGGGAGTTGGGTTCTAAAGCCCGGGTCCATGCCAAGCGGAGAAGAGGCTTCAAGCCAGAATGCTTACAGCCCGGGCAAGTGCCGCGAGCTCTTAACAGAGTCTTTCTTGCTCTGTGGACTCCTGAATACTCGCCTCTTCCTACAAAGAATACAGCTACAGCAAAAGGCAATAGCCATAGTAAGGCTGCCTTAGGAAAGGCTTTTAACAGTGATGTGTTTGATCCAGATTTAGGACACTTATATCCCCCGCCTCCCCCCACAAAAAGGGCACGGAAGGTCTGTAATTTGGTTTCTGTCTCATTCTCACACCACCAGGCCAAGAAGGGGTGCTCTGGTGTCTAGCTGGAAACCTGAGTAATGATTCTGAAAGTGGCGTTTGACAAAGGGAAAATGTTTCAACCAGCAAACCTGTGTTCCTAAACTGGACTGGCACATGCCCTCGGGTTTGTTCTGAGCGTACTAAATACATATGTAAATATCTTTGCATTTTTTGACTTATCTGTCACATTGCACAAGCTGTCTTGAGAAAAAAAAAAAAAAAGTGGTGCAAATATTCAGTAGGAGCTGATGACACGCTTCAAAATGCTAAATAAAACGTAACTTCAGAAAAGTATGACAAGTGTGACTTGTGCTTTCCTCAATCTTTAGGCACTCAGTTAGATACAATTTTAAAGGATCCTGATTTTCAGGAAGTGCTTTTAACACTAAGGTCTTCTGTGATGTCAACTTTAGCAACCTGAAAAACAAAAATCTCTCCCTATGCCTCTGAACATTTAAACTAAGAATTTGTTTTTTTATGTCTCTTGATAGTCAAAATGAATTCTTCATTTCATCTCCTTACAGAACCCTCATGGATCATTGACATAACATCTAAATCCTGCACACATTTTGAGATTAACTCGCTGTGAATATGAGTTTTACTCATGCTCAAAGATGAGCTCAAACAAAGATTTTGTTTATTGTAGTATTTGGAAAACCAAGCTTTAGGCACCCATAAGGTCAGGGAGAATTTGGTATCTTAATACAGATGGAACATTCTGAAGTGTTTCTATATGATAGGTAAATAGATGATACTGGGAAAAAAAATGAAGCCATAGCTTCTCTTTTCAAAGGAACTTTAAGAAACAAATGCCATAACTCTTAAAATAAGTAGGACTTCAAGAGTTGTTATAATCATAAGAAGTTGAAAGGAACAGACAAACAAATTAAGTTATCATGTTTTGTGAGAGAAAAAGAAGGAAATTTCTGTTCACTTTTGCAAGTTCTTCCAGACCACACTAAGAACTTGTTCTTCCCAGGGGTCTTAACTCTTTCCCTTTATATTTTAATATTTGATTAAACACAAAGGCATGAAAATATGCTGGAGGGATGCAAACATTCATCTATGAAGTTGAGGGAAAGCCAAGATGAGACTAGCAGATGGTGTTTTACTTAATAAGCCCCAATCTCACCACCTTGATCTCCAGAACGTACACTTTTCCTACCAAGCTGATTGCTTTCCTTCTTTTTTTTCAAGAATTCAGCATGATGTTCATGTTGCCTAGTGTTCTCTGAAAGAGGAGTTACTCTGTGATCTGAACAAAAATGCGGGATCTAACCTAATCTTCTCCCTCTAGACGCCCTTGTGCTTTGCTCAAAGAGGAGAGAGGGCAGGAGGGACAATGAAGCAACCCGAGGAAGAACTTCCCAAATATACAAATAAAATAGTCCTTCATCTGCTGTCTTCTCATCTACTGATTTTGTCTTTTCTACCTTTCTCACTTCGCACTCTCCCCCACTATATCAGGGAGAAATGCCGTAACGTGTGAGCTGCAGTTTCAAACTGTTCTTCTCTATTCTCTGCTGATTGTCCCTTCCCTTTCTATCAAAGGAGGAGAGAAGAGAAGCGGTGCAGGTTGAGTATCCCTTGTAAACTTGCAATGGATGAACTTCCTTTCTCCTCAGGCTTGTTTCAGAAAGCACTCACAGAAGAGGTGGGTGTCCAGAGATTTTACTTGGGTCCTTAAAGAAAAAAGAAGCTGCAATGGATTGTAGCTAAAGTACTCCTAGATCTGCCAGGGAATTCCCATCTCTCTAACAGTGAAGGGTATTTGCAGAGGTGTTCAGGTCTAGCAGTCCATGCTTCAAAATGTTTGTACGAAAACCTGACTAGAAAGAGTTGATGTGAGAATAAATCTGATTTCTGGAAATGAGCATGTATGATTTTTTTGTTAAAAGCAGTTACAACGTTTATATCCACGGTACTTTTTGTAGACATGCTGTCACTAACCAATGGGAAGGTAAGCCTGCAGTGTGCTGTTCCTCACTACTGTGTGCCTTTGGCTCCTGCTGAAAGTGCGGTTCAGCAAGTCTCGGGAACATCACATAGGAACATCTTCTGTGTGGTTGTGTCCATACTACTAACTAAGGGAAGGCTCCAGACAAAACCTTGGCTCTGAAACTGTGTGCCACTGCTGGCTCTTCTGCCTGCTGTTTGGTGCTTGCAAGGGCAAAGACCGTGTTGGCTGGGGTGGTCCAGCCCAAAGCCAAGGAATAATCTAGGACGCATAAGCTAAGGGGTGAATCACCAGGAGATCAGGGCTGGAGCTCAGTCCCAGCCCTCCTTGTTTTGTAGCAGTATACTCACACCATAAAAACTCAGTCAGTCCTGTTCACTCATTTATGTAGCATATCATTATGTGATGTATACATCACTTTCACAAAATATTCTTCCCTATGAGTGGGGCTGCACAGATCAAATCATTCACTGCTTTACAATTTCAGAATTGTGAAGTACTCCCTTTTTTTTTTTTTAACCATTTGGTAATCAGCAAGGATTTTTTTCATCTTTTTCTTTTCAAATGCACCTCTAATGGTTCTTCACATGCTTGTTTCTTCATATTTGTGGTTTCTATAATGCTTAATATCCCCCCTCTAATTTATCAGTTGAAATATGTGCAGAAGATCTGACATGGGTAGGGCAGGTAAATTTATAAACTTAGCCTCTAATTTTCACACAGGAATCTATATAGTAAGCAGGGTCCA
>VZSV01000040.1:1629030-1680445 GCA_013398735.1 Nothocercus julius
AAAAAAAAAAAAAAAAAAAAGATATTTCCTGGACAGAAAGTCCTTATGCAATGAAAGAAAGTAAATTTCCATTATGTAAAGCAATTCTCCCTCTTACCATTTTTCTTATTTAAAGCTTATTTTCTATTTTATTTCTTCTTAACATGCATTTTAATGTAAAATGCTGATGATGTCTATGAAGCATACAAATATTAACAAACTAATTTTCATTTTAGAGTAATTGCACATTTCATTGAAATCTAGAAATCAGCAAAGTGAAGACTAGTCAAGAACGCGCATGTGTTACAGAAGCAATATATTACAGATGCCTCATGCATTTAGGAAGATCACAAAAATTAAGTCCTTATGCACAGTTTTTGAAACATCTTCCCAAACAGCACAGAGTACAGAAAAAAACATTGCAAACACTAGAGTGAACAACAGAACTTACAAAGCACGTGCCAGAAATGCTGGAATATTCAGAGGACAAAAAAGAAGGAGGGAAGAAGCAATGGAGAAGCTATGGCATGTACACCTGCACTAATACAAAGAAGTAGTACCCATGAAGATCTGATCACCTTTCATAGATCCATAAGAAGAATTAGGTACTATCTAAAGAAGAGTTTTTTTAGTGTTTGCAATGGCAAGAGATAGAGCCAGCCAAAAGTACATGTTGTTCTAAAAAGAAACAGCTGAAGTGGCACTGTTGTCACAGGACACGAGTCCTGGAAAGCGAGGCTGTATTGGGAATGACTTTTGTCATTTGCTTACTGCTCCGGGGGTACAGTGAGAGAGGAAAGAGAAGGTTAAAGCCTAACATCTGCTTTTATCTAAATTATAGAGCATGCCTAATGTGGAGTGTTACAGAAGTTTAGTATCACAGAACACCTGCCTAATAGCTGAAACCTGGGGATGGTAGGTGCTTTTTCTCATCCGATCAAAGCTGAGCAGGATTTTTTTTTCTAAGTATAGTATAGTGTTGCAAATTAAATTGGCATTAATACTGCAAGTTGTATTTTTTCCTAGAGATTCTTAATGATTACCCACATCTATGGCTCTGACAGAAGATGCTAGCACAGTACCTTTAATTCTGTATCAGGGGCTCATTCAGAGCCATGTAAAAGAATACAAATAAGTCCCTGTTCATAGGGTCTGGTTCTGAATAACCAGTCCTCCACTCCCTCTGCTGTCTCATTGCTGAACAGGGACATCTCCCTATCAACATAATTTTTAAGCCCTCAACAACATGTTTTACCAAGCATTACATATAGTTAGGCAAATTACATCTCCCTAATAGATCTTTACTTTTCACACAGGATTTAGTAAAAACACCCCTGAAATCAAGATGTGATTATTCATCGTGTTTTGCTAACTGTAAACAAACATTAAGCAGTCAGTATCTTCTTTTTATTTCTATGAGTCTTTCATTGAGTGATGTTTAGTGCATTGGATCACATCAACAGATATGACATGATGTACTGTACATGTCAAATGTATTTAATTTTGCCACGTCTTCTGTGGGTGGCTAAAGAAAATGCACATTCCAGGACATTGAAAATGCTTCTTGTTCTGCCGAAAAGGAGTGCATTTTTCTACAGAAACTCTTTTTTTACGGTAAGATATTACAGTGTTTACCCTGAAGGACAATAAATCTACAGCAGGACAAGAGAAATTTTAAAGAGCCCAGACTGCAAATTAGCTTAATATTTAGTAGAAAGCAAAATATACCAACTCAGCCCATTGCTTGAATGAGAAGTTCACCTCATGAGATACTCAGAACAAGTAAAAATAATTTCAAAAATAGTCATGCTGAAAAGTAGAGAGGCGGACTCATGTTAGGTCAATGCACTTTTGGCAGTAAAATACCATATAATTCTATAGCTGAAGCTTCACATTCAGCTTAATCTCCAATACCTTTTTTTAGCTACAGAATCAGCTGCTTTGGTCATACAAGGTCAGGACTATAAGTAGCTCAAATGAACTCTGGAATGTATTTTCCAGTAACAACATCTGGCTATTGGAAACTTCACTGACAGCTGCACTGGTGGCTCTGGAACTGCTGCGAGGGGCTATCTTCAGGTCAAACTGCTGTAGGGCTGGCTGAGCCCTCCTTTTTATCAATTAGATTCTCTTTTTCCAGCACTTTTCCTTTGAATCTGGATGATATCAACTTTTCAACCTTTCCTTGGGCTCGTGAAAAGCATATTCATCATAATACACTATGAACACGTGTAAGAATATGGCTGAGACTCAGCTTTACCTTGTGAAAGTAACTCCACTAGTTAGATCTATGCTGTTTTTTGAATCAGGTAAAGTGGCTTGTTCTGATATCCTACCAGGAGACTCTGGAATAGTGCTAGATCCCCTGAGAATTGCAAGACTTCTCATTTCTCCTTTTTTTTCAGGAGGAAGCATGTTACTTCTGTGCCTTGAGATGTGGTGTTTAGCTTTCCCCTGCATGTCCCCAGGACTCAGAAAGGAGCTAAATCACGTCTGTCCAATCTCCCAGCTTCTCCCTCCAAGCCAATGGATAGGTTAAGATGTCCATGTCTTGCCCTTGATTTCTATCCATCTGCCAGAAGGTGAGAGGATCCCCGTGGAGGAGTGAGGACAGCCTCACTCCAGAGTGCAGCTGAAGATGGACCCTGACTATCACATCTCTCGGCTCTTTATTTATTTATTAGGATTCCAGCTGTCACTTGGTTCAAGTGCTTCAGTAGCTTTCTGTATAACCCTGGCCAAAAACACAGAGTTTTACTAAACTTCTCCCCAAGCAGTGAAGCTAATGCAAAAATGAGACACTGCATGTTTAGGTGTGCAAGTGTCTAGAGTGCATATGCTCCAGCTAGTTTTTCAAAGCTGGGGACGATTTCAGGACACAAACTGACACATACAGAGTGTCAAATTAAATCCAAGATTTTTTTTTTTTTTTCTTTGACCTGTTTAAAATGAGAATCCTGTTAATTAACTGGAAAGATGTCAGTCCTTTTATGACAAGTTCATTTGATTTGACTTTGGCAAAGTCAACTAAGGAGAGATTTCACAGCTTTTGGATTATTTGGTTGTATTTATCTCTAAATTTCTGTTTAATTGCTCTGATGTAATCATCTCATTGGAGATGATTTCCGGAGAGATGCAAATTAAGCTGACGGATACCAGAATAAAAGCTCTTTCCAGGAAGAATTAGGGAAGATCTTTGGAAATGTTAGTGACTGTATTTTTAGCAAAGGCTGAAACTTAGACAACTCTTTTTCCTGGTTGGCTTTAAGGTATGATTAGGTTGTTTTGCATAGCTGAGAACTGCAAGAAGACTGCTACTTTACTAGCAAATTGTTTTAGCAAGAATGTTATTTTTGAAAATGGTCGTTTGCCATTAATTCTGGAAATGATCACACCCAGCCCTCAGTGGGTTTTAGTGTTTGCAAAAAGCTCAATCAAACTTCTACTAAAATTAATGGAAAAATTTGAGCAGTGGAAAAGTCTCTAAATATAATCAAGTGTATCCTCATCTGAACGTATTCTGTGCTTGCTCAGAGCACTTAATTGCCATGCTTCTTAAATGCAGTATGTACAAGAAGTACAACAGATTAAATCCTGTCCTATCTGAAATCAATGACAGCTTTGCCTTTACCTATAATAAAACTGAGTTATCATCTAAAAGCATAAATAACAGCTGCAATGTAGCTTTTACTTCCTTCCCTTTATTCTCTATTTCTGTCATCCTTCCCCAAATTAATGCGTATTGTAAATTAAATTTTAACTTTGAACAATAACTCAGCATTAGCAAGGCCTAACTATACTCTCACCTTGTATTTACTATTGATTTTTGTCCACTTATTGGTATACAGAGAGAAAAGAAGGGGGTAATTTTTACACAGTTAGATTTTGTACTGTTGAAATCAGTGGGAAAAGGAGTTGGCCATAATCTAAAGCCTATTCAAGGAAACTGGAAAATTTTCATTCGTTTGGACAGGTATCATTTCCAATTCTTGTTGCAGACCATAGGCAAACTTGCAGAAGTACAAAATCCTTTTCTGCCTTTCTGAATTAATATTAAAAATGTATCTGGTGAAGGTTTACTCTTTCTTTCCTTTGAACACAAAGTCCTTTAAAAATAAAGCTGAAGTTTAGTATTTCCAATGATAATCTCTTTAATGGAAATGAAAATAGTCATGTTGTTTAAATGATCTTGGGTTATTAGGGAAAGATGACGGCAAATGGAAAAAAAAATACCATTTGTAATACTGAACGTAGGCAGTATTTGTATCTGGCAAAAACATTTTGTGTGCTACTACATTGGCTTTGAACTTATTTCCCATGGGAGTAGGTGTTGCTCAAGAAAACAGGTGTTTCAGTATAATGCCTGGGGGGCATTATTAAAGTAAGTTTAATATTATTTGTTTAAGGAATCCACTGAAGGTATCGTGTACTTTGTTTTGACATAGTTCAGCAGAAGATATTTATTAGGATTTAAATAGACTGTGATTTTTAATTGTAAGTGCCCGTGACTGCTACACAGATCTGTTTAGACCTGCTAGCAATTTAAAACTGTACAGGAGATCACAGTTTCCAAGCTTCAGTTTGTGTGTACTCTCTGTCACAAAACCCTACAGAAAAAGGCATCAACCCTTTGGTTAATCACTCTCTGCAATGCCAGACCAAGGGACCCTTCAACTCCGTGCCTAGTAGCCTACTGCTTGTTGCATGAGTTTTACTCTCCTCACGTGAGGAGCTCACCATGGGAAGCTCAGCCCTCACCGTAGGGCTGAGCTTCTTACCTAACTCCTACATCTTGAAGTTAGGTAAAAGTCTAAGGTAATAACTATGATCCCTTTAGTGAATAAAAAAGACGAGCATTTCCAGAGGGAGATCCGTTGCTGTTACCTTGCAATGCAACAAATTGCCAGTTGAGCTGTCCACCCGTCACCATTAAATGCAAAGAGAGCCTGTGCATCCAGAGTGCTTCGTGCATCTAGCTCGTACACGGAGAGTATCAGGGGTGATAATCCCATGCCTGTGGCTAATGATTTACGGAGCGTGTCTGCACAGGAGGGTACAGACAGCCTTGAGTTCATCCTGTCCATGCTCCTGCTCAATGAGCCTCCTCCGAGGAGAGGAGGGATGAGCTCAGGTCACCTGGGTAAGTCACACCCCTGGGAGAGGAGATGTAAGGGGCCAGTTGCTGCTTTCATTGGATCTGCTGCAGATCGGCTGAGGTCGTCCCTGTAACATAAATAAATAAATAATGAATAATGAATAGGAAAATATAACTGAATGATGTCAAAACTGCCCTCTTTCTGACCCTGAGTGTGAAGAAAAAGAAATAGAAATGGAGAAGAGTGGAGCTGTTTCCCTTGAGGTACAACTAATAAATATGGGAGGCTACAATTTTCATTCTAAAGGCCATTAGGCTCTAATTGCACTGGAAGAAGCCGTGTTACATACATAAAATTACCTTATGCACCATAGCAAGTGCTATCCTTCCTATGCATAAACTATTCAGAGTGTAGAGCAGATTCAGAGGTGTCTGGGAAGTGAATTAAAATTCTTATTTTCGAAAATCTCTGACTCTGGCAGTTCTGTTTTTATACTAAAAGTAAGTATAGTTGCATATGAATGCTACTTTTAAATCGCATACATGATGCACTTTAACACGTTAATCATATTGAAAATGCCTGATAGTTAAATTTGAAAATATAAAAATAATATTTTTTGTTGCTTAACTAAATGTTTTTAAATCTGGCACGTCCATGTTTAATTTATTTTTAATGAGTATAAATCTTCTTCCATTAGAGATGAAGTAAAGATAAATTAATTAATTTTGGAGGCAGAGCTTTTATCTTCTTTGCCTCTAGAATTCTGAGTTGTCCTAAAAGAGAAAAAACACTCAGGTGATTAGATAAGTCTTGATAACGCTGTATCGCCTTACAAATTTCCCACCAGCTTCTTGCAACACTGTCAGGTAATTGGATAACAGCACTGAAATCTCAGATGCATGATGTATCTTGTTCAATCACCTTTTATAAAACTACTTAAGAATATAAAAGTTGACTCTAAAGTATTTTTCTCTGTATAAGGCTTTATATTTTGATTCTACATATGCATTCTGTGAATTAAATATCATTGGCATCAAGATTCTGTTCAACAACCACAGCACTGTGTGATACTACTACAACAGAGGCTGCAACAAGGTGTGAACTTCCTCCAGGAGAAATGGCCAAATGTGCAATTCTCATTTATCACTGTTTTACAGCAATGCTCAGCTGAGGCAGAAAGACCATTTTAAATAGACATGTAGTAAGGCACAATTTCCACAGTATACGCAAAAAATTTTCTGTGAAAACAGAAAATTGATGAGGAAATACTGACAGCATGAAGAAGTCTAAGAGCAAACTCTCAGATCTGTAACTCCTGTTCTCCTGTCTAACGTCCACCTCCCACTCCATCACTTTGCAGACTGCTACCAAGACCAGGCCCACTGGAATCCACGCTCTTATAAGGCACCAGTCAGCTTTTAATTGTCATCTCATCCTGCTAGAGAACCAAGTCTAAGGCAATGTTTGCCTTTTGGAGACAGAAGACTATTGCTGGTATTTTAGTTGGGTACATTCAGACAGGTGCTCCTCCAAGACAGGTTTTCATTGAAGGAAAAGTCCACAATGAAAAAATATTTTGATAGAAATGTTTTTCTTCATCTTTTCACCACCTTTTTTTTTTTTTTTTTTTTTTTTTTTTTTCTTTTTGAGTATTTTGGGCTTGGTATCACATCTTTCTATCTAGATTCAGATTGATAAATACATTCTAGACACTCTCTGTGCATCTAGGACAGATGCCACTGGAGTGTGTACACATGCACGCAGAAATTAATACATGATTAATCTTGTTCACGGTAGGTTCTCTTTAGTCATTCTTTTCTTCTGATGAGTCAATCTTCTTGTGTCATTATCAATAAGAGATGATGAGATAAAAGATGATTCTGTCTGTCTGGTTCACATATATAACTTGCCTCTGATTTTGGGTTTCTGGTGAAACCTTCTTTCTTTTCTTTACTTCTATAAAGGTAAATGCTTTGAAGTCAATGGAGAAAGGTACTCAAAGGTTTCCAAAGAGGATTGATGTCCATTAAATTTTAGGTATCCAGATTTTGCACCTGTGTTCAATACACAAAGAACTTAGGTAGTTATTTTAGTGCTTCTCTAGATCCCTAAAAATCAAGTGCCTAAACCAAGCAGAGGACGCCTCTAATAATGAAACTGATGTGACCTTACTTAAATACCTGCAATGCAAATATCTGCATTTGGACTAGTTAGTTTTAAACAAAACAGGCACTTCCAGAATGCAATTAACCTGATTTTTTTTCAGAAATTTACCTCAAGAAACCATACATTGCATGTTAGGAGTGCCTGTTTCTCTTCATTGATTATAACAAGAGGTGGCTAGTTCAGATGCAGGTACCAATGAAATGTAGGCATTGAAGTCTGGAGACATTAACCTCACTCTTCATAACTGTTATATGCCAAAAGTATATATGCCAAATTCAACAAAAAGTCCAAAACTGTTAAAGGGGTCATCATGATTTTCACTGGCATTCGTATCTTTTCTTGTTGCAGCTGTTTTGTTAGACTTTCTTCTTATTCTTATGCATTGCATCCTTAGTTTGTTGTTCCCTGAAAGGACCGACTTTTGTAATGTGTGGTAGAATTGTTGAATATACTCAACTTCTTCAGTTTCTCTGGAAGTGTTCTAAATGGATTCAGAATCTTATAAGGTAAAGTACAGAGGAAGAAAACAACTTTGTGTTTTTATCATAAATCTCCATAAATACATTAAAATAAGAGACAGGTGTCAGCTTCATGTGACTTCAAATTCTGTCTTATGTATTAGCATTATTAGAATATGTAGACCATGTGAAAAGCAGATCTCAACATCATGTGTAGTTCCTTGTTACCACCAGCAATCAAACCTCAGAATCTTTTTCATAATCTGATCAAATAATGTCAGAACAGTTTCTTGCTCATATTTCTCTTGTCATAGAACCCTCAATTTTAGTTCTTAAAATCTCTTTTATTTTCTATCCTGAGCAGCATCAGCTACTAATTTTAACTATCTGCCCTATTCCAGCAATTTATGTTAGCTTAAAATAGGTCATTCCCTTTCTTATCCCTTGAATTTAAAGAGTGACCAGTCCTATTCGGAGCCTTCAGTTTGCCACGCTGAAGAACCAAAAAGCAGGCTTACACCAGGGAACTTAGCCACAGAAATTTAAGATCTTTGGACTCAAGAGTGGCAATCACAAACTCAGGTAATATATTTAAGTTTTTCATTGAAGGGTTTGGTACAGTCCAGTGCTTATGAATGGAATTTGCTCATAAGTGTCAATACACTGACATCTAAACTAACCCAACAGGAAAAGCCAGAGAAGGGAATGTGTTGGAGAATGTGGCCATGGTCTCTTTCATGATATTCATATTTCCTGTTATTCATGTTCACATTTCTTCCTTTTTTTGCTATTGAAAATACCTTGTCTGATACTTCCTAAGAATAACCTGCTAACCTGTTGTCTCTGGAGATCTGAGATCCTAGTTTAATATAGAAGGCAGCCATAAGCATTTATGCATTTAGCAGAAGACCCCAAAGAGCAAAGATATATTGATGTGACAGTAGCACTATCATTGAAACTGTTCACAATGCCTGGGAATGTGTGGGATCTGATGGGATACTGGCATAATATAAAATGAGTTGGGCAGAGAGGAACCTCATGAGGTTCAAGAAGGACAAGTGCAGGGTCCTGCACCTGGGGAGGAATAACCCCAGGCACCAGGACAGATTAGGGGTTGACCTGCTGGAAAACAGCTCCACGGAGAGGGATTTGGGAGTCTGACTGACAACAAGTTAACCATGAGTTAGCAATGTGCCCTCGTGGCCAAGAAGGCCAATGGGCTCCTGGCCTGCATTAGGAGGAGCGTTGCCAGCAGGGGGAGGGAGGGGATCCTGCCCCTCTGCTCAGCTCTGGTGAGGCCGCACCTGGAGTACTGGGGGCAGTTCTGGGCTCCCCAGAGCAAGAGGGACTTGGAGCTTCTAGAGAGGGTCCAGCGTAGAGTGACAAAGATGATGAAGGGACTGGAGCATCTATTGTGTGAGGAAAGACTAAACGAGCTGGGCCTGTTTAGCCTGGAGAAGAGAAGACTGAGAGGAGATCTGATCAACATGTACAAGTACCTGAGGGGAGAATGTAGGGAGGATGGGGCCAAATTGTTCTCCGTGGTGGCCAGTGACAGGACAAGGAGCAGTTCCACCTCCATGTGAGGAAGAACTTCTTTGCTGTGAGGCTGACAGAGCCCTGGAAGAGGCTGCCCAGAGAGGCTATGGAGGCTCCTTCTCTGGAGACCTTCCCAACCCGCCTGGCTGCCACCCTGTGCCCCGTGCTCTGGGTGTCCCTGCTGGAGCAGGGGGTTGGACTAGATGATCTCTAGAGGTCCCTGCCAACCTCAACCGTTCTGTGATTCTGTGATTCTGTGAAATCTACAAATGTAAAACAAACAAAACCAAATATGCAAAAATTAACTTTGAGTGAGTTTCAACCAACACATTTCTGTTAATTTAATAGTATCACATTATTATGGCTGGTTAGAAACAGACATTTTTAATGTGTTTATTTAGAAAGTAAAGGTAAACAACATTATCACCTGTGTAGATTTAACGTTGCAAAAGCATCAGAGAGCAATAAGAAAGAGTGTAAAAAATATAACAGATGAGAAGTAGCAAAAATTTAGGAAAAAGACATTCTATTATTAGAAATGCTTAATTCCTTGCAAAAGTAAATCTTCCAGCTTCTCTTAAGTCTTTTATCCTTTTCAGTCACATTTTATATAGACTACTAAGAAGATATATGCAGTACAAAATGTGAAGTTTGCTATCACTCAGGTTTTGAAACTCCATGAGATCATAATGGCAAGAGTAAATATAACCTTGTTATTAAGAAAATAACTAGTTAAAGCCTCCCTGAAACCTTCTCCACCCATCAGTGTAGGTTATATCAAGTTTTTCACATTCTTTGTCAGATTTATTTGGTTGTCAGTTCAGTTACTAATGCAATAAAATGGCCCTATGTAAATATTACATTTATGACAGAAAAAAGAAATGCGAACTTCATTCATTCATCACTGATTTAAAGACACTTTTTGGAGTCTTGTTACATAGAAACATTCCTTTCAGACGTCCCCATGGGCAAAATTTCTATAGTTGTCAGAAATGTGTCATTCAGCAGGTGATGGTGGCAATAAAATTGAGAGTTCCAGTGAAATAATTTTGTCTAAATGAGCTAAACATCCATGCACACACAAATACCAAATTTAAGTCATTGAATTACTAGCAAATTAATATATCATTCCTTTATCAGGATGCTCATAAAATGTTTAACTGAAAAGAATATAGTTTATTTACCTCACAAAGATCTGTTTTGTTTCTTTGAACATGCATGTAACGGTAGTATGGATCTTTAACTTTTAACATCATCTTAACGTTTACTAACGATAACTGAAGATCGTTCATATTTTATCTAAGTTGTTGTCACTGCAGATGGTAAAGAAAAAAAGTGATGCCAAAGGAAGAACTTGTAGGAGGCCTATGGATAGCAGAACTTGTCCATTAAAGGGTCATCTTTAATAAATTTAGAAACAAAAATCAGTAAAACGTGTCATTAGGGGATAAGTGAATATAGCTCAAAGAAAAGGATACAGATGGAATCACAAAAAAATATAAATTTGGAGAGGGAGGGTCAAAGTACCCCTAAAGGGGATTGCCTTGACATTTGAACTGCTGGCTGTGTCAAATTCAAATACGGCTGAAGTTTTTGTAAGATATTTCTTTTCTTTTGTGTTCAGCTAGGCAGTGAATGAATAAGACACAGTTACAAAGGAATCCATAATCCTAGTGTAGAACTGTCTCTTGGTATATATTTTGCAAAGAAAAAGACTGTTTTTAGAGCTTCCCTCTGTGTGGGCTGAACAATACAAAGCAGATAGTTTCCTTTCATTATTGTGTGGGACTGTCATTTAAGGCGCAATCTGAATAAGTATGGAGCAGCTGTTCTTTAGCTCAGAGTTGGACGTCTGGCAGCTTAAATTCAGTATTTCAAGAGCTCCAACAAAGCAAGGAAAATGCTTCTCTACTTGCCTATTACCAGATTAACCAGTTTATAGTATGGTATTATGTCACCGTCCAAAGTACAAGGAGATCCAGAAACAAAGCCTTGATTTAAAATGATAGTTACATGGCCTTTGGTCTGCATCTCTTAAAAAGATTAGATGTTCTTAAGCTATTATCTTTAGTCCTGTCAGAATCAATCTAAGGTTAACAATATGGTAAAATTTAAATAAGTTCTTATCTTCACTTTATCAAAAATAGAGCAAGAATGATAATAAGCAAGAGTTCTGCTGGACGTCAACTGTCACGTTGGATTTTCGAGATGGTGGAGAATTAATGAGCGTTGAGGATTCACGTGTCTGGACTCTTTGACTCCCATAGAACACAGTTTTGTTAAGTTATCCTAATGCCTCGCTTCTTCCTACAGATCTAAATGCCTTCCCTTTCTCTTAGTCTCATCTGAAACAGAAAGTGGAATTAGTAAAAGATTTCCCTAGACTTCACTGTGCCTTGGATTAGCACTGAACAGTCATTTATTCCATCTTCATCCAGATACATTTGACATCTAAAGACTGACACTGTTATTTTAGAAGTAATAAATAATTGCCTGTACATATACCCACCTACATGTGCATAGGTCTTTGCCATTTGGAGATTTAGTGACTATTTTGCATTCCAATTTGTTTTTGCAGCCACAGTCAGCCATGCATCCAACTTTCCGATGTAGAATTCTTCCTTCACGCCTAAGAATATTATTTAGTAGATGTAAAAGCTCTCTAAAATCCTTGTACTGGAACCACTGTAGTTCAGCCTTCCTCCTAAGACACTTTGAAAGCTAGGTCGACACAAATTATTTGGATGCATCTATTGATTTAAATCCACGCAACATGGGAATTAGCAGCTACTCAGCCAATGAAATAAAAGAAAGCCAGTGTCTGTCCTCATGACAAAACCGCAGGTGTTTTAAAATATACAGAGTATTTCTCTGGAAAAGAAAAAAAAAAAAAAAAGAAATAAAAAAAAAAGTTAAAAAACACCATTCAAGATACTGTCCAAACATCAGGTTATCTAATCCTGAAAACTGTATTCTTCCTGAAGAAGTAAGATCTAGAGAGATTTAGATACTAAATACTGCATACATGATTTTTAGACTTTCAAAGATGTTTATGTAAGACTTTCAAAGGTTCTCCCTCTCCCTATTTTTATATAAATGTAACATTTGTGTTTACAAAACTGGAGAGAAATTTCCTGTCAAATCCTCTTGCCTGCACCATCCTCTCCAGTGCCTCTCAACTGTACATTCTGCAGCTGTGGACAAGAAAGAGTGACATCCTTCTTCCCCATCTCAACTTCTGGTGTAATAGCTTCCTGTTGTAGGAACACGAGACCCTCAACCATAGAACTCTAGGACCAGCATGCATCATCTGTACTTCTCTTACCTCTATTAGCAGATGGGGTATTTTTCAAAATTATGAAGATATTACAGGTTGGACTGCAAGAGCCACTGATTCAAGGCACTATAAAGCAGCTTTGTACATTGGTGGATGAGTAGAAAGGAACTTTAGGACCCTAAAATGTTGTCCTTTGAATTCAGTGAGAGTCAAGTGGTCTTAAATTTTATGTATTATCTGCTGAAAACATAGAAATGGCCTTAGTTCTTTCGATACAGATCTGTTCAGTAAGGCAGGTAGATACCTACATTCACATGGGCACATAAGCATATCTGGACAGGCTTTTTAATTAATAGCTATTTAATTTACAAAGAATGTTACCATTATTAAAGACATGTTAATACCAATGGATAAGCTAGTTAATCTCCTTTTATAAACTGCCAACATGTAGGGACATTTTCTTTTTTTTTCCTTTTTTTAATGAGTATCATCACAGAGAATGCTGGTTCTGCTATATAATTCAATCCATTTTACTGACTCATGAAGGGTGGAGTAAAACGACAAAGTCTTTTGGTCCTTCAGTTAGAACTTTTCATAATACTGAGAGATTATACATTTATCTGCTTATTAACATCAAGTACAGCACTATGTGAACTCTTGATCCGTAATTACCATTCTAAAACTAACTTTAAAGTGTAGTAGAACCACCCTGACATGTAAAAATATAGAAAAATATGCTGGATCTGAGGAAGTGCAAGTGGAACTCAAAGCTGCCATTAAGAAATAAAGGAAAAAAAAAAACACTGTTGTGAAGACTGGAATCTTGCCCAGAGATTGAAGGCTTCATGTGGCTTATGCTGCAAAGAAGCCAAAAATCTTTAAATATAGATAGCATGTCATTTTACAGGAGCATTTGTGTTATATGTTTTAGGTCTGAAAGGAATGGCATCATGTGTGTGTGTTTCCACACATGCTCACACATGGAAGTAAGAAGCTTAAAAATGAATAAATTGATTAAAAGAAGCTTGAAGTTTGTGAAACTAGACCAGAGGGACAGCAATAGCAAGGCCTGGTTCCTTGAATTAATAATGCATCTTTCTTTGTTTGCTGGTATGTATTGAAACATCCTTTATTTCATATATCTTTGACACATATGTCGTGTAGAAAAGACTCAAAAAATTTGTGAAATAGCTTCTTGTGGGAGTCTGTGCCATGTGGGTATGCCCCAAGGAAAAAATTTTTGCAAAAAGAAAGCTGTTCCATAAAACTTCCCTGAGATTTAAAAAAGTTCTTATTTTGTGTAGGAATAATCCAGAAGACATTCATAGTTAATAAATGAAAAATGAGAATGCCTTGCTTCCAAAGACTTAGGCTGTTACATCACTTAGGTGTGCAGCAAATTCCTGCTCTGCCATTTCACACTTCTCCAGTAAGTAACCTCAAGTCTCCTACTCTGTATTTTATGATGAATCTTTTCTATCACTCTTGATACAATTTACGTTATCATTAAACTATTAATTAGAAAAGAGACTGTAACAAGCAATTTCCCCATCTATAGTACCTATACTGAGCATCAAACTACTTGATTTTTCTCACTGTAATAACATTCTCGACTATAGCAGGAAAGGAACAAGCTGAAGAGGACAAGGAAGAAGAATCAAAAATTTGTATGTGATCTTGTGCATTCCAATTTTTGGCAAGGAAAAAGGAACATAAACATTTCTAAGTGACTTACAAACTCAAATCCCAGATTACAAAGTGATAGATTTTTAAAGCCAACTGGACTGTTAAGGACAGGGTCATCGGGGGACTTCTTTTTTTTTTTTTTTAAAAAAAGGAGCACCATTAGAATATAATCCTAATTGAAACCAATAGGAGTTTGTTCTGGGAATAATGCATTGTTTAGAAGTCAGCCAGAGCCAGGGAGTCTAAACTGACGGAATTCTTTCATTTGTCCATGTTCTGTGCTCACCACAATACAGTCACCACCTCCATTGACTTATGCCCTAGCATTTGAAGGTACAATTCTCATTCCTAGTGGTTTGTTGTTTTCCTATATTCCCACTTCTTAATTATTCCAGAGAAATTGAAAGAGCCCAAGCAGGACATAATGAAAGATCTATTCTGCCAGAATAGCTGTTAGCTTAGCTGGCTTTTAGCTGTTGGCTTTGTTACTCTTCTGAGTGATCAAAGTGCTGATGGTGGGAACTGAACCCAAGTCCTTGCAAGTGATCGAGTTAACCACTGTGTTATGGACTGAAACTACTGAATCAATCTTCTTGGGCTTCTCAGATTTCTTCTTTTTTCCCTATCTACAGGTCTTGATTTTGTAAAAAGCCCTAGTGAGCAGAAGCCATCAGGTAGAATAGTGAAGGAAATACCTAGGTATTTCCTTGGCTATTTCTCAAATAAACACAGAGCTTCACTGCTTTTGGCAATCCACATTGCTTCTAAGCGTGTAAGACTTTAAAACTTGAGCTTTTATTTGCTGAATAGAGACAGACACCATCAGATGACAGTTCAAATTTGAAGTGAGCTGAACCACCCGTTGGAGATATCTGAACCCTTTGACAAGGAAGAAGTTGATAGTGACTGGGCACCTAACTTAAATAGCATGAAACCAGCCTTTCCAGTTTCAAACTACTGTGTCGTGGCCTGATTTTTACAAGCTCTTCTTAACGGTTTCCTTTGGCTGAAGTGATTCATGTTTATATTTCTGTGTTGCTGTGTCTGCACAATAGGTACGCCTGTGTGTACAAGTATGAAACAAAACCGTGCTGTTAGTGAATTTAACTGGCTTCAGGAAATATAATGGTCAAGAAACATGGAATTCATTGCTTGAATTATATAGGTATTGAAAATAATAAACTGGACTGAATAAGCAGTTCTAGTCATTCTTACTATTTCACCAGCAATTATGAAAGGGACCTGATTCTGAGGTGGGTGTATCCCATGGTCACAAATGCTTACATTAATAGATGTCTACTTTAACATCTGTTTGATGTCCAGTTGCACCATTATCCAGGCTTCCAGAACAAAATTTATATCCTGTTTAGCCCAAGCTCTTTGGCCAAATGCACAAATTTTATGCAGGCACCGGAGAAACAGAAACTGCCTAAATTCTTCAACACTGTAAAAGAATATGGAACTAAACCTTTAATGATGAGGTCAAAGCTTCTAACATCACCAGCTCAAAGAGGACACCGTGGATAGGTCTACATAGTAATTAAAAGAAGTCTTGTAAAGCTGAGATCTGAGATACTTCCATTTATATTATTCTCACAAAGACTGACTTAACTGGCCTTGCCTGAATTCCTAATGGAAAGGAACTAGGGTGAGAGGAGAGCGAAGTCAATTGCCAGGCCTGGAGAGGCATGTCTGCTCTGGCAAATCTGGGAGGTCATGGTTTGTCCAAGCCTGAGGCTACTACTGCGTGCCTGCAAAATGGACAGAAGAGGAGTCTCGCTTTCAAAATGATTTCATGAAGACAGACACCTTGTTTTAAACAAAGAGAAGTTTCTTGGAGGAGCTGTTGACTTTGAAACCAAGTTTAGGATATCTAATGTTAGGATCACAGCATTGCTATCCGTATTGACAAGTCCCACAGTATTTGATGCTAAACTGAAGTCCTAGTTACTGTAGACAAATACTTATCTAACAGCCTCTTCATTTTTTTACTTTTTAATGAAGATTTCAGTCTGAGTGAGACACCTTGGGTTCTCTATACAGTGTATATAGAGAAATAGGCACCTCCAGAAGGTGATTCATTTCATCCTAAGATGAGCATCTGAGATAGGTTAGACAAATTGCCTCTGGTGGTGTTTATTTTCTTCTACACTGACTATAAAAGAAGGCTTGGTTGACTAGCTTACACTTAGATTTCCAGTTTTCGGACATCTGGAAGCCATCTGAAGGCAGTTACTATGTTTGAGAGTTCCAGTAATAAGCTAGTTATCCTGGGCTTTGCATCGTCCTAATGGGATGCACATGGCTTTTGGCAGGCTCAGAAATTGGGCAGAGCTCACTCGGTGCCTATTTGCAGAAGACTGTATAGACACACCCTGTGAGAGATTATCTGAGGGAATTCCCTGAGGACGGAACTCTTTTTTCCTCACCTGCAGCAAACCTTGAGCAATAGTGGCAAAAATACTGTAAAGTACTGTGGTGGATACATGAGGAAAACCAGAAAGATAGCTCCCAAGGAACAGTTTCTTTATCTGCTCCAACCTGAGGACAGAGAACAGCCACAGGCAATAGGAATTCCTCTATAGACCTGCCTCCTTGAAAAATGTGAAATCCATGACAAAGAAGTATCTGCAATTTCCAGGCACATTAGGCCTAAGGGTTCAAGTGGTCATGGCAAGTTTCCTTCATCACATCCAGTTTTACAACATGCATAACAGACCTTTATTTTTCCACTTCAGTTTATGCCTCCTTGTACAAGACAATGCATACTAATTGTTATCATTATTTATGACAGTGGTATTGCTGGCAGTTTAAAAGATGAATGGAGTATCATCTCCAACTTCAGAAACCACTTCTATGTAACTCAATTTTTACAACTAAGATATATGACTTTTGGGCTTAACTGGAAGATACACCTGCTTTCCCAGACTGACCAGAGAAGGGGTGCATGGACTGAATGAATAACGGGTTATATAGAGACTGATAAGGAGATGGTAAATCTTTCTCTGGTGGAGGCCATACAATATACCTTGATTGTTTAGTGGATATCATGCAGAAAGAATAAGATATAGACTGATTCAGTCCACTTCAATTCACTGTTTCCAGATTTCAGTTCATAAGTTCTGCAATATGTGCAAACTATGAGATGAGCACAATAAAAAAGTTGACAAATAAGTTATGTGAAATACACTTGTAATCATCAATTCAGAAAGGATGGGCTTCCTCTACAAACGTAGGTAGGATAAAAGACATATTTGGAGGCAAATTTCAAAGTTTAAAACCCAACTTGATAGCTCAGTCATAGGGGATAGTAATAGCTGGAGAGATGTGCACTACCTAATTAGCTACTCTACTGAATCCAGTAGCAGCAGAAGTCAATGAATGCCTCATACAGCTCTCCTGTGTACAAGGAGATCACACACTGTTTATGCATGATAACTCAACAAAGTTTCTTATTCCTATGCCTTAGTTTCAGTGCCAGTATCACACAGGGGATGATGAGGATGAGACTGAGCTCTAGTCTGAAATAGACTTCACTTTCAATGTGAAGAGAAGCCCAAAAGAAATACTGGACTCTGCACCACACAGAGGTTCTGCAAATACCCCGTGCATGGTATGCTCACTAAGCCTGACAGATTGCACTTATAGCATACATGCAGCACTGCACGTGCATACTTAGTGCTCAGGGGTCCAGAAGCTTTCAAATACTCCTGCCTAGTCTTTGCTAGAGCTATCATGAAATTTCCTTCAGCACAGGAGAGAGCGGACTATTTCCTCTGCAGCAGCACTCACCTGCAGGCCCATGGGACCCTAGATCCCTGTTCTCTATCACTAAATAAAAAAGGTGTGAGGCCCACTGTCAAAGCAAATGCCTTACATACCCACAGCTTAGGATTTGCTCCCTCTTGCTCAGAAGCAACTGGTGCAATTAAACAGCCTCAGTCATCAGTTGTTGAGCCTGAACAACAGAACAATTCATTACGTACCCAGTCATGGTCAACATTACTCAAAGATAAATATTACACCAACATATATTTATTCTTCAGGTTCTTTAGCAAGATAACTTGTCAAGTCTTCCCTACACCCTTCAGTCACTAGCTGGAGATAAAATTAGTCTAATCTGAAAGTGATTGGCTTTTAGGACAACATGATTTTACATGCTGCCTCCACCTCAAAATCTTAGCCAGAAAGCCACCTAAGCTCACCTTGACTATTTCTTGTCTAACTACATCAGTATTCGGGCTAAGGTACTTCTTTGCATTAATAGTCATTTCTTATAAATATTTTAGAAATACTTAAAAGAAATCCAAAGTTGCTGTTAAGTTAAAAAGTGATCAAGGGAGCATTTTGAGCAATCCTTCCCTTACACACTGGACCAGCATTACTCATTCTGCAGTCACTGTCAGGTGGTTTATTAAACATTTAGCAAGAAATAGAAAACAACAGCAACAACAACCCACACTCACTTTCCCTCATGCACACACTATTGAATGAGAATCTTTTCCCCAGGAGGACAGTCAGATAGTGGAACAGGTTACCCAAAGTGACTGGGTAGTCTCTGTTCTTGAAATTTTTTGAGCTCTGACTGGTTTCTAGACTCTGAGCAACCAGATCTGATCTCAGTGCTGTCTCTACTGAGCAGGAGTTTGCGCTTGAGGGATCCCCAATCTGAATTACTCTACCATCCCATGATCCTACGAAACAAATGTATGAAATAAAGAAGATATCTTTGGACATTTAATCTAATATTTATTTGCTTACAAATAAAAAGTAGTTGGGTAACTCTGCTCGAGATGATTGTTGGCTTCTTTTCAAGAGATGATGTGGTTCTTGGATTTTATTTTTCATCCAAGGAAATTTTATGATAAATACACTTCACAAAGTGAGTGTTTTCTTGTTGTTCCAGAATGGAATAAACTATTTTTCCAACATCTACATTTTTTTCAGTTGAAATAATACAAAAAAAAAAGAAGGCAGTACAATGCCCATTTTTCAGTTGAATGTTAGCAATAAAAAAAAAAGTCTTTAATGCCTCCTCCAAATGCACTGGTTGGATGTCAAAAAGATCTAATGGGACAAAATGTATTTTGAAATAAGAAAACTGTAACAAAAGCAAGTTAAAGGCAAAAGAAAAATGTCCTAATAAAAAAATCTAATCTCAGATGTTACACCTATAGAATTTTTTCAGTCTACATTCATTTTTGAATGTTGCTGTTGAATCTGTAAAATCTTGTCAGAATCTTCCAAAAAAAAAGTAAAGCAGCTTCATCTGGGTATGTAAGTCTTTTGTCGATTTCAGTAAGTCCATTAGAGCAGGGTTCAGCGAGCTTCAGTTTATTTCCACATCAGATATGCTATCTATATTCCTTTGTTTTCAACACAAGAACATGGTCTGTATCCCATAAATGTTTGGTTTTATTGTTTGTTTACAGACTAGCTGTGCTGTGTTGGTTCCATGTTTTGCTCTGTGTTTCAATGTTGGACTTATCAGAAACGGCCCATTTGTTTCTGATTTTTAGCAACTTGTTTAACTGGAAATTACTCTTTGATACATTTTCCCATAAGATTTTTTGTTTTCTAAAAATGGAAAATATTTAAAAGGGAATAATTGTAAGACTACTGTATATTCACCTGCACAGCCTGTACACAGAGATAAAGATCACACATTTAAAATACAACAGATGGTGAACATGACTGTTATATCTAAACACAGTGTTTTGAGATCAAAGGTGAAGTATACATGTCACCTGGAAGAGACTGTTTGATAATAGTGTGGATAAAGACTATTGAAAGAATTCCTGTCTATACTAGTGTACTGTTATTGATCTCTGTTACTGTAAACTAGTCCCGTGGGGATAGGCAAATTACCCAGGAACATGAGGGAAAAATGTGCTTCCTTTATCTCAGTTTTCTTTATCTCTTTATCTTTATGTGTTTTTTTTCTTGTGCAACTGATAAAAATTAATCCCTGAAATGCAGAGCCTTGCAAATTGACTGACCTACAAGAGGAGAGTTGGCTCTGCTCTATCACCAGTGCCCAGTGCAGGCAGGAAATTTTGGATGCCAAGATTTTGTGACCAGCAGTAAAAATTAAAAGCTGTGTAATCACATGGTGCCTGTTCACATTTGGTGAATTTTGGTGGCAGAAATCTCTATCCTTTCACTTTCTGTCCTGAACTGCTCTTGGGTACTGCTATATGCGCATTAAATATTTTAACTCAGAGCTATTTCCACGTATTTTGATGGCAGAAGTAGGACTGTTGCACTTTGCAGCAAACTAATGAGCATGTTACCATCTTACCATGGTACCAACACAGATCATTAAAGTCACACCTGCAAAATGCCTTGCACCAAGAGTTCCATCTCTGATGGCCCTTCAGCATGCTGCCCACATGGGATTTGAAGGATTAGCATCACTGTAAAACATGTCACAGTGAGTTAGGTGTCTCCATATTGTTCCAAGTGCTTTCCACGGCATATCAGATTCAGAGAAATTCTGAATTAAGCCTGACACTAACATCAAAGAGATCTAGTCAGCGTTTTTTTGCAAACTCCTCAATTTGATAAAAATCATCTCGCCTCAGTCTGAGAGAAGAATGAGCAAGGAGGTCTGAGTCAGACCCTGCAGTGTTAGCTGTCAAACCATCAATGAAATATTTCAGTCGGTGCCTCTGGTGTTTAACCACTTAGTGGCTAACAGGCCAAATACTTTATTACTCATGGGCCAATACTCCTCAACTGTTACCTATGGACTAGTTGGAAAAAGTTATGATAGAGGAGTTTGGACTTGCATAACCAAGCTGATTTTGCATTTAGAGCAGGCCAAAGTGACTTGTATTTATTATAGTGAGAAGCATAATAAATAATCGTTTCTCTACGGTGCAGTTCAAAAATGACTTAGCAAATATTTTTTTTCCCAAAGTCTTCTAAAACTAAGCAACAAGCTTTTCAAAGCAGAGGAAACTTGTTTACTCAGTTGCTTTCTCTAAACCAAAGGTAAAATTGAAGAAGAAAGAACCCAGCAAGTGCTGAATAGAAAATAAATCATATCATGGAAATCTCATTGTGACCTTAATGTGTGGTTCTCCTTTGAAAAGGAATTCTCTAAAGTTTTTCCAGCTCCCAGTCTTCAACTCTAAACTCTTTTCTTCCCTTTGCCCATCAGCTCTGGGTTTTAAAGATTATGTGGGCTAAATTCAACAATAAAAGAAAATTTTAAAATGATGATTTTTTCCTGACCTTGGTCCAATGGAAAACGTCTATAGGCCTCCCCAGTCAGTTTCCCAGCTTCTGAAACCTCTTTGCCAAATTGCAATTTATGTAATTTGCACTTCAAAATGTGGGCACATAATCTCAGTGCGCTCCAAGTTGTGGGAATAAACAGAATTTCTCCACAAATCTTTGGGGGAACTTTTAATCAAAAGTCTGCCTGGGGCCGGATGTTATCATGCAACATGAAGAAGCAGGATTATGACAGATCTACACCCAGAAAGGTTTAATCAAATCTGTTCAGTCAGAGTGCTCTGCCTTTGAGTCACTGATGGGCAACGCGGGAGTGAGGCAAGAACGTCCTTAAGGAGCATGACTCTGTCTGGTCCCTTGTATCACGCTTCAACAGCGTAAATTGCCAAGTCCTACCTGCTTCTCACCCCCTGGATCACACCGTGCGGGGCACTCGTTCCAGTTTCCAGCACTACAATAAATACAATGGGGTGAATTCCGTATCCTATAAATCACATGCTTTTGTCTGCATCTCTGGAAAGTGTCTTTAAAGTTGAGTAACCCACAAGGGCAGAATAAGAAAAGTATTTACCATCATCAAAGAGTAACCCTGAGGAGAATAAACAGACAGAAATAAGGCACTGACAGTATAATTTATTTATTTGTAAGTTTATTTAGAACTGCATATGATTTAGATAGTTTGGATATTAACTAATCATTTATTAATGTTCCATAGGCTCCATTTGAATTTCAATTATGCTGGTGGTAATCTGAAATAGCCCTTCTGACTTCATTCTTTTGAACACAGCAGTCCATTAAGCCCTTTAATTTGGAATTTCCCCAAGTTTACACTATTTAATCTAAGTGAGAATTGGAGAGGGTAAGAGAAAGTAAAAGCGCCCTAAGCACAGGTGCACTACCCAAGCATCAGAAATGATCAGTGAAAAGTGGCCTGGACATTTACTGCTCAGAGCAAAGAGAGCAGGACACCTTACCCCCGGCATGGTTAAACACACAAACTGCACTTCAAATATCTGGGAAATACCAGCGGACACAAAGGAAGGGGTATTTTATATGATATGCCCGGAAACCCCGGAACAAGACCCAATATCTTATACACCAACTTCTCCAGGAGCTGGCTTCATCTTGCTGAGAGCAGTAGGAATACAGTATTGATTACAGCAGGCTCAGTTCAGGGGGGCCAAATCACCTCGAAATGAGAAGGGAGCTCATTTTCACCACCTGCTTGTGAAATTAATTAAGTGCACTGGCTGGGAGGTGATTGGAACAATATTTATTTTAACATTTTCCATGATTTCTTCTGTTTAAAATACATGGGACATTGAACTTTTAATAAATATAACTGTGTTGGAATGTGTTTACACTGCTTCATATGTCTAAGGTGGGGGATTATTTTGAAGAAATAAGAGGACTTAGGGTATTTCAAATGATTTCTCAGTTGGGTAAAAGAAAACACAACTTCTAGGAAACTGATTCTCAGTAACTCAGGTTTTGCTTTCCCTCCTACAGGAAAACTGTTGAGTAAGTAGGGATAGAGCTGAGCAGGAGTTTTCAACAATTCAGACTTTCAGCTGAAAATAGTGTTTCAGTCAAGGCATGCCTTCACCAGGAAAAGATTTGGTTTTGACATTTTTTTTCTGTCTGCATGCTTTGGGAATTCTTTTTTTTTCTGAAATTTGGTTTTCCATTGCTAAGAACATCTGAAATCATTAGCAGAGATGAGCTCATATTTCTATTTAAAAGAAGAAAAAAACGAATACTCAACAATTTCCAGAAGACAGGTGCTCTGTAGGAAAGTCTCTAAGACGCAAATATGATTGCCCTGTTGATCTTACATGTGTTCCTTTATTGTTACTCAGCTATACCCAGCTATAAGGCATGCAGACTTTTAAAGGTAGGTTTTGGAATATTAGGAAAGCCAGCACTGTCCCATCTGCTCCAGCAGCTGCTGAGAGGGGGAAGCCCTTGACCCAAATCTTGGATATCGCAGTCCCTGCTCTACAGCCATGATACATCCCCGTTCAGTCCTTGCCTGCGCCTGGATATCAAGTCCCCACAGAGAGCCGAGGAGAAGGCAGAGGAGAGGGAGTTTCACCTGCAGCATTTTAAATCATCCGGAGAGGGATAGATTTACAGTACCCCTCCAGGCCAGTGTAAAGGAGACGTACAACGCGGCGAACAGAGACTAGCGATGTTTTACAAATTGCAAAGACACGGAGACAAAGGCGTAGAGCAACGCCAGGAGTGAAATCTAGCCAATCTTACAAAACTGCTTGCTTATTCAGGCTCTGAGTAGGAGCGGAGACTTTATCCCTCGAGTGAGCAACCTTCAAACTAACCCTCTACTGAATTTCGGATGGCGTCGGTGGTGGCATTTCCAAGGAGCGCAGGTCCCATCAAACGGCCGCAGCAGCACACGGAGGCGCAGCAATTGCCGAGGACAGGAATGAGGGAGAAAACATTGCCTTGCTGCAAGAATATGAAGCAGATCCCGTATCTTTCATAAATATTTACAAAGTAATTAGGAAAAGGAAAGAAAATACACATCAACAAATGAGGCACATCAAAACACTGTCACTAAAGCTTGCATTTCAAAATGTTGGGAGGAAGAGAAGGGCAGCTGTAGTCTATAGAAAACTTCATTAATGTTTTCAAATCACTCATAGGATTTAGGTGCTGAAAGGCATGCTAAATTGGGATTTATACATAATCAGATCATTGAAAAACATACAAATGGCTGCCAGAGTAAAGTACAATGTTCACTTTTGAAATTACAAAAAATCCTTTGTCTCAGAGAGTGAATTGACTAAAGTTAAGTTTCAGTGAAGCATGTTTTTGCTTTGGGTGTCACTATTTAGTTTGGCCTCCTTGCCAGAGAAACCTTTTTACTGAGTGCAGTTCCTTCAACTGTTGTTTTTATTCTCCAGCAACTGAAAAAAAAAAAAAAAANNAAAAAAAAAAAAAAAGAAAGAAAAATCAAGGCTATTTCAGATGCTTCATATTTAAATGAGAACTGCTTAGTGTTTACCTTTAATTTCAAGACGGCAGTGGGGGAGAATTGCAGGGGGCTTGATTGCTTGATTGCTTGCCAGGATTTCTCAAACAGATGGATTTGAGTCTCCTCGCTTAAATAATCTGGAAAATCAGGTTTGACTGGTTGAATCAAAGGGCTAGTGATCTGGTAAAGAAAACATCCATCTGTCTATCTCTCTAGGCACCTCTATCATTCCCATCGCCGTGGCATCTGTGCACCTTCAACGGCGATGTCAGGCAATAGCTTCAGATTCCTCACACCACCAAACATGCCTTTGGCAACAAGCCAGTGACTCTGGCAGAGATAAAGGATTATATATGTTATGCTTGTGCATACTACAGAAAGGATTTTTGCTCTGACTGCAATGTCTGAGGTTTCCATGGCTAAGATGTTCAAGCACACACATATCCTAAATCTTAGGACTTATGTGATGATGGACATCTCTGAATGTATTGTTAGTCTGTGCTCATCTGAACCATGTGTTTAGAGAAGGAGCAAGACACATATTTCCTTTTATAGTTAGACAGAGGCAGGAGGTCATGTTTCCAAATGGTTACTAGGTAAGGTCATTTGTCATCATTTTGTTTTCCTTTTCTCCTTCTCCCTTTTTTAATTTTTTTTTTTCTTTCCATGTGAGAACCGCCTGTCTCAACACCTGTAGAGACAGGAATTATTTAGATAGGAATTCATTCAGAGGAAGGGGGAGGAAGTGGGGGCAGAGATGAAGACTCTGTTTGGACATCCACCCTTTCTAAAGATGGTTCCCATAGATACGAGGGAGAAATAAGTTTCCCTGCAAGAAATAGTGGAGTTCCAGTAGCTAACGTGTCTTATGCTGTGAAAACAAACTTTGACCCTCCTAAACTGTACACTGTGTAAAGGATATCCAAAAGCAAGGGAAAGGGCAACCACAACCTGTGCTCAGGAGTAGCACTACATAAAAAGGTCCTAATAAAGAACTTGAACTATTTCTCCCCATCCCCAACCTAAACTTGGCAAATTGCACTGGCATCAGACTAGTTTACAGATACAGAAACAAGCAGATGAATTAGAAGGGCTGCATACTTCATGGGATTATGCATTGCACATACTTTATAATGATTTAGGAATTGCTTTGTTGCCAAGAATCAGTGTACGAAAGAAGAACATGTCCCCAGCTTTCCTGTGTTATGTGTGTACATAAAAAAAAAAGCCATAGCCCAAAAGGATAGTCTTTGCATCAGTGCACTGAGCAATCACTGTTATTTGTATCATAATTTCCTACCTGCTTTCAGTTTTCTGTCGGATCAAGAGACTCCTCCTCATTTCTTCCCCTTGAACTATCCAGTAGTGTTAAGATGTGGAAGTCCCTACCACAAAACACTGCAGATGTGGGATCTTAAATTTGTTTACAGGAAGATTGGTCAAATGCACTATACAGAAGCATGCTGAGGACTATAAGATATAAAGCCACCACCTCTGGCTCAGGAAGCATGTTCTGCCCTTAAGCAGGACAAGGTGGGCAGGACCAGCCCTTCAACCTTGCAGGCCACGGGCAGAGGCAAATTATGAGGAGAAGGAAATTAGTCCGACCACTGCAGCAGCTCTTATCTTCTGCTGTGCAACCTGACTTCGTGCATAAGCACAATGGCTCTCTAAATTTAGGCACTTAATGGAAATTCCTGTGTTAGGAATGGAGATGAATTAAGGTGCCCCCGTAGCCACTGGAGAGAAGGTGAGAAAGAGGCACCTGCTTCATGCACCCAGTACCTGAATTGCCCTCTGAATAGACCTCTTTCTCCACTAACTAAAGAAAGACTGTCAGGCACCTGGGGTGCTCCCTCAATGCCTAATGGCTTAAATTTAGGTATGATCAATCTAGGCCTGTGCTTTCATACTAGTTTACATGGGAAGTGCTTGCCACATAATTGTGGAGAATGGCTGTCTAGTAATTCCCTAGAATACTAAATGCAGACAGGTACCATGGTGGAACCAGGTTAATTTAGAATTGTGTGATGCATCCTACAAGTCTATGTGGAAGACCCTGATTTCTGAGCATTTTGTTTGTTTGCATGTTTTTGTTACTTTTTTTTTTATTCATTTGTTTCTTCAAGGAAAGCCAGAGCTTTCTTTTGAAAGTCCCCAAAGGTCACTGAGGAAAAGCTTTAATTTTCAGATTTCAAGAAAGGAAGAGGAAGGAAGGAAAAGGAAGGAAGGAAGGAAGGAAGGAAGGAAGGAAGGAAGGAANGAAGGAAGGAAGGAAGGAAGGAAGGAAGGAAGGAAGGAAGGAAGGAAGGAAGAAAGGAAGGAAGGAAGGAAATGTTAGATGGAACAGGCATTCTCTAAAAATTGTTACTGTGTTCAAAACTTTTCAATTAAATTCCAGTGACACAATGCCTCCAAGTTCAAATCTTCTGTTTAGAAGTACTTGCTGATATAAGTGCTCTTAAGTGCTAACTTAATTAAAACTATTTGTAAGTAAAAGCATTTGTTATTTAAGGCACATAAAATACCCCATAAAAACATGATTTAAAAATGATTCTATGTTTTTGATTCAGCTCTGTGCAAATTTGAAGGCTCTCAGTATCTTGCAAAACAGAGATCCCTTAGCTGTTACAGGGAATGATGTATCATATGTTATTGTGATCTGTACTGAAATAACATTTAGACCCCATGCCTGGGAAGAGCATTAACATAATGCATATAGGTATAAGGAAAAGATGATTTGTAAGAGATTTTATAAAAAATTGCTGTAACACGCTGCAAAGCAAACATAAACAGATTTCAGGTTGGCTGGGTATTAATGTAGCTATGTGGCCACGTCTGGGGCACAGGAGTCTTGTGCCTCCTTATTTAGTTTGGGCTGGATTTTGTTAGCTTTATTTATACTGAGTAGCAGTGGAATCCCTGTATGAATCAATGAAATATTTATAGAGCATGAGGCTGACCACGACTAAAGACATGTTTACAACCAGAATCAAAAGTGGTGTAAAGAGCCCAAAGCCAGTTTTGAGACCGATATTATTTCTGAATAATAATAATAAAAAAAATACTAGCATGATACTGTGACTACAACAGTTTTGCCATTTTCCCCCTTCACTCAGCAGTAGAGATTAGCAGTCTCTGACCCTCAAAAGCAGAGCCCTTGCCCAAGGCAGAGCAAATGTGGTCCATACTACATGGCCTCACTCTCACCCGAGCTGCCGCTATGGCACTAATACATGGTAGTTTATTTCTGGGTGTTTTTTCGGTTGCAAGACATATTGTGGGGGTTAGGCTGTACCCCACCAATGTAGTGTTTCTATAGGATGAAACTAGGAATATATGCTGCATGCTCCATGGTGTGGGATGGAGGCCGGTGGGTGATGCTTAAGGGAGCAGAGGACAGTGGAAGCAGCCAGCTCCTGTACAATTTAATGTAGTTGCACTGCTCCTAGAATGAACTATCCTCAAAACAGTTTCTAGGTTTTACCTCAGAAGGGACTAGTCAGCTCTGAAATAGACCCTAAGGTGGCCTAAAATCTCTGCAGTATGAACATGCTGGACTGGCGCCCAAGAGTCACCTGGAGAGTTGAGTTTTTTGACAGTGTCAATCCAACCGATATTGAGCCCGGTTGCTCATCAGACACAACTCGCCTGCCAAGAGGGTCACAGGCCTGCCTCCATCCTCATCCTCCCACCCCGCGCTTGCTGCATGGAGCGCTGCGCACGAAGCACATCTGCTATGCCCTGCCGGCGGGCCGGCGGGGACGTGAAGCTGAGGAGGCACGTCTTGCTAACCGGATTTGGGTCACAAGTCTTGAGACTACGCAGAGGAAAACATACCCCCTCCCCTTTTTTTTTCTTTTTTTTTTTTTTTTTTTTTTGGAATGTCTGTTTGCTTGCTTAATGTGTTTTGCTTCTTAACGTGCTCTAAAGTTTTTATGAAAGCCAAATGGTGGGCAGAAATCTGTATTTGTGCTCTGCCTCTATAAAATAGCAAATTAAAGAAAAAATTTGCCTGAAAAGCAAAATACTCTGATTCAAAAATATTTCAGTCTGAATTGTTTTAGCAGAGATAACAGCTCAATAAAGATAGAAAAAGCGATTTTTCCAAATGTCAGATATGATCCAGTCACTGTAAGTTTCCTTATGCTCAGTATCATGGTATAAGTAAATGGGTGGGATCCTAATGAATATCTGAAAAAAAGACTAGATGAACACAAACTACTGGTGTTTATTTCTCAATACTAAAAATAAAAGGAGTCTAGAGCAAAGTAGATGTCTGTATTATAGACATCTGCAGTTAGGTATAAACAAAATATTTATTTCTGGACCAGGATGTTTTGGTGGCACCAGCTTAAATGCTCAAAACTCTTCTTTCATACCTGCTAATAATCATGAGTTTGGCACTAATATCAAAACATACTTAGACATGAAAAATACTTTAGACTTTTTTTATTTACCTTCTGTGTTTGGGTGGAGAGGGGGAGGTGTTCAGCCTTCAAAGCCCTACTCAGTCACATATTCAAGCAAAGGCTGCAAATGAAGCCTGAAAGTCTCATGTAATCACATGATTCCTCAAAGCGATTTTTTAATCTTCCTCTTAATTTTGTTAAGGGTTAGCAATAACAAGTGGCTTTATACAGTAAGAAATTGAAATATGTTCTCTAGGAAACTCTAAAACTCATCACAGAGGTTTTCTTGCTTTTTCATGTAGACTTGAAAGAAACCATATTTTCAAAACCATTTGCTCTTGAGCATCTGCATCAAAAGCTTAGAAAAATAACTTTTTTAGCCTGACAAGCGCACTTTGGGGGAGTTTGTTTTCCTTTTTATACGTAGATAGATATATCCAATTTTGCCAGTTCTGGCAGGGCTGCTACAAACACCATGATGCTCTGTGATGCCAAACGCAGCTATCTGGCCAGAGCCCTACCCTTGCATGGGCTTTGCCGACACCTACAAATTTCACTGCAGCACGGTACGAAGCAGAATCACCTCAGTTGTAAGAGATTTCTATTAAAAGAAAACTAATCACTATAAAGGTTTCTATATTTCATACTGGGTTCTGTGAGGTAAAAATCTTCAGTAAAAAAAAAAAAAAAGAGAGAAGGAGAGACTGTTGCACAGCTACAAAGACTTACACAACACACAGTCTTTGAATGACACATAGTTATTACGGATCCCGTGTGATGAAAATGTTGCTAGGTGGTTGATAAATAAAAACAAAGTGGGTTGGATGTGTAGCTGAGTCTCAACATGAATTTTCAGAATTAGCAAATAAGTATGACATGAACAAAGGAGTCAGTAAGGTAAGAAAGAAGAAAGAGTTTAAGGGTAATGCTGAAGTTACTTGCATTGTTTTCCAGAAGCAATTAGGCACAGTCAGGTGCAGCAGCAGCCACTATTATGTGGCTGCAAAAATTAAGGCAATAAAGACAAAAGCAAGTTAATTTTAAGGTGGAATTGAGGTGGCTTTCTGACACAGAGCCACGAATTTAACTAGTGCAAATAGTGACTTGCGAACAGGCGGGAAAGTGAACAGAAAAGTAAGGAATAACACACAACACAAGCAAATCAAACAAACTGACTGCGTGGTAAGAAATAACCTTTGTTACAATTCATTTTGAGAGTTGTCTGTTCAATACAGGTTAGTTTTATATAGATGTGTTACACAAAAGGCATATAAATGTTATTTTAAGCAAATTATCTGAGAAATTCTGTAAATTTTGCAGATCTTAAAACTCAAATTGACAAAAACTTAAGGCAAATTTTGATTTGCTTCCTTAAAGTAATTAAAAATTGCTAAGCATCCTCTCTAGGTTATTATTTTGTCAGCCTAACCAGTAACTAAGTTAACTCAACATCATTCTCATGTAACTCACTAAAAATGGGATAAGGACATGTGGCCAGTATCATGACTATAATTCAATCTCATGTTTTGAGAAGCTTCCAATTTTCTTATTCCATCAACTGTTTAATGCCCTTTATTTTGTTCTTTTCAACACAAATATACCTGGGGACTTCAAGTTTAAAATGTAGACTGATCTTTCCCTCATAAAATAACAAATGCAGCTACTGAACTTCTGAGCTTCAACTCATCTATAATAGCACAGCATTTTTTCTATGCTATGGAAGCAGACACATTACCATATTAAATTAAATCTGTAACCTTCCAGCCCAGTATGCAGAACTGAATCCAGATATTTATGAGAAAGACAAAACAGCCTCACCAATTCTTATCACTAAAGTATATTAACATTTCTTATTTAACTATATCCATGTCTATTTACTTTCCATAAATTTAACAAATTAGGTCCCAGATCTCTTATGCAAATTTGCATATGGATAATTGTATTAATGACAATGTTTTTGTCAACTGTAGTGGTCAGTCGATGACTGTGTGGAATTAAGTGCATGTATTTGAAAATAAGAACCTAATGTTATCTTCACTTTTTTTCATCCTGGTTTGAAAGGCAGCATGCTACCTCAAAGCTTCCAGTACTAACATGTTTTTTATTCTAACACTTCTGAGGACCTTCAAGTAGCCCTCATTTTTAAATAATGTGAAAAAAAAATTCCTTCTTTCCCTTAGATTTGGAATTTTCCTCTCAAAGTGACTATGGACCAAAAAGAAAGGTTTAAAAAGGTGATTACGAGCCATCTATGGGTGGCAGACTTGAAAGAAACACCTTTCAGTAACTTTTTTTTTTTTTTTTTTTTCCCAAATGAGCACTTCATACTACTACTTCTTGCTGAAAAAGAACTACAATAAATATTAGTCCTCAAAACTGTGACATTTTTATGTTTTATGAGCTTCTGAGAGATTTGTATGGCTCTTCTTTACTCCTGAAAGGTTGGATTCATGTTAAGTAGGACATGTGGCTTTTCAAGTCTATAAAACAAAGTCTCACTGAAAATAGGCAAGACTTCTTCACTGAGCTGATGGCTGAAAACCTCCTAATTCTGAACCTCAGTTTATTCGTGGTGAGTTTATACCAGTTGTTCTTGTGACAGCTTTATCCTGTATTTTTAATAGCTTTCAATAGCCTTTTCAATAGCTTTTTCTTCCTGTGTTTGGCACCCTAGTGCATTTACACAGAAAAATCACATCCCCTCTCAGCTCTTTGCTATTTTTTTCAGAGCTCTCTAATAAAAAAAAAAAAATTAATCCATTCTAATTTAAATAACATCTGCAGAATACATTATACTGTGTTATCTTTTTTATAGCACTGAGATGGAAGAATCTCAGCAGTTTACCCACAGCTTTCCACTGCTGGTTACAGCAGTCATCTCAAGCTTGGGTGTGTATTTCCTTCTTAACATCTCTCTGCTTCACATTCCATAATATTCCTTATACATTTGTAGTGTGTATGTTACACTGGAAGATATTACGTTTATTTTAGGTTGTTGATGACTGACTGAACATATGGCTTATTATTTTTAAATATCATCTGCACAATCGTTGATTGTTTTATTTGCAGATTTTGACTTTTCAAGTTTTCATGACACCAGTCTTTCTCTGCCCTGTAAGAATTAGGTTTCAGCTTCATAAAAAATAAGAAAGGACTTTTGTGCAATTAACCTACTTCAGTGGAGGTTTAGATAAAAAATACAAAATATCATCAGACCTGTGATAAAATCTTAAGAGTCAGCAATACTGAATTATAGAAACAGAAATCTGTAGGTGGCAGGAGCCAAGGGAGGAAAACAGGTATGTTGGTGGTGAATTATCTGGAGAGACAGAGAACATGATTGTAGAAAAAGACGGGGAGTTAGGTGGAGAAGTAGAAAGTTTTAATAGCTTTGTCATTACAGTTTTCTGAAGTGATGTGAAGAGGATCTTGTCACATGAAAAATTGCTTCACACAGCACCTGTTGCAGCTCTGGGTCATGAAAGAGGGTTTCAGCTTCTTAATATTCATCTTCTGCATACCTAGGAAAAAGTCTTGGGGCTGCTTAAAAGTGCGCTGGATAGTCTCCTCTCTCAAAGGGGAGTTGCACAGAAGAGATCACTAGAGTATATCTTGCTCTGGTCACAACCCCTCCAGCTGGGAGAGTGGCCAGCTGCACACTTTGGGCAATTTTCCAGCCTCTTTATGTAGCCAAGAGTGGATCTAGCCCAAATTGCATGAGGTACAATAGGTTAGAGCAAGTGCTTGAAAAGTCTGTAAACCAAGGGGAGTTATTTTGAACTAGAACTTGAAATCAAAAAGAAACTATTACAGTTGCTTCAATGTGGGGATGATGTGTCTGCACTTCTTTGTACTTGTGAAAAGGTGCCAGCAGCATTCTGCACCAGTTCATGTCTGGAGGTCTGGGACTTCTGGAGGCCAAAGAGAAGCAGTTGCATTGATGCCAATAAAAAGTATATGGTATGCTGAATTTTAGTTCAAAAGCAACATGACTAGCACACCTTCTAAGGGAACAAATAACCACAAAAAAAGAAAATCAAACCGTGGAAATTGTTTAAAGAAGAAAACTCACATTTAATTGAAAATTGCTTCATGTGAGGCAAGGGAGCCAAACCCCCTGAGTGTTTCAGCTATGCTTGATTTATTGAGCAGAGTGGGCTTGTCTCTATCACCTGACATAGTAATTTTAAACTATCTTTGAATTATCTTTTTTAATTACATTTTCAAGGGATGATTGGTTTTTCTGTTTGAGTGATTATTTGTTTGGTTAGAAAACACACCAGACATCTTGCTATTTGACCTTTCTTTTACTTCAGATGAAGGTGTAGAAACTCCTAATAGCAGGCCAGTTTCTGTCAACAGTCAATAGATAGAAGCTCAGAGGTGGTGCATCCTTCCCTAACAGGATTCTTCCTGCTGCATGGGGATTGCCTGGTAACATAGACTTCTTACAGAGGACCGCATGTTTCCCACCGCTTGTTGCTGCTAACATACAACTTTCCATGTCCATCTGAAGCTCATCAGCCATGCTGAGCACTTCTGCAGCCTTTGCTTGTAGCATGTGCAGCTTGGTCACAGCTGAGAATGTAGGGGAAGGTCCTGAAGAAAGCTTAAGACATGAGTGAGAGATGGTGGAAAAAGAAAAGGCAGGTGAGGGTGGATGAGGTTGTAGATGAAGCTCAACCTTAACTAATGTATTAATATATAAATCGTAATGGTTATAGCTAGAAATAAACAGAAGAGGTTAACTTTATACAAAATAAAGAATAATATCACCAGAAGTGGGAATTTCACTGTACATTTCTATGAGAGTAGAGCTAAACAAAGCTGAATGCTCATGTGTAGTCTCACCCTATATCTTGTATCACAGAGCCAGAGACACAATATTTCCAGGGATTCTTAGTCTGTAGAATCTAAAGAGAGAATTAAGTAATTTGGCTACCTTAACACTAGAAAAGCAGCACCAGAAAAGCACATCCTGGTAGGGAGTGAGGAGGCAGCAATCATTCTAATGCAAATATTGGAATTAGCCCAGTGAATTATTCAAAATGAACGACCTTTTCAGCCACTCATAGCCACGCTTAACCCTGAGATTTAGGCATGGATCATATTAAAACAGATCTATGGAATCCTTAGCTTTTATCCCAAATATTTCATGAATTATCCTACCTCTGGCCATTGTGTAGAGTTATTTTCTTGCTCAGAGGCAAAGGTAATTATTACTGTTATTAGGAATTGTAATAAACAAAATGTAACATAAACAGGCCTGACTTTTCTGACATTTTGAAATACACAGCTGCCTCTTTCATTAGAAGTTCTAAGAAAACTTCATATAATTGGCTAGGGATCTAGCAAGCCATTTGGGGAAGGAGTCTTCTCACTGTATTTCGCACTTGTACCAAATAGACGTCTACATCTGATCTAGTCATGATAGTTATTGCTGATGAAAGAAATAGATGCATTAGGCTACATTTCATCTGAACTGGTTTAGACAATTCTGTCATGAAGGAGTCACATCACACACTGCAAATGCCTGTTTCTCTCCAGTGGCTACTAAGGAATCCTACGTCGATTAACTCAGATGTAAACATATATTCCACAGGCTGTATGTAGACATCTACATACAGATGTCTACATACAGTTAATGTACTCCACCCTTTGTTACTCTTATGACATAATATTCTAATGATCCTAACTCTTTCTGTTTTCTCTGCTTAGTTTTTGTTTATGCTATTTATTTGTGCATCATCATCTTTACATGTATCCTAACATTTTCACGCAGGCATGCTAAATTTCTGACCGCACAAGGTCATTTGGGCACATACAAACATATAAATGCTTGCTCGTGTACTAGTAGAAACCGTGTTATAACAACTGATCTCATAACCAACAGAAAAATAGCGACGCTTCTGTGCTATATGACCTCAGTCATGACCTAAGGTTTATCTGTAGATGATCTGCCCTTTGTGACTCCCTGACTGTTTCTCAGGCAGTTCTTCAGCTTCACAGTTATGACTGGCTATGATGAATTGAGCCAAATGACTCAATTTCTTAGTATCTCTTCACATAAAAAAAGAAAAGTAGTCAGGAAGAACTGGTTAAGATGTTTTTTCAAACAAGCTTAAAAGTTATTTAATTCTAAAATTGGGTTTTGTCTCTTATGGGAAAAAAAAAAAAACAATTATTTCTGCTTTACTTAGAATTCTTCCACATTTGAATACTTCTGTCTCCTCCTGTTAATCTTTTTTCACTCTTTTGTTCCACTGGAAAAATCAGCAGAGAATTTTTTTAATGGTTGGAAAACATATTTCTCAACTTTTAATCTTTTTAAAGTTTATACTAGAAAAAAAAAAGTACAAAAGCACTTTTGGCTCTGGTTAGTCTCTTCTATGCATTCTGCATTTTTTCAGTGGAAGAAAATGAAGGAGAAATGTAAAAGATAGCTGGTGAAACCTGATACACTGACTAAGAAGAATGCAATATTTGCACTTTTTTGTCCTCTGAAAAACTAAACATTTGACCAAATTATTTTTTTTTCAGTTTTTCTTTGAATCAGAACATATTTTTTAATAAAAAAACACAACACTTCCTCAAGTAAAACTCAATAAGTTATAATTAGTAAATCATATTCTTCTGAAATGGACTTGTATTGACTTATAGCACCTTGAAAGAATAACCCAAGTGTCCTCAGCTTTAAAGATGCTCGTATCATTGGCTGAGCATCTTTGGCCATCCTGCACAAACGTGTCTTCCAGCTCTTCTGTTTGCTTTCCATTTTCAAGCAAGCTAAATTTGCTGTCCACACAAGTTTCTACTACTACACTAAACCAGCCAGGACAGGAAGAGTAGGAAGGCAAAAAGTCTCTGTAGACATTATACTCCTCCAGCTTTCCTAAACATTTCATGCACGAAGTTATAACCACTTTTATGAAAAAAAAAAAAAAAAAAAAAAAAAGCATTCTTCCCTCCTCGTGCTTATTTGTTTTAGCTTATTTCCACATGGTTCTCCTGGGTATCACTAAGGACATAGAGATATAAGAAATCACGTAGCCCTGTGGAAAGTGTCTGAAGGCCGCGATGTCCTGGCTTCCCTAGTCGCTCCCGGCAGATTTGCATGCCAGTGTAATGAGGATGAATCATGAGCTGCTCTTTGTCATGAGCCACCTTATGCGTCTGTGCACCAGGAAGGAGTTTAGCAGGAGATAACCTCTACATTTCTCTGAATGGGCAGATGAGAAGAAAATAGCTCTCAGTAGATGTAAAGCTGGAGATAGGCGCACAGAAAAGGCAAAAAAAAAGGGGGCTCTGGAATATCTCTGCAGGCCTAGCTGGGAATTTGGGGCATTTATGTAATGAGGCAAGATATATGGGAGAGTAGTGGTGAACAATTTCTCTACATAGTTAGTCTTTTAGGACAGATTTTCACATGGATATAACATGATTGTAAAATAATCCTCCTCAGCATTTTTGTTCTCCTGTGGCATGATGTGGAGCACCAGGGCACTAACCATAATATGTTACAAGCCCAATTATGGGAGGTCAAGCTCTGCAAGCCAAGTTTTTAGCAAGCTAGAGATGCTTACATAGGTGTAAAAGCTGTGATACATACGCACCATTTTAGAGTTTTAAACTGAGACGTAGCCTATGGTATAGTGAAACAGAACTGGGCGAGTAAAAACAAAGGCATATACCAGTATTCACTGAACAGAACCTCCACTTTGATCCATGTTTTTTACCTGTTTCTCACACACATGAAAACAAGCAATCATCTCTTACTTCTTACTGTGAAGTTCACAGTAGTATTAATTGCTGTTATTTGGTCTAACAAGACTAATACAAAGAAATAAGAGTCTCGAAACAATGTGTAAATATGACCTAGATTTTTAAAGGTGTCAAAAGGGATGTATTAATGGATTTTTCAAAGGTAAGTATTTAAGTGTTTGCCCTGTTAAGAACTTACCTCTCTTTAATCCTATTAAAGAGCTATCTGCATCTTTAATTTCCTAAATACTGTTATAAAAATTGACTCTCTGTTTTTAAAGAAAGACTGAGAACAGGCATCTTGAAATCACATTTATTCCTCTTGTTTTATTAAAAAAAAAAAAAAAAAAAAAAAAGCTAGCTATTCAGTGAGAGAGCAAATTTTAGGATACAATAGAACTAGTCAAACTCCATAAATATTTTCTAGCAGGTACTCTGGGGTGCGCTCAACGTGCCTTAAGTTATGGTCAACCTAGAGGCTGAACTGACTTACATAGAAACTTTCTCAGAATATTCTAGAAGTATTTCACAGGGAGAAAAAAAGACATTTTTGGACTATTTTCTAGGAGTATTTTTCCCAGCTCTACAAGCCAGTAATTAGGATTCTTAAAATCTTTTTTTTTTTTTTCCACATTTTTTCCACATAAAGGATCCTTTCCTTTCTACTAGGTTGCCTTCTGTGTTTTGCAAAACTAAAACATGTAAATGCCTACTTCAGAAACTGGGACAGCAAATTAAAATGATATTCAAAAGGAGCTGAATTCATCTAAAACTAAAGTACATTGTCAACCACCTCCACTTGCTCCAGGCACTGATGCCATGATTAGCTATGCAAGAAGCTACCTGCTGGTTTAGAATTATATGAAGTCACCTCAGGGTATCTACAAGCTTCTCACGCACAAGATACAGACAGTTTTTTTACTTGGCTTGAAACACTGTTGTTGCTACATCCAAGTACTATATCATAGATTGCTATTTCACAAGCTGTCATTAAGGTAGCTTGCCTTATTCTCACCAAACAATTAGTCTGCAAACAGTAATGGTTTGTTCCAAATACCCTCAAAGAGCACAAGACCTCTAGCATTTTTCAGGTAACAGCTTCTCATCTAAAATATTAACGTGCACTGTTCTTTAATAACAAAGAATTAGAAAAAAAATTATTATAGTCTATCTTTACAAAGCAACGTAAAAAGGGGAGCGGTGGAAGGAAAGGCGAGACGTGATATGAAGATGAATGGTAACAAAGATACCTGGGATCTGAACAGCAATATCCACATACAGCAGCTTTGTGTGCAAAGTGGTTTTACTCGAACAGCTTGATTTTATTTTGAGAAAAAAAAAATTAATTGCTTATTGTCAGTTACCGTGTACTTGAGAAGGAAATGTGGGCAGTGCTGTGGATTAGTTATAAGAATACATATAGAGAAAGTCTCCCAGAATGAGATACTTGTTGTTAATTCTGTTTAAGGTCTGTGAAAGTACTTCAGCCACCAGGTGCTTTATTTGATGAGTTTTGTACACCTTTTCCCCCAGCTCATTCTCAGGTATCACCAACTCTCACGTCGAAAGGGAAGGACGAGCAGTTCCCATTGGATTTGGTGTTTGCATGCATCCTTACGCAAATGTGTCAATAAACCTCAGCATGGACAACCAGCACTTTGCTCTTCCATGTTTAAGTTTCTCCTAGGCTTCAGTTAACACACTCTACGGCATTTTGAAGCCCTTCTCTGACATGAACAAAGGTTTCCTTAAAAATGTGCTCCAGCATTTGTGCATTTCATTACTCAGGCTTTAGTTAGGATCAACTGACTCATTTTCACTTGCAGTCTAACCAGATCTACATTGCCATAAAAAATCAAACCTAAAGATCAGTCTCCTCTCTCATCTCCCCAGCTCTGTGATAACTTACTCACCTCCCGTGAATTGCATCCATACAACCTTCCTCATCCTGATCCTTTTACGTTTGCAGACAGCACCCATGATATTTACATGTGATTGCATGTCAGGCACAGAGCTGCCTGAAACTGCCTGAAAACAGTTTGACCAGAGGAGATGATGCCAGCCCCAGTCCTGAATGATCTGCACCTTTTAAAATGAAACCATTTATGTTTCAGTCTGTAAATGCAGACTGAAGAATCTAAATTTAATTCTTAGGTTGAAAATGTTGTTTTCAATGAGCAGACCCCTCTAGCAAAAGCTGCAGAAGAATGTTGTCTTTGGAGAGCCATGGAGATGATGTGAACGCTTAGCTAAATTCATCTCCTGGTACACCTCCCTTAAGCAAGCACGTCTGTGAAGAATGTCTTCATCTTACCTAGCACATAGGATTCATATTTTAACTTAACTGGCATCAAGCCAAAATCTGGCCTGTGAGCAAAAGGAAGAGCTATTTTTATGACTGAGGAAACTGTAGGACAAATTGTTCAGCCTGACCATAGCTGTACTTTGGGAAACTCGTGTACAGGAGTGAGTAAAAAACCCTAAATAGATAAGATGTTATGTACAGAGCACAGACACACAGACATATGTATATGTTAGTGCATATTCCTGTCTTGAAGACCTTATACTGTAATCACAGACAAGACATAACATCAGAAAACCGCAAAAAGAGGAAGCAGAGGGAAGGAGGAAGAATGGAAAATAGTCACCCTAATACTAACGTATTTACTGCTTCGGCTGAGATTTCACACTATATGTTATTCAAACACATACTCATTAGTGACTTCAAAGCATACGGAAGTCAATATAAAGGCTCCTATTTGTCTGCCATAGATGTTGAAGTAGGTCTTTGAAAACACATGGCTACCTATGAGGTATCAGGTGGTGTTAACCAAGGCAAAGTGTCAGTCTCTGAAGCAAACAATATGCATGAACAGCTTTTCTGTTTCTTCCATATTTTGCTGTCATCTTGTCGCACATTAATTGCTTCAGAATAATAAACAGAACATGGCAAGTTTAATTAATATCAGTTTTTATTTCAGCAGTTGCAACCATTAATTATCTGGCTGACTGATGATGAGATAAAATGTAGTTCTTATCTAATAGCTGAGTGTATCAAGTTCATTAAAGTTCAGCAACTATAAAGCTCAAAATAGGATGCTGCAGCTTTTCTAGAAGTCTCATAAGAGCAAAATTTTCCAACATGCATGTTCACATGACTTTTTTTTCCTGTCATGGCATAAACCTTAAAACACATTAAGTATGAAAAGCTAATGAAAATTAGTTGGAAGAGTATTTCAAGTTGCTCCCATCTTAAAATTATTTGTTGTTCCCGAAAAAATATTTAGTAGCTTCCTTAGTGGGTGTTTTCTGTTATGATTTAAAATTATATCTCATAAATCCCTAGGAGAATTATCCTAAAAATACAGGGTGAAACACAGGCCTATTGAAGTCAATGCCAAAACTCCCATTGACTGCAGCAGAGCCAGGATTCCACCCACAGTAAAATTCAAAACAAGAAATTACAGAATGTCCTTTTTTTTTTTTTTTTTTTTGTAAATGTTTAATACTATTGTTCTATGCCTAGCTCTTCAGTACTTTTAGTCTTCACTTTTACCTTCTCTCTAAATGATGTTTTAAATCTTAACTCAGTTTACAGGTGACCTGTATGTGCTTGGGTATGTTTTTGCTGAGTTTTAGTGAGTGCTAACACATGGGAATCTAAGAATACAGCATGTGAACTTATTTCTTGCCTTTGTGTATCCAAACATTTTGCAATTTGCATGTATATTAAAGTGTGTGATTAAGGGAACTGAAAAGATCTACTTGTAAATGACTTCAGCGATAACTGTTTGCCTTAGAGAAAAATCACAATTTCTGTAACACAAGATAAGTCTTTCCTAAATACACTACAACTTGAATTTTAAGTGTTTGGCATCCAAATGACATTTTAAGAACTTAATGCTAATATCCAGGAAATAATAAAGTTGTTAATGTTAATATCCAGAAATTTTGCTTGGGAAGCTCATGGGACTGCTACATATGCAACGCATCCAAATCAAGGCTAAAAACCAAGGAAATGAAATATTAAGCTACATAAAAGCATGCAGATTCAACTTTTCCATTCACAGGCTTACTTATTATTATCAGAGCTGCCAGATACTGTGATCTTAATGGTGTCTCTTTAAGAATACGGAGTTCCCGTCACCCATTGTGCCTTTACATTCACCTTTCCAAAACAATAATTTAACCAGATTTTGCCCTCAAACTGTGAAAGCTGTGAGATGTAAGTCACTTGTGCTGAGATACAGTAGTCTAGCAAGCAAAAAAACAGGCCAGGAGTTAGAAAAAATCTCACGTGAACATAGTGTCAAAATGGGAATAGAGCAGCCCAGTCATTTTGAGGGATTCTGTGATTTCCTCCAAAGATTCAAGGGTCTGGTCTCCATTAGTGAAATCCTAAGGTTGCCATACAATCCAGTCCCATCTGCAAAAGTATTAATGGGATTAAAAATTGTAATGAAAATGTGCAATTACTATGATGTTTTCATTCGCTTGCCAGATGAAAATGATAATAAGATGATACGGTCTCTCAAGCAAGAACCTAACTGCCTCTAGCTTCAGGGTATTAGATGAATTGTTCTCACAAAGGAAGATATTAATAGTACTCATTAGCACTTTCTACTGGCTTATAACAACTCAGAATGGCCAGAGTCTATTTTACTGGGGTCTGGGCAATGCTTATTCAGCACATTCAGAACATGTGTTGGTGAGCCTCAGTTATTCAGGCCTGAGAAGGAACCTCTATTACCCAATAGCTCTGACACTGTCTTTGGTGACAGGCAAGTGAAAGAGCTTGTCAGAATATCCAGTGGGAAGCTCGTCAGAGTGAAAATTACTTGATTACACCCAGGAGTGAGCATCCTGCTGCCAGCATAAATATTGCAAGCCAGAAAGACAGGACAGCTGCTCTCAGCTTTAGGTGACATCAGATTTTAGACTAACTTAAGACGTATAGGTCCTGAATTCTTTAATTCTAACCAGTAAAGAATGTGGTGATTATCTAGACAGCTCTAAAACCTCTCTGACCTTTGCGCTGTCTCACCCACAATGTCCCATACCATCTTTCTCTGGTTGTTTATGAGCAGCACCATATGATCCATAAGAGTAAGCAAGAGGCACTTGTACATTCCTTGTAGCAGCTTCATCCAACTAGAAATAACTTGCTCTTATGACCTTCCAGAACCAAGCCTGGTGATTTTTAGAAGGTGGAGCAGACACCTGATTAATTCTGGCATTTCCTCCAGGTAGACATGTAATCACAACATTCTTGTTCAAGACTGACAGTGTTATTTCTGAGCTATAAACTTCTGAAAGGCTTGACAAGTGTTTACCTCAAGGATTACTTCTTTCCTTGCAACAAGCTGCTGCAACTGAGAAAAGGCAGCTGAAACAATATTCCCAGAAGACAAGAAGCTGTTGGCACAGCAGGAAGATGAAGCGAGTTTGGTTGGATATTGGGAGGACAAGGGTTATTACTTTAATGTGTACTGGATTACATTTTCAAGGATCTGTAGAGGGTACCTAAACTCTGTTACTATGAAATGATGCATTTATCATATCATTATTGGACTCATTATCTCAACTGTGTTGCTGAATGAGGAGCACAAAATACAGACAGCAAAACGTTGTGGATCCCATTAACTCCTCAGAAGAGTATCGCAGAACCACCTGGTAGGAATCACACGGCACACAGTCTTTGTTTTTGCTCTTTGCTAGTAGACGAGTGTGACCCCTCTCTCTGCAGGCAGAGGCTTCATTGCTTGCAAGCTGAAACGGATTTAATAGAAGTATACTGCTGGCCCACAGATATTTTTGAGGGCCTTTTGCACATAAAGCAGCTGGACAGCCATAGTAGAGGCTTGACTCTGTCCAGAGGAAAGTGTCACAGAGACTTTTCTCAGCCTTTCCTTTTTTCCTTAACTCTTTTCCTTTTCTTCTCTGGACATCTGAGCATTAAAAAACAAATAAAGTCATGGCAGCCAGTAGACAAAATGGCAGGCATAATAACACGTATCCAGCATGAAAGTTTTAAACTCTCTTTAGAAGACAATTTGTCTCTTGCTCCTCTGTTTGGTATAGGCTAGATCATTTCCCTGGACATATTTGAAACAGGAGTTTCACTGATTACACTGTGGTAATTGTGATTCTCTGCAGTGTGCAGAGAATCTCACAGATATTTAAAGCATCCCTGCACTCTCACTAGTCTATATGTCCTACAGGTCCTGACCTGCTGAAGTAGCACCTTCTCTTGTATTACTATGTAATAACCTCTGAAGTAGCCTGTGAAATGGTCTGTAATGGATTAACTGCAAAGAGTAGGCCTGCCTAGCAGAACTATGATCATCCCTTCTCAGTACAGCTTATGAGCCTGTCAAGAGAAATATGGTATAGCAAAGGAATGGTAAAGATATACCAGGTAAAACTTTGAAGGCTGCATGGTGTTTGTTATTGGGAGTGTTGCATGGGGTTATAAGGGCTAACTTTTCAGCAAGGGTAATTTTAGTCTAAGGAGATTCTTCACTCCTCCAGGAGTGGTTAAGGCTAAGTTTCTTCTCCCCTTTTTTGCTGTAAAGGGAGTCTAAGTCTGTCCTCCCCACCCTGAAGTCCTTTGCAAACAGGTGAGCAATTTGGGGCTGAATATGAACTTAACAAAACAAGTTACTATGGCGCAAGAGCCATAGTCCCCCAGTGGGGACAGAAAAGACTCTAGGCCTTCCTTCACCTCCCACCACATAGCTGGGCTGCTGCCCACATGCCGGGGAGGCTGCACAATATATATGTGAGGAAGGGAGCTCTGGGCGGCTCGCAGGGAATGTCACTTGGGTGACTAAAGCTCAGGTAAACACACTAGAGCTGCTCGTTAGCTCAGGCAAAGCTCGTACTGCAGCTGTGGCAACAGAGAACTCAGGGCAAGGTGCAAAGGCTGATCAAGAAGCTTGACAAAATCCTTGGGTAGTTAGCTCACTCTGCTGTGCGCTGTAGGAGCAGGTTGCTATCAGCACCTGGGAGAAGGAGGCCTGGATGGGCGCAGGTGGGGGCACATCTGCACAAGCTGAAGTCACCACATGCCGCTGCACAAGGCAACACGTTCCCGGTCAGAGCTGAGTGGTGAAGAAAGTGAAGCTCAGTTACCATGAGATGTTATTTTTACCTTACGTGCTGCAAAGGTCCACTGTGGTCAGCAGAAAAGTGTCCAAGAGATAGCAGCATTCTGCAACTGCTTGCATATTAAACCTGTGTCCTTTCTAACAAATTAGTAGGGACTTTGCCCCAGTAGACTTTTCCTCTTGGCTCTGTGGAAGGTCAGGAAAGGTAAGCACACTTCTCCGGCCTCACTTGGATTGCCGGCATTATCCACAGGGGTCCAGAAAGCCCCTTACATCATCTTGCATGCTCTCTGCCTTCACAGGAATGCTCCTGCATCCAAGGAAAGCTCAGCTGTGTAGACCACGACCAGACTGATTGTGTTTCACAACACAGAGTTCAAGTTGGAGGGGAAACAAAGCAAAGTGCATGTGCTCATCTCCTACCCACAGCCTCTCATAGCAATGGTATTTCAGAATTAGAAAAAGAGTGAAAATGACAACATTTTCAAGAGATGGTAAATGTAGTTGGACCTGAAACCTGTATTCTGGCACCCACAGTGAAGAATCAGATTGTGAGCTGGTAAGACATCAAAGTCCCTATTCAGAGACCAGCATCAAAGCTGTGAAGGGAGCTGAGGCTATTGGTAAGTCAGAACCATAGATAAAAAGCTCCAGTTTTACAGCACCCAAGTCCAAACTCCTCAAAGAATTCAGATGCTAAATATCCATTGACTTACGTTGGAGGTGTCAGGCTTCAGATTTAAGTATTCTGAAGCCAAACACAAAAACATCTTCCACTGGTCTCTCTAAAACCAACATTAACCTTCCATTCATTTCCGGCTTATTACTTAGATCAAAGTGATGACAGAATTCAAGGCAGAGTATTTTACAATGACAGGTGACAACAACATTGTGATTGCTTTGTATTTCTGACCAAAAATTCAGAAAGAGCATCTAGGATCACATCCTATTTACTTTACAATAGTCTAGTCATACCTTTCTGACCTCTGACCCTGTCCACACCTGGAAAAAAGAAACCTAAATATGGGATAAACTAAACAAGTCAATTTAAATCAGAATTACATTTAAAGAAATACATTGATATAAAAATAGACATTAGAACTGGAGGATTACAAAAAAATACACTCAACTATATCTGCTTTTCTTAACAGTTTCTATTTAGAATGTCATTTTATCTGCCTTATTTTTTCCTTTGATACATTGAATTCCAAATTTTTGGGCGAATTATACTTACACAGCATGGAATTTTTTTAAAATTCAGAAAAAAAAAAGAAAAACAAACAAAACATTCTGATCATATATAAAAATAACAATAAAGACAAGTGATAAACTGCAACAGTTATAATGTTTAGAATAAAAAGTTGTACATGTTTAACGTTATAATTAATATATAATTTGTTTCTTAAGATGATTACAAAGTGACTGGGGACATTTGTTTTTAAAAGAAAGTAGAATGCTAAAATGTACCTCAGAAGTTGTCTTGTTATGATGATCTTGTCAGTTCATATACACTTGTCATGTGGGTTGATATAGTATTACATGTAATGGAGAATGAGAAATTTGCTGAAATCTATGCTTGAGATGGGAGGGAATACAAATTTTCAAGAAGTACTTGCTAAACAGTGAACACAAGTGACTGAAATGCTATTCAAAACAGAAGAGGGGTTATAAAATTTAAAAAAAAAAAAAAAAAGGTTCCTTAACCAGAATACAGTCTTTAAATGAAAGCTCACCCAAACATTTTTGCTTGCCAATGTGTTGCCTATGAATATTTTTGGCATTAAGTAGTTTAAAACGACAGTGCTCTGTTTCATCATGATTTTTTGATACCCAATGCCGGACACCATAAAGATCGAATGACAGAGCCATATAACCGTTTTAATTCCAAGGGTAACCTGCAGAGAGGCGCGAGTGTGTGAGCAAGAGCATTCCAACTGTGTCTAGAGTATCTGGATTGCCAGACTTCAAATCCCCAGTAAACAGCTTGTTGCGAATCTAAAAATAACTGAACATGTGCGGGACCTGATGCAGCAGCTTTCAGAAGGAAGATTCCCGAGCAGGGGACAAACAGAAGGCATTAGGAGTTAATGAGATGTTATAACTGATTTTCATTTCAGTTTTTGCTCAGCTCTGTCTACCTCTTTATCACCCTATAAATACTAGTCTGAATTAGGACATCACTCAGACACTTAGAAGACTCTGGAACATTAATTTTTCAGTCTATTGCCAGCCACACTGTCTAATTACATTTTCATTGCCTTTTTTCCCCAGCTAAATATTAGCAAAAGTGTCATTATAAAGATCTGCACATCTGGGCCTAATTCTCTAACAGAAGAACTGTTAGAAGGACTCCAGGATATGGCCCTTCGCATCTCAGTCTTGTGGATTCTTCTCCCAGCATCCTGATTTTTCAAAAAGTTCTCTCAGGATTTATGAAATGTATTTATGATATTGCCAAACTCTGGATTACATAAAAGTTCTCCAGAAAAAAAAGTGCCGCAAGTCTTCTTAAACATTCTCTTGTTACAGCTGGACTAAGTGTATGGCATATGTGGCTTCTATTAGACATACATATGGGAGAAATAAAATCAGTATTCTTTAGTAATGATCTGGTATTAAAAGGGAAAGGTAAAGTCTGAGAAAAGGAAGGGGGACTCACTGGATTGTAAATGTTATATAAAAAAAATATACCTTGGGAGTTTTCTGTGAATGCTACATACTCTAGGAGAAACATCTTTTAAAAAACATCAAACTGCATTTAACTGATGATAAAAGCTGTAGAATTTTTTTTTAATCTTTTTAAAAAGCCCCTTTTTAAAAAAAAGATTTTTCTACAGATTTCATCATCAGTTGAATGCAAACTGTTTTCAGTTGTTCATCATGTCTTGAATTCCTGCTGCATGAACTTTGGTAGTCAAAATCACATGCTCTTATTTCTTTTTCCTGGCTAGATGAGAAATTCAAAACAACAGAAGTTGTGCTTTGTAATCTTTTGCACTAATATTGATGAAAAATTCTCAATATTCACTAACTCTTTCCCAAACAGTTAGACAGCTTTGCCCTCTTGCTCTCCATATACAAACATGTGCTCGTCAGGCTGTTGTTATTCAAAGCAAGGGCTGCTATTTGCAAGTACAATTACAAACCACGATTTTATCTGGTGGAGAGCACTGCTAGCACTACCTGCAAAAGGTGTAGGCCTTTAAGCGCACGTCTATAATTTGTTCGAGGCCTTTTCACAAAATGCCTTTCCATAGCACTGCACTTCCTCAGCACAGATCTCGGTATCAGTGCGTCTTTCCACTCAGTGCTGCAACACAGTGTGATTATTAACACAAAGTGATAAAGAGTGGGATAGTAAAATACTCACTCATTGGCCTGGTAGGCAAGTGCAAACAATTGCAGCTCTGTGGAACTTGCGTATATGTATGACTTATCAAATAAGTGCATTTGAAATATTATTTGCGTTTAGAGCTCATAGTGTTCTTTTCTGGCTACTACTTTATTAGAATTACATGGTAAACATGTTATATAAAATGTTTTGAAGTCTTAAAATAAAATGCTCTGGCAGTTGTTATGTGTGCCAGAGGATTTATATTGCAAATATACATACGTGCTGAAATAGTCATATTTCAGCATCTTATAGCACCTTGCACATGTAGTTCATCCTCTCCAAAGAATTTCATTGCATGGATGTTTTGGGCACTGCTCTATTTATATTCATCCTGCTGCAAAGTATATTCAGAAACTACTTCCATGACTTCAATACCTATTTTGAAAGAACTTTGTTCTGGTACATTTATGTATTCCATACATATATAAATCTAGCATAGTTGTGTGTGGTTACCATGAGGGTGTGTATACCAGAGACTTAATGCATAATATAACTGGAATATGTCAGTCAATTCACCCAGCACAGAGCCAGAGAAGCTTTACTATTACTGTAAGATACAGATGCTCTCAAAGGATCATCTGTCAGCATACCTCATATTGAAGATTAGTATACGGTTTATATATATATTCAAAGGTGAATAACTAACATAAAACTTTACATTGAATTCTGACACGCAAAATCTCAAATCAAAGAAAACCCTTTTATTATTATTGTTATTATTATTATTATTATTTTACTTCTGTGGAGGGGGAAGGAAAAATAGCTATTTTTCTTCTGCTTGGCACTGAAAAAAAAATGAGGTGCTTCAGACAACAGAGCTTACTTTTTCACAGTGCCTTATTTCTACATGGGAATGCATTTTTGGATATTTACATCTGTGTATATTTTTTATGTTTTAAATTTATTTAATTGTGAGGACAATGGACACATTTCAGTACCCCTTGATATCTTAATTTCCTCTTTGTTAGTCAAAAATATTTCATTTTTCTATATTGAATTGAAATGTGGCCTGAAGCATTCAATTAGTAGCACTATACAGGGTGAGTCAAACCCAAAGATTCAAATCTGGGCTCATTTGACATTTGCAGGAACTTTAATGGATTCCAAAATCAAACTGAAATCCAAAGCCAAGCTTTGATTCAGGTGGAGATCAAATCTCATCAAAACAATTCATAACCTCAAATTTTCAGTTAGCTTTCCCATGATATCTATACTTGATACTTCACCATAACTTCATGAGGAATCTATCTTTCTCAAATATATTTGAGAATAAAATATTTTTTCCATTCCTCTCCCCTTTATTGAGGGAAAGGGCAGAAGAGAACCACACTATGAAGCCAGTGTGCAGGAAACCACCAGGATGCGATTAAAAGAGATTATCATAAAGTAAATACCGGGAAGTTGTGAAATACAGCGCACGACTGTACTATTAATTTGCAATACTGCTTTCTCCAGCAGGGAAACAAATAATGAGCAAATGGAATGTCTCCTCCCGTTTTCCTCCCCTTGTACATCTTTGCCTTCTAGCAACTCGCAGCCTGACATTCAAACCACACTACGTCTAGAATTACATAGTGCCCATTCTGAACATATATTCCGTGCACTGACAGACACAAGTGACACCGTAGTCATAACATCCAGAGAGGCAGGAGGAGGAGGCAAACAGATAACTAATGATTCTGGTGGAGGTTTAAAAATACGTAAGTATATATGCTTTGGTAGGCTATTCTAGCAGGGTTTTCGGTACTGCCCAAGACCCGGTGCCAGGTTGACCAGCTCATCCCAAGCGAGCACCATGTACTCTCGAGGATTCTGCCAGGAAGCGCGTTGCAGAGCAGCGCTGGTCCCAGGTCTTGCAAAGGCTTTGGCTAGCACCCTAACCGCTACAAAATCCTTCCTCTCGCTGCTCTTTATCATTCAAATGCTGGAGAATGGTCTTGTGGTTTAGCCCCAGCCGGCATCAGAACCGGCGGAGCCAAGCACCCCAGGCGCAGGCAGGTGCGAGGCAAATCCTAATGGGCTGGAGCCGGCACACCCACCTTAAATCAAAGGTGCGCGTGCTTCCTGGCTCCTGTTCCTGGCTTGGACCCTGCGCGAATCACCTGAACAGCTGGTGCTTCGGGTTCCTCATCCGTAATTTGGGGATAACAAAACTGGCCAGCATCCCAAAGCGACTGCTAGATTCCATCACTTCAGGCTTGGAAAGGACAGCAAGAGAAGGTTGGGAAGCTGTACAGAAACGCGAAGTACAGTTTAGCATTAACATTATTTGAGGAGGACTTGGATCTATAAATACCTACACAAGCACTGAGTTTTATTGGTTCATTATACTCGGTGAACTAATTGCAGATTACTGTGTCATTATGGTTAAATAATATTCTTTCAGTCAACTGGAAAATCCTGCCTGAGTATCTTTACACAGTTTGGGTCATTTTCTCCATCATGTAAATTAGTGGCCATCCATTACAATGAAAACCACAGTGGGAGGAATCCTAATGCTGAACTTTTCTTAGGTGAGGCTTTAAGCACCATAAGCATTAAGCATAAGGGTTTCTCACCTCTTGGAAAATCCATGATTTTGAGGGAGAGTGACATACATGCTTGGGCCTCTTCCTCTGGTTGTGTCGGAGCTGCCCGCGTGGCGTTCCTGGAGGCAGGACGGGCTACGGGAAGGCAAGGGCACCATGGTTGATTGGTAGGGCTCCAGCCTGGCTCACTGCCCACTGGCAGCTCCCCGGCATTCCCGGTGCAGCTCCTACCGCTGCTGCATCATTGGCAGCATCAGCCCAACTTGAAATGGTTGTTATTATTTAGCCATGCAGCCAAAATATTCCTGAGGAACAAAATCGGGAGAGAAAAAAAAAAAAAGAGGGAAGTGTTAGTAGCATGTAAGTGAGCCAGTTCCTCTGAAAAGGCATTTCTTTCCCTTGCCAAAAGTCAAAGTCTACTATGTACAAAGGAGGCATTATAGCGTCCCATAAAAAGGTCACAAGAATCTTTTGTAATGGAAAGAGTAGTATACAGCCTAAATATAGTCTCTCTCCCAGAATTCCTATAGTGTGTAGATTAAATTTTGTTTATTAGTAATGTGTGGGCACTGCTGTGCATTGCTGTGCCGAACCTGGTATTTGTAAGAGAAGAAAATCAATCTATCTGCTCTGTGCGCAGCTATATAACTGGAAGGAAATGTCATTACACGTGTTTTAAAGCAGAGGAATTTATTTCATCGGCAGAATATTCCAAGATGAGTCACTGACCTCTCAGTCCCTTATGGAAAATGCATATGCATTTTGTTTGTCTCCTTTTCTTCATCAGAAAGATAACCTGCATTTGTGCGAAGTGAAATAATTGTATGTGAGTTTTTAAAATATATCATTTAAAAAAAATCCATATTGTGAGGAGTTCCTGGACAACACATGCCAGCATGTAAAAAATCCTGAGTATAGGATTACATCACAAGCCATTATTGTGTCAAAATATGTAAAGATTAGCCCTTAATGGCCCCTGGATCAATAACGAACATTTGAAATGTCCCTGAATACATATTGGCAAGATACACTTCTGCAGGCTTGACAGGGCTCTTACCCAAAGGTGATGGAAGCTGATTAATTACAATTAACTATAATCCTGTTTAGAAAGCAGCAGTCATTCAATAATATATCATGTGCTGCCAAGAGAAATGGGAGTGGGGATTTCTCTCCAATCTATCTTTTGCTGTAATGTTCCTAAAAGCTTCTCAAATCCCAATCCTATGTGGTTGCCACTGAGAAAACCTCATGCTAGAAAAGCACCATCAAGCCAACTTATTCACTTAGCCAGTTAGTGGTTTAAAAAAAAAAAAAAAAAGTATTTGAGGAAAATGATGGAATTTCCAAACCTTATCTTGGCCTTGCTTAATCTAAAAAACCTGCTTGGCCTTTCAAGCACTGTTGAAAACCTGGCAGGCCCCACATAAAGCAAAGGAATACGTATTAGCTGTGCTGTTAGACATTCACTTCTAGGAAGCTCTGTCCTTTTGACATTACAGATCTTGAAACGGGGAATTATTGGCAATTTTAACATCAGAAAATTGAGCCAGCATTTTCCATGGAATAGCTTTTCCCCTTTCTGGCTATACTTTGAACCAGTCAGAAACAAAATAGATTCCCATTTACCAGCACAATTTCAGTTCCATTCTCAAACATTATTTGAGCTACACCCAAACTCAAAGTGTAGGTATTTATTAATGAAGATCATTGGAAGAAAAACAGCTTTTGCTTTCCTTCCTTCCTTCCTTCCTTCCTTCCTTCCTTCCTTCC